>LPNX010622924.1:302298-350775 GCA_001517045.1 Pseudotsuga menziesii
CTCTCCAAACTGTTCTGGATAGTCTTCAATGCTTTCTCTTTCAGCTTCCACCACTTCTGCTTCTTCATAGGTTTCTGTCAAAGTAGGCTTGGCCCTACCTTTGGCAAACATGGCCAAATCAGGGCCTAAAGCTGAAGTGTAGTATTCAATAAGAACTTTGTCTGAAGGCTTATCTGTTTCAAAGAAGTTCTTGAGATATGTTGCAAACCTTTGAGTGAAACTGTGCACTTTTTATTTTCTTTCTTTCTTCAATGCGCACAGCCCTTTCATGAGAGCTGCATGAGTTTTCTAAGTTGCATACTTACTTCTAATGATTCTTTCGAAGGTATCCCAATCAGGGATAGAGTTAGTAGGAAATACAAAGTACCATGATGCTACAGCTCCTTTAAGGGTATGCGGGAACAGTCTGCATACGACGTCTTCATGTTCCCCGGCCCTTAATCCCTCAATTTCCAAGTAAAAGCTTTGTAGGTGATCATCTACTAGTATTTTCTCATTGGGATCAAACTTGGGCAACATCTTGTCAAAGGCTTAAGGTAGGTCATGTAAAGGAGGTGTAAGGTTTAATGGTGATCTGGCTCTCCGTGCAGGTGGCGGATTAGGTGGGTTAAGTGGTGGATTAGCATTCACTCCTGCCATGAGTCTAGGTGGAGAATGTGGAGGTGAGCCAACTGGAGTGCGAGCGGGAGAACTGCAAGGGGTATCTGGGCCTTCTTGGTTCAAAGGTAGTACAGCTTCCTATAAGGCTGTTTCTACAAGCTCTTCCCAGTCTCCAACCAACACTGAGTCTTCTGCTACAGGGCGGTCTTTCTTTTTATACTCTCTTCTGGGCAATTCAGGGATGATTGGTAATCCTCCAATCTTCTTTACATATGCCCTGGTATGTCTTCTCAGATCATTTACAATTTCGTTTCCAACAGAATATAGATGTTCTCTTTCTTCCGGAATTGGATTATGGAACCCACTGCTTTCAGGACTGTTACCGGTGGAATATTCTTAGGAAAACGTTTTTCCTCGGCCAGCCATGCACTGGCGGCCCTCCTTCTAGCGCCAAAACTGTTGTGGCCTGGAAATTCGCAGGCAGCAATAGTGAGGGATTCTCCCCAATCAACATTCCCAACTAGCCCGTTGACTGTTTGGTATAGGGAATCCATCTGGTTTGCGGTCCAGCTACCGTAGGTCAAAGTAACACAACAAAGGACTTTACCGGCTGGCCCGGTCCACCATGTTTTTTTTTGTATTTTTTGACTTAATGTATGATATGCAAGTGCCTAACTAACAATGCAGGGTGCTCAAGATGCAAGGAACAGTCACAATGTGATGCGCAGGTTCTTACCTCTCGTCTTAAGGTTCACAAGCACCCAAAACACATACAACACAAAAAATAAACTAACTACCTAAACTATCCCTAGGGAGCAGAGTTATCATTCATTGGTGAGTAATACATTTTGTGCGTGCATAATGAAGAGTTACAGATAACTGATACTTCATTCAAGACACATGAACAATTACAGATATTTAAACAACCAGATAGCCGATTATTTTATGAACAACATTTATTACTCACAGTGGAAGACATCCCAAAAGATACTGAAGAACACTCAACAAGAACATAGGTTCAGGAAGTTAAATAGTCTCACATTAAATGAAACACAGCTGGAAAAAAAATAGTTCCTCTTCAACATTATTCATTTATTCGGATTTATACATTCCACATTTCGCTCTCTCCAGTAGGAAAAGTTGCACTTTCTGACTGTAAAACGAAGTAGTTCCTCTTACAAGCAAAAGAGTTTACAAATTTTTCAGGGAAAAAACCACTGTAACTTCCCTCTTTCCAGTATTTAAACAAACAGTAAATCGTTTGGGTTTCCCCTACGCATGACCTTTTGGTCTCCCCAGTGTTTCGTATTTTTCTGAGTTGTCTGTATGCACTCATGATTCTTTTAGTAACGGACCAGCAGTCAGGTTCGTGCCTTTAGCGTTATTGACTTTGTCTTCCGCTTCGAGGGCCCTTTCAGTGATCTGGTCGGTGACGTTTCGATTTTTTCTAAACTGTTCTTCTACGTCTTCACGCATCAGCTCCTTACGCACACCTGCAATTACCACGTGTATTATCCATTTGGGACTATGCTATGAAACAGAGCGGTGGATTATACAAACTGAAACGACTTCTCCACAAAAACAAATGGCCTGGTGCACCACGGTGGAAGTCGGAAGGATACTGACATTGGAAGTCAAAGGCTTGGCTCAGTCACAACGGCGGGAAGAAAAAGAAGACTAGGAGGCGCGATTCAAAGCTGTGGGCGGGAAAACTCCATCGGAGATCATGTGACTTTGACGTCGGACGCCAAATGGACTTCCCAACCGTAACGACGAAAAGACAAGCGCTAAAATGATGCGAAACGCAGGTGGGAAAGGGCTTAATCGGACGTCGGAAGACATTCGAATCGGAAGCTCAATAGCTTTCCCAGCCGCAACGGCGAAAGGGTAAAAGCTACGGGCAAGCGATTGAAGACAAATACGAATCAGACGTCAGAGCGATTTCGACTTCGGACGCTAAACCGCTTCGAGAGCCGCAATGACGGAGGGAAAAAGAAAAAAAGCAGCCGATTTGACAAAAAAATTAAGTGTTCGAAAGCCTTTAAAAATCAACAACAGTCAAGGACCATTTCATTTTCAAAACGACGGCCTATCAAAGACAACTGGCAAGACTCAACCAAACTATGCGACCCGCTGCAAAAAGAAATCAAGCACAAACAAATTCTGGGAGCAGGCTGTATGTAAATTGTTCAAAACATCCAGACTTAAAGCATGACCGAAGAAACATCAAGGATGAAACAACCTGAAGCGATATTCAGTTATGAGGAGGGGTCCAAAATTTAAGAGATTTGGGGAGAAAAGTTGCAGCAACAACAAAAGGGTAAAGAGCACTTGTATTATGTCGATAACGAAGTGGTCAATGATCTAAGAAGACATACTAAGGCATATGTGAAAAGGATTGAAGGATTACCCATCATCCCTGACTTACCTAGAAGAGAATATAGGAAGAAAGACCATCCTGTATTGGAAGACTCAGTGTTGGTTAAAGATTTTGAAGAACTTGTAGAAACAACCTTACAAGAAGTTGTTCAGCATTTGAATCAAGTAGGCCCATAAACACCTTACTGTTCACATGTTCATACTCCTATTCATTTACCACCTCACTCTCCACCCAGACTCATGGTAGGCGTAAACGCAAATCAACCACCCAACCCACCAAATCCACCACCTGCTTGGAAAGCTAGGTCACCTTTAAACCTAGAACCTCCTTTGCATGACTTACCTCAGGCTTTTGAGAAAATGTTGCCCAAGTTTGACCCCAGTGAAAAGATTTTAGTAGATGATCACTTGCAAAGCTTTTACTTGGCCATAGAAGGACTAAGGGCTGGAGAACACGAAGATGTAGTTTGCAGACTTTTTCCACGTACCCTTAAAGGAGCAGTAGCCTCATGGTATTTTTCTCTGCATGCAAACTCAATCCCTGATTGGGACACATTTGAAAGGATATTTAGAAGTAAATATGCAGCCCAGAAAACTCATGCAGCCCTAATGAAAGGGTTATGCGCTTTGAAGAAAGAAAGAAAAGAGAAAGTGCATAGTTTCACCCAAAGGTTTGCCGCTTATCTTAAGAATTTTTCTGCAACTGATAAGCCCTCTCATAAAGTTCTGATTGAATATTATACTTCAGCTTTAGGGCCTGACTTGGCCATGTTTGCCAAGCCACAAGTCAAACCTACGTTATCAGAGACTTATGAAGAAGCTGAGAGAGTAGAAGCTGAAAAAGAGAGCATAGAAGATTATCCTGAGCAGTCAGGAGAAAAAACTTTTGGTAAGAAAGCCTTATTACTATCTAAACCTAAGGAGGAGCAGTCACATGATTTTGAAGGAATGTTGAAAATGATGCAGAAACTATCTAACAAAATAATAGATTTGGAAAAGGAAAAGGAAGCTCATAAATCTTATAAGCCTTACTATAAAAGGAGAGAGGACAACAATCAATCTAAGCCTCGTCCACATAGTCCTGCATCAATGAACTTAACAGAGGTGGGTATGGATAATTTTTGCACCTTTCATTAGCAGCCCCATTCTGAAAAAAATTGCCCTCAATGGATCAATTCAATGACATTAGTGATGAATCAGTTATTGGATTCCAAACTAACAGAAGCTGATGATGAGGAAGAAAAGGGTAATAAGTCCATAGAAAAACAAGAAGAAAATGCTTTGGTTTTATGGGACTGTGTCTCACTTTTTGATACAGAAGATGAAGGTACTCTGAAGCATGAGGAGATACCGGAAACAACTGTGACAACAAGAAGCCAAGATTTGTTAAATAAAGATAATTCAATACTTCCAAAGATTAAGAAATTTCAAGACAATATGAAGAAATTACAGAAGGACAACACATATGAGGAAATACCTAAACTTACTATTAGCAGTCAAGATCCGAAACAAGTCAACATGCCTGTTAAGCCTATTGAAGACAAAGTGGGTAGTGTCAAGGAAAATCTCAAAGCACCTGAGGTACTAAAGGAGGAATTTCCCACTAACAACCAACCTGTAGAAGAAGTTGTTGAAGCAAGTGTGGGAGGTAAGACAAGGTTTAAAACCCCACCATTCCTCCTGACCTTGGAGATCTTAAACCATAATGTGCACAATTGTTTGGTAGAATCAGGGTCATCAGTAAATGTTATGCCATTTGCAGTCTGCAAAAAGATTAATGGACAGCCTAAACCTACTACCTAGGAGGTTACTCAGTTAGACTGGACCAATGTGAAAGTAGTCGGAGAAATGGAGGATGTCCTTATTCGCTTATCTGCAAATGAAAAGATATGTCAGTAGATTGATATTGTAGTAGCAGACATACCTGATGGTTATGGACTTATTTTGAATCGAGACTGGTCATCAAGACTAAATGGGTATTTCGCTTCAGATTTGTCACATTTGTGGTTACCTCAGAAGGGAAGTCGGAACCAAATAAAAATATTAAGAGAGCCCTACATGAAGCACAATGTTACTCAATTGGAAGAAAAAAAATGAACTAGTGAATTTTGTGTTGGGAAATCATCTAATTGAACTAGAACCGAGAGACTACCAAGTAGAAGAAGCTAGCATGACATCAGAAACACAGCCCGATCTCCTTCGATTTTCACAGGCTGATGAGATTGATTGTAAAGTAGTAGATGTAGTTTTTTATTCAAGTACAGTAGGATTAGATAATGGTTAGGTCTTTTTCATTTTTGTAGTTAAGCCTAGCCCCTTAACTTACAAGTTGCCACATCTATAGGGGTGGGCAGAGGACTAACCAGTTAGTGGTTTAGTTCTCAAATTTTTATTTTTCTTGATTTTTATGTTTCTTGATTATTTTGTACATAAATAAATTGATTTGGTTGTTTATTTTGATTTATTTTATTTATGTTTTGTTTTAGTTTAAATTTTGATTGATTTCAATAAAAAGAGGCAAACTTTTGGTTGCATGGAGAACATCAGAATTCTGGATTAACTAAAATCCTTGATTATAAGACTGTATACTATTGTGTTATCTGAAAGAATTTCTTCTAGTGCAACAATTTTCCTAAATGGCTATGAACACATTGAAGTCCTACTTAATCCTTGTAAAATAACTCAGGATCAAAAAGTCTGGAATAGTATTTCGAGGCTCCACCCATCTCACACTTAAAAAATGTCCTAGGGGGTGACAGCAAAAGACCCATGGAAAGGAAGCAAGGTAAACATTATATTATATATAAATGATCCCATGCCAAGAATTGAAAGCCAAAAGGCAAATAAGAGTAAAAAAACTCCTAAGAAAGCAATATGTATCAAAACAAAGTACTGAATCATATGAGTACAAAGTTGCCAAAAGTTCTTCTCTGTCCATGAGCTGAAAAGTAAATACATCTCTCACACAAAATGACACTATGGATAGAGGAGCCTCAAAAAAAAAATTCAGAAAGAAAGGCATGCAGGAGGACTCAAATGAAAGGACGAAAGTCCAAAAGCACAAAAAGTGCAAAATGGCATGGGAATGAGGAACAAATGAATATTTATGTTTACCATATGTTACAATCCTGTGGTGTCCTAGCTGGAAGCTACCCGAAGACAGAGGTAAAAATGAAACTCATATACCTGGCCTCAAAAGAGCTATCTTGACTTTAAAATCTTGGTTCCCATTATCCTAAATTGGACTATCATCAATGATTAAAAGTACATACATTTTCCATGTAGGAAATCCATACATCTAGAAGAATTCAGCATGCTAGTATTTATTGTCAAAATAGTTTGTTGCTCAAAGAAGAAGTTTTCCAGAGATCTGAGTTCACCAAATAGTCTCCAATTGTTGCAGCTGCAACTGTTTTCCCAATTTTTTAAAATTTTGGACCCTCCTTTTGATTTTATCTTGCCTGGTTTTATTTAGTTTCCTGAACTCGGTTGTTCCTCTGCTACAATTTTGAATGTTTGAGTTTGATTCGAGGTAAACTGTTTCTTTCATTTCGGAAGTTGAATGATCTAAAATGCCTTTGTCTAGCCAAAGCTTTTGACTCTGGAAGTTTAAGTTTTGATTTGTAAAGGTTTTTCATTTATCAATGTCGGAAGTCATTTGAACAGTAAATCGGGGCCATAGTTCTCTACGCAGCCGTAGTTGCGGAAGCTAAACAATGAATGACTCTATGGATAGTCTTAATTTTCGCCAATTCTTTGGTTTTATTGATCAACCTTTTACTTTGCGATATTTTGTTTTAGCACTATCGGAAGTCAGTTGAAGTTTGCTTCGGAACTCTAGTTATCCATGCAGCCGCTGTTTCGAAGGACCAATAAAGAACGGACCGATGGACAAGTCTTACTTTCGCCGATGCGGGGTTTTATTGGTTCAATTTTTTTGGATTTGCGGTGATATATTTTTGTTTTGTCGAAAGTTTTTGAAAAATGACTCGGGGCCGTAGTTCTTTACGCGGCCGCCATTGCTGCTTTCCAACGAACTATTTGCTGACGCATTGTCCTTAGTTCTTCCGACCTCCGATGCATGGACGACAGTTTTTAATACTTTATTTTGCCGACGTTTTATTTCTCCTCGGAACCCTTAGTCTATATGGTCTCCGTCGTTGCGGCTCCTCAGTGAACTGATCATCCGATGCTATAGTACTTCCGCCCGCCGAAGTGGATTATCTGCCCGATGCTTAGTGTTTATTGTTTCCGACTGTAAGTAGGGTTTTCCCATCGTTTTTGTTGTTCTGTTACTCTATTTTATGGGATGGTCGAGTTTTCCCATGGTTGTTGGTCAAGTCAAGGTTTTTGAGATGAAGAGCGCAGTTGGGGGGGTTTGGTGTTTTAAGGAGTGGTGGTTACTTTGTCATTTCTCATGCTTTCATCGGAGGATGGCGAATTGGTCTAGATACAGCTTGGATTGAGATAAAAAGTCAGTTTTTTGGACTTGTGTTTTTAGTTCGGATAGTGGGTTTAGAGAATTTTCAGGCCCAGCTTGCAGGGTTCTCTTAACCTTGTCTTTTCATGCTTTAAATTTGTTTATAGTTCATTTCACAGAATGAATGTATTGATACAATTCGTGTTACTTTGTCAAACGCTAAGTGATCTAAGGATTGGCTATTCATGATAGGGTGATTGATGCTGTAGAGAAGACATGTATAGAAGATAAAGCAGAAGAAAGGAGGCAGCAAGGAAAGAAGAGAAAGAAATGCAGAAGCAGAGATGAGGAAAGAGAAGAAGGAAGTAGGGGTCTGAGATCTCAAACAGATCGATAGCAACAGAGGCCCAGGCTTGGGAAAATTTCATCAATAAACCTAGAGGATTTTTTCAGACCCAGATGATGATTGTTGCTTCAAAGAAGAGATATATAAAGGACAAAGCAGAATCGACAGCAGCAAAGGCCTAGGCTTGGAAAAGATTCATCAGTTACCGAGCTGGTCCCTTTTATAAAGTACTCATAAGTCTTAATCTGAAATGTAACGCATTGTACAAATCATGAGCACTCACAAAAGGACAAATTGTGAGATTAAACGGTTGGGGGAAGCCCAAAGGTCACCGAAGGGTAGCCCAAGAGTTTTGCCTTTTTGTATAAGTGGAGGAGAGTTATTTGTAGAGGAGGACTTTTTCCTAGTTAGATTTGTGAAGACATGTTGTAAGAAGAACTATTTCCTTTTGCAATAAGAATTACAAGTTTCCTGTTGGAGAAAGCTTGGTGGAATGTTCAAATGGTGTGCAATGGATTTGTTGTATGTGAACTATTTCGTTTTCAGCTGTTGTCCATTAACTGTGAGATCGTTCTAACTTTTGAACCTATGTTCTTGTATGAATGTTCTCTAGTTTATTCTATGGAATTTCCACTATGAGTAATGAATGCTTTTCATAAACAATGAGCTATCTTGTTGTTGATATATCTTTACATGTTCATGTGTTTTGAAATAATTAACAGCTATCTGTGATTTTCTTAATGCATGCGCACAAATACATTACTCATTGATAAATGTTAATCTTGCTCCCTAGGGATAGGTTAGATAGCTAGTTTTAGTCTTCTTGTTGTGTGTGATTTAGATGCGAGAGAATTAAGACGAGAGGTAAGAACATGCACATCACATTGTGACCGCTCCTCGTATTCTCTATCAATCTACATTCTTAGTTAGGCACTTGAATATCATACTTAAATATAAAAACACAAAAATATACACGGTGGACCGGGCCGCAACCGGTAAAACCTTTTATTTTTGTTACTTGACCTACAGTAGCCGGACCGTAAACCGAACGGATTCCCCATACCAAATAGTCGCGGGCTAGTTAGGAACGTTGATTGGGGAGAATCCCTTGCTGTTGTTGCCTACGATTTTCCAGGCCTCAACAAAACCTTAAGTAGACTAAGTCTCGTTCTTGGAAGACTCTCTCAATCTTGTGCTTGTCAGCATTCATTTTCTGTTGGTTTTGTGGAACCTGCAAATTTTCTTTGAGTGACCTTAGTATGTCTTGGTTCTCCTAAATCCAATATTTAGCTTTTAGGGATCTACTATTCCCAAACATCAAATCTACAAAATATGAGGCCTCATATCCATACAAGGCCATGAATGGAATCCTCCTGATGGAAATGTGAAAAGTGGTGTTATAGCATAATTCTCCCAAGTGGAGCCATTAGGCCCAATCTTTCTATTGTCCTATGACATAGTCACAGAGGTAGCCTTCAAGCCATTGATTCACTCTCTCAGTTTGACTATCAGTCTAAGGGTGATAACTTGTGCTCAGATTCAGATTTGTTCCCACTAGTTCAAACAGAGCTTGTCAAAAATCACTGGTGAACTTGTTGTCTCGATCACTGATTATGGTTTTGGGTAGACCATGCAGTATGAAAACATATTTGAAAAATAATGCAGCAAATTCAATGGTTGATATAGTGGAGGTGACTACAAAGAAATGTGTGAATTTGGTCAATATGTCTACCACCACATATATGCTATCTTTTCCTTGGACTTTCGGCAACTCGGTGATGAAATCCATGGAGACACTTTCCGCTTTATGTTCTAGAATAGGGAGGGGCTAGAGGAGTCTTTCAGGGTGTTTGTGCTCCACTTTGTTCTGTTGGCATGTAGTACATTCCCACACATGCCTTATAACATCTTCCTTGAGGCCCTTCTAGGTGAACCTCTCTCTTACCTTTTGGTAAGTCTTCAGAAAACCAGGGTGGTCAACTACTGGTGCATTATGTGTAGCTTCTAGGATCCTCTTCTTTAGTTCTAATCCGGGCACTAAGAATACCATATCCTTGTAATAGATGAGGTCATTATGTACCTTGTATGCTTCATTATGTATTACCCCATCCAAAATACCACATGCAAACTAATTTTTTGAGTATTCAATTCCCAACTATACCTTCCATTCACTTAGCACTTGCAGCAAACAGAGGGTGGGTTTGCGAGAAAGTGCATCAAGCGCCACATTCATATTTTCCTTCTTGTATTCAATGTTAAATTCATAGGATTGGACTTTGCTTACCCATTTATGTTGTCTATCATTAAGCTCCTTTTGGTAAGGAATGCCTTAGACTGTTGTGATCAGTCTTCACCATGAATTTACTTCCCACTAGATATTGTCGGAGCTTGGCCAATGCATGCATGATGGCCAACATCTCCTTGTCATAAATAGAATACAACGTTTCAATAGGTTGCAATTTTCTTCTTTTGTAGGAAATGGGATTCCTTTCTTGCATCAAAACAGCTCCAACGCCTTCCCCCGAGGCATCACACTCCAACACAAAAGGCTTGGTGAAATCAAGAAATGCTAGCATCAGACAACTGCTCATTATTTATTTCATCTTTTGGAAAGCTTGTTTTGCTTCCCCATTCCAACTGAATGCCCCCTTCTTGCTCAAATCTGTCAAAGGTGCTGTGAAGTTGGAGTAACCTTTAAGAAAATTATGATAGTAGTTGCAAATGCCAATGAAGTCTCTCAACTCAGTGAGGTTTCTTGGGCTTGTCCAATCCAAGATGGCCTTGATTTTCTCTTGGTTCACCTTGACTCCTTCTTGGTAGATCACATGGATGAGATAGAGTAGATCAGTCATGCCAAACTCACACTTGGACAACTTAGCATAAAAAGATTGATCTGCAAGTATAGTTAGCACAACATCAAAATGCAACAAGCGCTCCTCCCATGCCATGTCCTACTATAAATCAAAATATCATCAAAAAATACAAGGACATACTTACGGAGCTACTCACTGAATACCTTGTTCATGAAATACTGAATGTTTCCGAAGCATTAGTCAAGCCAAATGGAATGACCAAAAACTCAAAGTGGAAAAAGTGACAGCGAAAGGTTGTCCTCTGTATGGCATCCTCCCTCATTCGAATTTGGTGGTATCCCAATCGAAGATCTATCTTAGAGAATAATTTTTCTCCATGCAGCTCATCCATCAGCTCATCAATTTGGGGGATTGGGTACCGGTTCTTTATGTTTTTCTAGTTCAGAGTTCGGTAGTCTATGCACATTCTAAGTGTTCCATCCTTCTTCTTCACCAGAACCAACAAAGAAGCAAATTGACTGGAACTTCGTCTAATGAGACCTAACTCAAGGAGTTATTTGATGGTCTTCTCAATATCATCCTTGAAGTTCTTTGGATGCTTGTAGGGGTGAATTTTTATGGAAGTGTTCCAACTTCCAGCTCAATTATGTGCTTAATGCCACCATCCAGTGGCCTGCCATTTGGGAGGTTTTCAAAAAACCCCATATGCTTGTGCAACAACTTTTTTATGTCTTCAGGATGGTAAGAAACATTGACTAAAGTTACCTCAGTGGTAATATGGCATTCAACAACCCATTCAATGTCACCATGCCTCATAATGGATCTCATATTGTTAGCATAAATTAATTGGATTGGTTAGGTGTTCATACCCTTCAGAACTACTGTTTTCCTTATGAATATTTGAAACTCATTTGGGGTATTTTATAGTTCATGGAATGTTCCCCAATGGAGTACAACCATTGTACTCCCAACACCATGTTGGTGTCTGCAACATTGACAACATAAAAGTTATCTTTCGCAATGTAATCTCCTATATTCACTTATAGGTTTCCCGAAATGACCACAGTCAACGCTTCAAAGGATTTAGTTGGCATATTTATTTTTTCCACTATGACTGCATCAATAAAGTTGTGGTTGGCACCCCCATCAACAAGAACTCTGATTATTTGGCCTTGTAGTACCCCTTTCAGACTCAAGGTGTGGAAACGGGGCACTCCATTGAGCATTGCAATTTTGATGTTGGTTTGAGGGGGTTGCTCCTCTTCTTTAGTTTGTTCATATTCTCCATATGCAAGTTCATTTTCTTCCACCATCTCTTCTTCACTTTCAGAGAACACTTCAATATAGTTTACCTTCCCCTTAACACATTTGTGGCCCAGAACCCAAGGTTCTTGGCAGGAGAAGAAGAGCTTCTTCCTCCTTAATTCATCTAATCTTTGTAAGAGAAATCTTTCTTGCTAGGGGCAGGAAATTTCCTCACTGGAGGTCTTTGATTCTGAAATTTATGAGGCACGGGGGTCTTGGGATGATACTTTGTCCTCGGAATTGCATCTTGTAGATCTCTAGTTATGCTCACTACTTCTTGCAAAGTTGAGGTCGGTAAGCTTTCACCATCCCTTTCAAAGGTTATGCTAATCCTTTTGTAAACAAAAGGATCAACCTAACCTCTGATATATTAGTGACCATCACTGCAAATCTTTGGAATTTAGATATGTAGGCTTCAGGAGTTCCAACTTGTTTGACATGTGCCAATTCTCGGAAAGAGATATCAGGATCTCTCTGGTCAAACCTTTTTGCCAATCTCTAGGTGAATTCTTCATAAGTAACCACTTGATCATGACCCAAAGTTTTCCTGCCATGAAACCACCAATGACTGGCCTCCCCATCAAGGTGTAGGGCTACCATATTGATGGAATCCCTCTCAGTCATAGGATTCAGCTGGAAGTAGGTGTCCAATTTTTTAATACAAGAGTTTAATGTGCACTTGGAAGTGCCATCAAAGTAGGGCAGGGTGATCTTGCCAATGGCATGTCTCAGATCAAACTTCTGATATGGAAGCCTTTGAACTCCTCAGGGCTTCCCTATATACTGAGTTTCACAAAAAAATATGAAAGGCAGAACCCTTATGCAGCCCTCACTCAAGGTTTGATAGGCAACATACTTCTCCTCCTATAAAGCAACTGATTAATTCTTCACTTCGTGGTCTTCTTTTGGATACTCCATGAACTTGGGCATGGTTGGTCGGGGTTGTAACTTAGGTTCATCTTTGAACTCAAGAAGCCTATTATAAGGCCATGTCTTAGAGAAGATAGATCATGCACCAATGATCTTCCTCTCTCCAGGTTGGGAGCCAATGTTGCTCCCTTCTCCATCTTTAGGAGCCAACTGCTTGGCTAGGAACTCTCTGGTCTCTTGACCAAACTGAATGATATTGGTCGAGATATCTTGCATCCCTTTCAACATACTTTGCATAAAAATTCTAAACTAATCCTTCTCATCCATCTCCTCGTGGAATCTCCCTTCCATAGAGTCAACTTCCTCTTCTTCAGATGTCTTCCTTTTAGAATCTGAATTGAATTTTGGAATCATTAATTATTATCAAGGGAAGGTATGGAGTACCATGCTTTGAAACAAATGTAATATCCTTGATCTAAATCAGATCTAAATATTAACTCCTACTGTTGATAATTATAAGGATTGAATAATACTTTTACAATTGATTGAGAATTTCCTTCGACAAGGCACAACACAGGCATTAAGGACACAAAATACGAGAGTGGCAGAGAGTGAGTGGATGAAACCAAAGGACAGTTTTGGAGAATAATATTGCATACCCCTGAGCACCTAGATGTTGGGCTCTTTTAGGTTTCAAGCATCAACAATGCTAAACTCTACTCTCAGGCTTCTAGCGTCCCAATTGGTGCAAACTGAGATTGAACAACCAATTCCAGGAAACCAAGTCTTATGGAGGTCTAAGCTGAGTTATCAGTCACTATTAAGGCCATAAATATCCATTAAATTAGGTTTAGAACAATTCTGGGCAGTTTGAAGGTGTTTGGGAAAAAACTAGGAATTTGGCCTAGGGAAAGCCTACACAAAGGAGGCTTTCAAAGCACTATTAAAACTTGATAAAATCAGGTTCTGGGAGTTTGATGGGGTTTTGGGGTGAATTTGTGGCCTAATACAACTTACAGAATCAAAATTGAACTTAACTATTATTCATAGCATCAAAAACTGTAAAACTAGTCAATGAGCAGGGGTAAGAAAATAACTATGAATTTCGAATATGTTTGTTATCATACTTGAAACTAATGATTAACATAGGTTTATATGACATATAATATGCATCAACTAACTCATTTATTCTTATCATGGCCATTACATCACATTTAATGCCTATAACTTACAAAAAGGCCCATTAAATGGGCATTGGAAAACTTCTCTCATGAAAGTTTAGCATTATGGATTTCTTGGACGGAATTTTTATTGTGAAATAGAGATCAAAGAATATGGAGTTGATATGCTCAGTAGAATATTTTAGGAGTTGATCTCCCTTAATGGTGCCCAAGCTGACTGGAAAATGGAGGCTTGGAACTAACACCTGGCACCGATTGGAGAGCATAAGTGAAGTTTCCTTCATTGGAGCTCGAATTCCATGGCTGAATGGTTGTTATCAGAGCTTTAAATTAATCTTCAATCGATGCTCCTTGGCTCTTTGTGATCTACACTGAAGAATGGAAGAGAAGAGAATAGAATGGAGGCTTGGGGCGCATCACCCAAGGTGACTGAGGCACATCACTCATAATAGAAGCTTAGATTCACTCAACACCAAAACATGAATGATCCAAACTGTGAAATGGAGTTGGAAGCATCCCTTTATATACTTGATTGACTTGTTTAGCAAGTCATCCCCCTATTGAGAAAATTGCCCACTTGCAAACCCTAACCCTAATCCATGTGCATGCCCTCCTAGAGGAAAATTAGAAGTATGGCTCTTAGGTTATGTTTCCCTTTTTGTATTCTCCAGTCCAAATTAGAAACCGCACCCTCCTTAACTCAAAGTTTCCTGCTTTATGTATGGATTATTTTCCTGCACTTTCCTTCTTTTAAAATTGCTTGCTTTTCCCTGCTTTTGACAGTTTCCATCTTTTTCTGACAGATTGCTTTTGATAGTTTCCATATTTTTCTGACAGATTGCTTTTGCCAGTTTTTTGTATAGTTGTTATTTTTCATTCTAGGCAAGTTAGCTTGCCTAATGTGCCCTCTTGACATGGCAACTCATTCCCACATGTCATTATTTTTCATATTAATTAAATAATTACATGAAAATAATCAGAGTTAGAAATGATCCTAATACATGCCTCCATAGTTTAAAATAACCAAAATTCCCTAGGTATAATGATTTACTTCAACATTTAAACCCTTAGGTGCTTGACAAGGTCAACACTTTTGCTCTTCTTCAAAGAAGGGACATGACAGATGATACTTTTGTAGACAATAGCGAGACTCTCGTGGGTCTTAATCTGATAACGGATTGCCTAGTGAATCCACTCTACTGAGCGAACTTGCGTTCTTGGTGGTTGTTGCTAGTGGGAGCCACCCGAATTGAAGCTCGGGCTTGTATGCAGTTGCAACGATAGAGGCTCGAATGGTAAAAAGGTGGTGAATGAGAGGTGGGCAGAGTGGCACAAGAAAAACCCATATGCCAAGAGTTATTCAGGAAGCGAAGGTTGCCCAAACTATTTTAAAAAGGGTAATCTCAACCCCCACTCAATGCCTGTTAGACAATATGGAAGAATGGGTTGCATAGGAGCAGGTTGGAATCCACATAGACACGATTTAGCCGTAAGTTTTTTAGATTATTGAAGATGCAAGGATGTCTCACACTCATGACACCAAGCTTGCGATGATAATGACACTCTATTGGCAAATGAATACCCTCTTGGGTAAATCCATCATGGACAATAATAAAGAGAAGAAGAAAATCCTCCTCTAGCTTGAGGAAACGTGGGGATAGAGGCCACCCTAAAGCTTCTTGCCAAAACTCATGTTGAATTGGCATCCAAGCTCAATGTCATGGCCAAAGAGACAACAAGAATGGTGTTTAAGGACTGGGTCCCTCCAGGCCAACCCAACTCAGTCCCATAGTCACCAAAGGTGCCCTTGTTGAGTGTTTCTGATGATGTTTGATTTCACAGTCTCAATTAATCGATTTTGTTTCTTTTTATAGTAGTATAGTTTTCTATGAAAGTCTATATTAATTTGGATATTCTAGGTAGTTAGTCTGATAGACTCTAAAATAGTAAGGTATAGGCCTAACTCTTATAGGAAATAAGACAATTGTTTTTTTCGCTTCATTATGTTTGTTATTCTGTCTGACTCCGGGCACCTCAAAACATTTTTTGATAAACTCTGGTTCAATGGATGGTTTGGTTTCCTTAGTGGTAGACCAACCACATAAGGCTATGTATCTTTTGTCTTTTTGTTAAAATAATTTCAAATCTACCTTAAAAAAACAACTTGAAGTTAATAGAAGTATTTTGGTTTTGCATTATTTATGTTTACAAATCAATCGGTATCAGAGTTGTCTTTTGTAACCATGTAAAGGAATCAACTCCGTTGTTCGTCAATCCCCCAACAACTTGGCAAGGATCTCTCCCTCCATCCTTCAACAACTTTTTTTCTAGAGGATAACAAAGGCATGTAGAGAGACACAACTCTTTATCTCTTTCTCAAGCGTTGTTAGCACACTCTTATCATTATTTGGATTATATAGAGATCAAAACATAAATATAAATGCACAAGTATATATTCCAAAGAGCACAATAGTACAATAAAAACCCAAATTATATTAATGAACAAAATGGAAAAAAAGTTTGTAAATTGCAAATCAATACAAATTGTCTACAATAGTGGTATATTATCTCTAGAGATCAAAATGCGTTGGCTATGCTCATTCATAAGAAGAGATTCCAAGAGGCCAAAAGTGCCTTTTAACATAAAAAAAAATGATGCTCGAGGATGCAAAAACCGTAAATATCTAAAATCCTAACCCATTGAGATGATATGACAAAAGGAATGTGGGTCTCGAGAAGGCTAGTTGATACATCAACTTCATGAGGGGGTAACTTTTGCATACAAATTTTGTTTTGGGCGTTTATTTGATAGTTACAAATCTTGACTCATGCTATTTGTGATTGGCAAGCCACTCAATATTTAATTGCATTGCCTATGTCCATTGTAAAAAACATAAGGGAAATGCCCAAAAAATGCATTGGAAGTTTAGGACTTAAAAACCCAAAATAAAATTGTTAAGATGTGGAACCATTATGAATTAGTGGAATATGTGGGTGGTGATTAGTATCCACCTATATCACATCATGTCATTCCATGAACTCAACCAGAATTCCATGGATCCTTCCAAAAAATCCAATCATGAGGATGCCTCCCTTGTAAAATCAAGGATGCAATTTGTTCTAGTAGTAGCAATAAATTAGTTAACACCATAATTAATTTCTTCAAAAGCACACTCAAGTGATACATGATATGGCTACATACCTATAAGATCTAAAGTTCAATAAGACCACGCCTCAACCATATTTGGACTACACTAGGACCCTAATTTGACCTTGCCACAATATTTTGGTGCCTTTGATGGCGATCGAGTTGAGGCTTGGATATGAGCATTCTTTTTATATTTCAAGCATCAAACCACACTGCCAAAAAGAGACAAAGTCACCTTAGTAACCTACCATCTATAGGGATTAGCTGGCCAATGGTGTGATCAAGTCAAACATAAGGGTGGTAATGAAGACTCTTTTGTGTAGAACTCAATGAGGAGATGTGTAATCAACCCTATAATGCCATCAATAGTTGGGCTTGTTTCTACATTGCACTTCAAGGGTGTTTCTATCCAACATGATATGTAGAGAGAGATAGGGCGTATTCACTTCAAGTCCATCAACTTCCCACTCAAACATTTCGATAGTTAATTGAAATATTTTGCAAAATACAGGTGCAATTGTCCATTTTAGATCCTTAATAGGTATTGAAAATTAAATTTTACTATGATTTACTTCCCACTCTCCATTGTGAATTTATTTTGGTGCATAACTCTTCTCTTTCATTAGCTTTTTAACATACCCTAGATGCTAAAACGAAGCTAGTGAAATACCCAATGCCCTTTCATGCTTTGTCTTAGCCCCCCTCCATAACATACCCATCCCATGGCTACACATTCTCCTATGGCTACCCCTCCCCATCCCCACTAGTCAATATTGCACATTCCATAAGTCATCTTCTCATAACAACATAGAGTGTCATCGATCTAGGAGGATCTCCTCCATGACCAAAAAAATAAAGTCTTATAAATATACATTTAGATAGAGCTCGCTAAGATATTTTTGACGACACTTGTTTGATAAAAAATGGTCTTCGAACGCGAAAGATATCATGTTTTGAAGTTTCAGTAAAACTAGCAAGGGATACAATGTGTCACACCAACAGTGTGACACGTGGACTGTATAGGTGGATCATACGGTGACGTGGTAACATCATGTTGTGCCAAGTGGTAGGATGAGATGACATGGTAGGTTGCCGGTGTTGATTTGTCACTTCGAGTTGGCATCCTGGTGACAAATACGTGGATCAATTATCCTTTAACATGTGGCAGGTTCATTGCATAGTTGGTAGCCATGTTGGCAATGACATGGACCTATTGTTGACTTTCGACTTCCGACATTGGGATCGAAAATGTCGAGGATCGGGAGTCGAGATAGTGTTTGCGGAAGTTGTTTTGACAGGGCCGACTTTCGACTTCTGAAGTCAGGATTGAAAGTCAGAAATGGATCGTGTTTAGAGTTGTTTAACAATGTTGACTTCTGACGCTGGGATAATCGAAATTGGAACAGTCATGATCATGACAACAGATTACAGACGAGCATGATCAATGGTAGATTTAGATCAACAATCCGGGATAAATCTGGGAATTACGCCTGGGTTTTCTATTTGGAATCGGGATTTATGTTTCCTGATTTGCAATTTTTGTTACGGAATCCATGCATTCGATCTTGGGTTTTATCCAGAAGGATAATTTGAGCATTAAATCAGATTTTATAGCCGAGTGACCACATTGCATATAGTTCTAAACGTTACATGCAGATCCAAAACAAATCCAGTTATGTTATTTAAACGTGCAGCTTGGGCACGATCTGGAACGAAAAAGGAAGAGATGGGCATAGACCAATTAACGAGGTATCAATGGTTGATGAATTAATGCCGACCAATCGATGGATGTAGAGAATTGATGGTTGAGTTTCTGTTTGAGCATCGATGTTTGGACAAAGGAGAGTTTTGTCTGAGAATTTTATATTGAAAGAATTGATAGTGAGGCAGTCGTTGTGTGATTACCAATGCGTTGAAGGTAGCAGGGTTCTAAGGTGGAGCTGTACCGAGAAGGAGACCAAGTTTTCTCATTCTGCATGTCAGGGGAGGTCTTTGGCAGAGTGGAAATCAGCATTGGTGCAGTCTGTTGATAAAATTACAGAGAGTTCTCCGTATTGAAGGAACTCGTAGTATTGGATTGCAGAGTTGTAGAGCCGAGGATTGACTTCAAAACTTGCTTAGTGAAGGTTGTTTTTAAACTCGGAATAAAACTTTAAATCTGCAATTGTATGCGTTGCATTTTGTTGTATTATTCCTTTTACATTAAAAACTGTAATAGAAGGCTAGTGAGTCATCGTTTAGAAGTTCTCAAGGGTGAGAGGAGTCTTGCACATAATTTTAGTCTTCTTGGTAGCATTCATAATTGTTTTGTCCATGTTAATGATGCATGTAACCAACATTTGAAGAGCTAATTGAAACAGTCCCAATGGAAGTAAGGACCCAGAGACGTAGGCCTTTGACGTTGAAATCCATTATCAAAGTTGCATTCTTCAGTTGATCGTTTGCATTTGTATTTACTTGCATTCCTTTTACTTGTGCATTTTATTTAAAGCTTGTTGTTGAAGCTTGCAGATGCAGAGGTTGAGAAGGATTTTCGCAAAGCTTTATGCTAAATGGGAGACAAGGTAGAAAAGTTGTTTTCAGACCATCAGAGGAGAATGGAAAAAGGGAGGATAATTGTTAATGTTGTTGTCAAACTTCGAGTTGAAACCTTTTTGTTAATATGCAAATTTTGAGATCAAGTGGTATGGGAGTAGGTCGACCATTGAAAATGTGTTAGTGTGTGAATGTTAACTAGGAGAAGGGCAACTTGAAACATTCAATCAAGAAATTGGATCAAGACCAAGGCATGCAATTTTAAAGTAAAGGATGGCTTCTCATGACGTAAAAAATTCCTTTGAATATGATAAAGAATTCCTTGAAGCATTCATGAGTTTGAAATCAATGGTGGAAGAGTTGTATCGACAATACAAAGAATGAACTGAAGGAGGTGGTACTTCTACATCAAGTAAAGGAGTAGGAGGTGGTGGTGACCCTCCTAAACCTCCAGTTTCTTCATATGTTACGTGTACTTTGAATCATGAACCATGTATGTCGAATTTGGCTTTGTTGAAAGGAAATCATAGGGGACACATAAGAAGGAAAGTTACCGTGAAGATCTCAGATCTAAATTCAGAGATGAGACAAAAGTTGTAGCCATAGGTTTATAAGGTAAATCTTCTTGTGATTATGTTTTAAATATGAACTTGTTATTGAGGAAAAGAAAAGGAGTGATTTATTTCACATCACGGTGATTTCTAAACATTGATACTCTATTTGATAGTGGGTCACGAACTAACTTTCTTTCAGAATAGATTGTTAAAATATTGGATTGGAAACTAAATCACGCTCCAAACCATATACACTTGGAAGGGTTTGTGAAAATACACAACTACAAGTTACCAACCAATGCAGACTCGGGTTTGCTATAACTTCTAGATTTTTTTATGAAGTTGATTTGGATGTGGTTTCCTTAGAATTTTGTGGTATTGTATTAGGCAATCCTTATCATTTTGATTGGAAAGCAATTTTTTACCGAGAAGCGAACAAGTACCAGCTTACAAAGAATGGGGTATAATACATTGTTCGAGCTCACTGCATAAAAACTAAAGCGAACAAGTACCAGCTTACGAAGAATGGGGTATAATACATTGTTCGAGCTCATTGCATAAAAACTAAACTATCTTAGGATTCTACAACATGACGAAAGGGCTTATGAATGCAAACAAAAAATTGTCTTTCATAACTGTTAAATGTGATGATTTGCATGAAGTACAAAAGAAAGAATTGTCGCATAGGAACATCCAAGATTTAGGTTTGCATCCTACTAGTGATCCTTTGATTGTTAATTATCCGGTAAAGAAACACAAGTATATTGTTGGTTAAATTTCCCTTACATCTATATGTTCAGTTATGTTGGTTATTTTGTTACTCATTAATGGGTTATGGTTGGTAAAAGTAATAGTGGATGTAGATGTATATGGTATTTAAGGGATTTTTACTTTAATCAACAATGTTATTTTTGTATTTGCATTTGTGGTGATGGTACAGATAGTCATATTTCAAGCAGAAATGATGAAGGGTATTGGACAACTGGGCCATGGTGTCCTCATTTTGTTTCTAAATGATCTCAGCTTTTGGTGGTCCAAAAGTTCTCCAGTGGGGTGGTGTGATCCAGAAGGATCTCCCACTTGATAAAAAAATAAAGTCTTCAATTGTTGGAAAGAAATATACAGTTGCATAGAGCTCGGCGAGAGCTTTCCAACGATGCTTGATTCATTAAAAAATG
This sequence comes from Pseudotsuga menziesii, assembly GCA_001517045.1. Classification (NCBI taxonomy): domain Eukaryota; kingdom Viridiplantae; phylum Streptophyta; class Pinopsida; order Pinales; family Pinaceae; genus Pseudotsuga; species Pseudotsuga menziesii. The sequence goes on from LPNX010622924.1 coordinate 323,628, forward strand.
ACTTCAAACACAAAAGATGTCACGTTTTGAAGTACATGTCGAGGGGTGCCTCGTGGCACATCCACAGTGTGACACATGGATCGTACACCATTATGGTATCACCATGTTGTGTCGTGTGGTGAGTTGAGATGATGTGGTAGGTTGTGAGTGTTGAGTTGGCAGTCCGAGTTGGCATCCTGGTGGCATATACATGGACTAATCATCCTTTGACACGTGGCAAGTTCATTGCATAGTTGGATCCCAAGTTGGCAGACGAGTTGGAAATGTCATGGACCTATTGCAAACTTTCAACTTTCGACATTGGGATTGGAAATGTTGGGGATCGGGAGTTAGGATGGTTTTTGCGAAGTTGTTTTGACAGTGTCGACTTCCAACTTCCAAAGTCAGGATTGGAAAAGTTGGAATCAGAAAGTCATAACAGATCGTGTTTAGAGTTGTTTGACAATGTTGACTTCCGAGGTCAGGACGGTTCGAATCAGAACAGTCGAGATCGCAATGACATATTATAGATCAACAGTCCAACATGATTGACGACAGATTTAGATCAATAACCCAGGATAAATCTGGGAATTACGCCCGCAGATTTGGGTTTTTCATTTGGAATCGAGATTCTTGATTCTTGATTTGCAATTTTTGTTACAAAATCCATGAATTAGATCTTGGATTTTATCTAGAAGGATAATTTGAGCATTAAATTGGATTTCATACCTGATTAAGCACGTTGCATACTAATCTAAAAGTTACATGTGGATAAAAAACCAATCCAATTTTGTTATTTAAATGTGCAGCTTGGGCACGATTTGGAAGGAAAATGGAAGAGATTTCTCATAGACCAATCAATGAGGTGTTGATGGTTGATGAATTAATGCAAAGCAATCGATAAACACATAGAATCAATGGTTGAGTTGTTGATTAAGCATTAACGTTTGGACAAAGGAGAGTTTTGTCTGAGAAGTTTGGACTAAAAGAATTGACAATGAGGTAGTCATTGTGTGATTACCAATGTGTTGAAGGTATAACTATTATGAGGTGGATCTGTACTAGGAAGGAGACCAAGTTTTCTCATTCTGCATGCCATTGGAGGTATTTGGCAGAGTGCAGATTGACATTGGTGCAGTTTGTTGACTGAATTACCGAGAGTTCTCTGTATTGAAGGAACTCGTAGTACTAGATTCTAGAGTTGCAAAACCGAGGATTGACTTCCAAGCGTGCTTCGTGAAGGTTGTTTTTAAACTCAGAATAAATGTTTAAATATTCAATTTTATGTGTTGTGTTTTGTTGTATTATTCCTTTTACATTACGAGCCATCATTGAGAAGTTATTAATGGTGAGATGAGTATTGCACAAACTTCTTAGTCTTCTTGGTAGCATTTATAACTATTTTGGCCATGTTAATGATGCATATAACTATCATTTTAAGAACTAATTGAAATGTTCCCATTGGAAGCAAGGACCTAGAGATGTAGGCATTTGGAGTCGAACTCCGTTATCAAAGTTGCATTCTTCAATTTATGGTTTGCATTTGTATTTACTTGCATTCCTTTTACTTATGTGATTTATTAAAAACTTGTTGTTAAAGGACTTTTGAAGAAGTTAAGTGTTTGGATCATTCACACATACACTTCATGGTAATAAAGTGCTTGCATTATTCAGATCTGTCATGCTTTGCAACACCCCCACTATGCCATGACCTTATTCTTGGACCCTAATACATAACCTACTCCTCCATAAATTGTCATCAATGAGGAAATCCTACTGAACTTGATCTAAAACGCATTCTAATGGCATGTTTGACCTCGTCCACTTGTCTCACGCTCTTTGCTCCAGTTAGTAACTCCCCACCCTCACCCCTATCATCTCAGATAAGTGAATTAGGGCACTCAGTCTTTGTTTGTGACCCAACAATGTAATATCACCTTCATCCTCATTTTTTAGGCACCGTGTTGTGTGATTCTGCCCCACTAGATTATGTAGACATGCTACTAGGGATACCTCAGCAACATGAACACCCTACCAACACCCTGCTACCTTTGCTTCTCACACCAACACATACACCCTCATTAAGGATAGTCGATACTTATGCTTCCAAGCATTTGTTGCTTCCTCTCCATAAACTATATTTGGTCATGATGTTGTATGTCAAGTTTCCCTTCATAAATGTTTACTTTTGTGTCTTATCAAGGAATCTAAGCCTTCTCAAACCTATTCACCTCCCACATCATAGGATCCTCTACTCTTTGAATGTTAATATGCGGTTACTAAACCCACTACTTCACCATGTCATCTACCAAAATAGTTTGATTTCTTTAGATATGTGGTTTCTCCTACTTATCCCACGCCCTTAGCAACTGCTACTCTTTCACATTGTTGCACCAATCACAGGTGTTTTCATCAAACCGATTCCCATGGAACCCTGTAGTGTGACTCTCCTTGACAAAGTGATGTTGGTTCTCATTTTTCTAATGACTTCATATGCAATCTTGTGCACACTCTAGTGACTACTCTTTCCCTAGTCATCACCCTTTCACATCGCATTGTAGTTTTCATGTTGTCTTGATCACTAGAGAGACACTCTTTCTCGTGGCTTCACATCTACCCATTGCTTCTCACACAGTTCTAGAGTTATAGTTGGGTCGTATGCCACCTCTACACTATTTGTTTTCCATGACTAGTGTATTTGCTTCTCCTATCCAAGTTGTTTACACAAGCTCATAAGTATTGGGTTATGCACAACTTGAACTGGACCTAAACTATATTAGGCATATTCTTAGTTTCCCTTGACATTCCTGTTTGCACCATTTTTATTTCATCTGCTAGCATCTTTGATATATGGTATTCCCTTGGTACTTGCTCTACATTCTTAGCCAGTGGAATCCCCTTTAAAGTTTGTCAAGGCCTTCACATGTGATGGGAAATGACTAGCAGTTTGTTCCAACAATTGGGATTGACGTCTATGCCATAGTATCCATGATTCATCTCACTACATGGCCACTATAGATTTCCCTTGGTCAACAAATGCAACATTTGAACATAGAGAGCCTTCTGTGCATTAGTGACAATTGTCCCTCCAAACAAAATATGTTTTGTGATGATGGCTAGCACCAATGTAGATGTTGATCTAGATGCTGTGTTGGTTGTTCATTATTCAATTACTACAAAGTAGCCATCAATTCCCTCCATATTTACCAGTTGTTTCATATTTAGTTACATCTATTAAATTTATGTTGGATTGTCTCCACAACATGAGGTGCAAGTTAGTTAGTCCTATTGATTCTTTAGATGACAATACATTTATCCATGTCGTTTAGATTCCAGGTTTGCTTCGGTTGCTTGGTTCTAGTTGTCAACAAGAAAGGGTTCAAAAAGAATTGTGACAAGATAAAAGGCTACATTTTATTAGGCTAAAAAAACCTTCTCTTACACATGGAATTGTATGTTAATAGGGCCACAAACTTGGAAAAATTACAATAAAATGGTTTGTTGATGGTTTGATATATGTTCAACTCCAAGAGAGTGTGTGAGGTTGTGTTGTGTTTCTAGTTCCACCAACATGACAACCTGTAAATGAAAACTTGATGGAGTTTCTTATAATGCTTATTGCTTGCCATAATACCACTACCAAAAATATTGCAATTGTTATTCCATAATTTGGATACAATAGATCAGTTTGAAATACCCATGAGTGTGAATCGATTGCAACAAAACCTGTTGCAACCTTAATAACAAAACCATGTGCAATTCGAGTTCTTATATGTGGTCTCACTCTAGACAGTACATGGGGTGTTTTTCTATTCCAATAGATCATGTCTATGGTCACCATGTAATTCTAGCTTACCTCTGCACAAAGGTGATTTAGTCAAATGATTTAGTGCTTGTATTAGTTAATGATACTAGTGTTGTGCATGTTCATGCTTTTGCGAATAAACTACACGATGCTCCTTTGGCTATTGTAGATACAAAACATTTGAGCCATAAGGTTGATGCAATTATGTATTTGATTGGTGATGTGAACAAAAAAGTCATTATTATGGTTGATGACATGAGTGATACTACCGAGACAATTACAAATGGAGACACATTGTTACTTGAATATGGCACCATAGAAGTTTATGCATGTTGTTTTCGGTCCTCCTCTAATGGAAATGTTGTTTGGAGGGTTTCTTTTAGGACATCACTGTTACAAATACGATACCTATTAAATAAGAGAACTACTTTCCTTTGGGTTTTATAAATTTTTATCCATTGCACTATTATCCACCTCATGCATTGCATGCATGTTTACAATGTAGTGAAAGAGGCCACTAGTGTTCATTGCACTTGTTGTATTAGCTGTGACTCCCTTTACAACGATCTACTTGATACACATGGTTTAATTATGATGGACTCCAGGACCAGTGCCCATGTTTTCCAAGCTCATTGCATTATTATTCAAGGACACTTTGTTGATGTGGTAAGTATTGTCCTTCTTGGAGCGAGAGTAAAGAAAGGAGACATTCCATCTATACTGAGAGGAAGTGATATGGAAATGTAGAGCGATGGGTCATTATTAAGTAGTTAGAGACAATATTTAGATAAAGGGGAAGACACAATAACTTTAATCGTCCGCATTTTGGATATGCTTACAGAAGGAAGGCTTTTACTATATAAGAAGCCAATTTTGAAGCTAATAAGTATTTTAGTTTTACACTATTATGTTTACATATTAGAGTATGTAGATATTTTTCATTTTCTTGCATATGACTCGTAAACAAAAACATATCAACAACACAAGATTAACAATTATGTTGGAGGGTCGCGAGTTTGAAGTTGTGTTAGGAATTTACATGTTGAGTTAAAAAAGTTGACATGGTTTTTGATGGTGATTTAGTGTAGAAATCTTGTTTGTATGATTTTAACCAACATCTTTGATGTTTTATTGGGGATGTTCACCTCACAACTTTTTGATTGATTGCTGTTATTGAGGATGTGTACCTTACAATTGTTTCAAAGAATCCTAAGCACTTGATGAGAAAATCCTTCAAAAACATAACAAGGTCTCAACACTATGACTAGAAGGGGAGTATAACCTTGAATTGTGTTGAGTTTTTGAAAGTCCATATCTTTTAGACAACATCATCAAGTAAATAACATTAGTGTAGCCTAAATGCGCGACGATTTCAACCATTCTTGATGGCTTTTTTTGGCATGATTTCGATGAAACCTGGTATAAATTTTGAAGGAATTTTTAAAATTCCAAATAACATCCCAAAATATGGGCGCCCTGGGGTTTTTGAGGACACTGAATCAAGTTATGAATTCAAAATCATGATTTTAACAGGACAAATTTTGAATTTCTTAAAAAAAACATTGTCAGAGTTCGACCAAAAACCCATTAGGAAGTTGAAATCATCACATTTTTAGACTTCTTCAATAACATTGATGGTGCCATGAATAACATTGGTATAAATAATGATGAGGTCACCTTTTTAATTGTGTTTACCATGGAAACAAATATTGGAAAATAAAGATACTATTTTTTTAATACATTGTTGTTGGTTTATGAAAAGAAACACAAGGATGGTAACACGTTTCATTTGAGTTCAAAGTTTTGAAATACATCTTATAGATAAGAACCATAAGCTAGAGAGAGCTGGCAATATATGACACCAACATTATTGACGTTACTAGCACTAGAGCGAGGGAGGATGCTTTCACATGAACCCAAGGACTTACACTCCATTTATAACTTCCTTTTGACAAAGATTTTGGTGTCAACAATGCCTCATAAACCACCTTTATGTTACAAATGTTATATGCATGAGAATATTATTTTGAACACACACACAATGATAGATAGAAATGATTACGACATGTTACAAAAATGCTAAATATGTAGCAAACAAATCCTTATTTTGATGATAATTTTGAGCCAAGTTGAGTGGATTTTTTTCAAGCATGTTATGATTTCCACCATGATCCAAGTTCCATGCATGGCAGAACTTTGCCTCTTTCCACTTGAAAACTAAAAAAATCAATAAAAAATTTGGTTTATTAAAATGTTGGATGCAAGCAAGTGGAGGGAAGATTACTACCCGTTTAATCGAGTCCCCAAGTTAAAGGGACTCATTGTCCATAAAAAGAATTGCCTTGTACCATGTGGAATCAAAATTTGTATGAACAAACTTGTACCATAATGTAAAGTTGTAGTTCATCATATGCAACATTTGCCTCCCACTCCTGCCAAAAAAAGCATCACCCTTCTCAAATCTAAGTTAATATTTCATATGGATATGACTATTTTTTGTGAATATAGATGAACCATTTACATATAAACAAAATAAAATAAAAATTTCCATTATATATCGCCACTTAAAAAATAAAAAAAATCACATCTCTTCATTCAAAATTTACATTTTTTTATGGATGTAACCACTTTTAATGGATATATATGTAACCACTTAAATAGAAATAAAACAAAATAAAATTTACATCCATGACGAGATTTGATGTTTGCTAGGAGGTGATTATTGGAGTTGACAAGTCAATCCCTATCCTCCATAAGTCAATTGATATCAACTTTGTATAAGATTTACATAGTCACGTTTCTCTAATTTGTAAAGATTGTTTTGATAGTGCATGGGAGAAGGTTTTTGTCTCTTTTCCACAGTGAGAGCTCCCCATTGCCTAGTAGATTGAATTTAGAGACACAATGTAGGTAACTTTTTAAATCTATTCATGATTTTGACAACTCTCGAGGTCGATTATCCTCATCGATAGTTCATTAGAAAGCTTGAGGTAAAATATTGCTATTTTCTCCTTATGTTTTTAAGCTTGTGCATATTGTATCATTCCCTTCTATATAATTTACCATTTATTGCATTTTCACAATTGCTTCAAAGATAAACCATTGCCCTCTTGTATATTCAGGTTTTTTAACAAAAAATAAAGAAGAATTCCAGAATTCTCATATCCCTACACCCCCTTTGCTTAACTCCCATTTTTCATTGATTCCTCAACCTCAATCCTTATCATAGATGTGTATTAGGTCTTATCATAATACAATAATCTAATTTTAAGGTCGTGGCATAGCAAACAACAAATTGATATATGAGATCCCTTGTTTATGGGGCAGAACACCTTCCAAAGGCAATGCTTTCATTGCTTACTCTAGAATATAATTGTACACACTCTACCCCCAACGTAATGTACTTTAATCCTCTCAAAATATCAATAATATGATTTTTGTTTGCTCCTCGAGAATAATTGCTTCCTTTCCGTAACTACACATGCCTTTCTATTCATGTTGTCAACCAACTTTTCAACTTCTAATTTCACTCGATATTTTTTATTATTTTGTTTAAAGTTAAATTTAAATTTCAAGCATGTAGTAACTACCACTACCTAATAGATATGATATACAAACAATAAATAATGTTACATAGAACCTAAGTCCCTATCTATGATGGAAAGACATGAAGTCGATAAATTAATATATCTCCTAAAAGTTGTATGCTTGTAATATATTATTACACTGAATTTTTTTTTCTTGCAATATGATTTATTTTTGTGCAGGTTGTGGAATTGAGCAAGAATACATTGAAATCTATACATACGAGTAGAAACATAGAGAGAAGGTTGTTGGAAGAGATTGTGGTGTAGTTTGCAAACCACAAAAAGTGACACAACTAATTAACACGTATGTTGGAAAATAATTGTAGGGAGGAGAACAAGTTTTATATTGAGTATATAATTTGACAAAGTAAATGAAATAACATAAGAATATATAAAAAAAATTATAGAATTTGTCAAAGTTAACAAGTAATTGTCTTCGTAAAAATATTAAAATGAGAATATATAGAGTTGGTCACATTAAAATCTAAACATTAAAAAAATAAAAAATAAAAAATCACAACAATCTTTTTAGAAACAAAAGTCAATGAATATGAAAGTTGCCACATAGTACTTTTACAAAATTTATTATTAAATGTTTTTTTTGTAATTAAAAAATATAGCCACACTGAGTAAAAACTTTAAAACATAGAATTAAATTAATGTAAAATCAAAACCATTTAAATTGTAGATAAACAATATACTCACTCAAAAGGCTACAAATGCAACTTACAACCTACATTTATGTAAAAACCAAGTAACAATTACATTAAATCTTCTTATTTTAAATCTTAAAAATATGCTAATATATATATGAGAATCTTAAATATAAGGTAATTTAAATAAAATTATTATTATCATTTGTTGGCATTTACATCGATAAGCTAGAAAACACTTTACAAAAAGTAGGTTACGTTGAAATGACCTTAGCTAGAATAATCACCATCCTCCTCCTTTATGATGATGATATTGTTCTTGTGGCAAAGAGCCCCTTTGACCTTGATAAGTAATTAATGATTCTCAAGGATTTCTGCTCTAACATGGGTATGTTTGTTAACACCGACAAAATTAAAGTTATTATTATCAAGTCCAAGAAATAGACTTTTGCTAATTTTGTCTATGACAATATCGACTTGGAGGAAGTGTCCTCTTACCAAAATCTCATAATTGATATCCATCACAAGCTCAATTAGAACTATACCGTTGAGAAAAGGATTAATGGATGGTGGAAGACTTACTTTGATCTAGAAAACAATTGTAAATCAACAACTTTGGTGATGTGGGATAAAAATGAGTTCCTTTTTTAAACTCTCGTCACTCCTGTTATCTTGTACGGTTGTGAAGTTTGGGGTTGCAACATCTCTCGAGATATTGGAGAAAGATCAAACAAACCCAAAACCCTTTTATCACATATAAACTCAAAATTAAGAGTAATATGCCCTATCCTATTCTCCTTATAGAAGCATATCTTTCCCCCATTGCAAGCATCTTTATGACTAGGTACCTGATGTACAAGAATAAGATAAATAACATGGAAGACCATAGACTCTCTAACATTGCTTTAAATTCTAGTCAAGGCCATCTTTGGCTAAAGAGAGGATGGTATAAGGAAGCAATGGCTTGGTTAAATCATTGGGGGATTGCCGAAAATACCACTTTGCAAAACATTAACAACTTCAAAAATACAATTATATCTAAGTTCAAAGTGAGAATATGAGACAGGAGAAATTTAGAGGTTAAAAGGAAATTAAGATATTACAAGGAATTCATTAATCCTAATTTGGAAGATCAAAAGTACCTCTCTGTTTTAACCAAATCAAAGAAAGATTAATATCGCAAAGATAAGAACGAACTCCCATGAGCTTCAAAGTAAAACAATGCGCTAAACAATTCCTAAAAGGCCATGGGAGGAAAGGATTTGCCAACTCTGTGAGCCTATGGGAGTTGAGGACAAGTCTCACTTTCTTTTAGAGTGCCCTGCATATACTCACATTTGATCGTAGATCCCTAATATTTTATAAAATTTTAATCTCCATGATCTTCTAACTTGTCAAAACTATGACGACTTAGGAATGCTTTTCACCCAAGCTTTTAATCATAGGAATCAAATTTTACAGAAATCCAAATATCTTCTTTCTCTTTTCTTAAGGTCCAATAAACCAAATAGATCTTAATGGACGTTAATCATTATCTTCATATTGAATTTCTTCTAAAAATTTATTATCATTATTTTTATATATTATCATTATTATCTTAAAAATTTACTAAAAACGTTTTTATGACATCTTTAATGAATAAATTTAGGTTCATTATTTTTGTACCAAGTCTTAGCCATATTTACGTTGATATGCGTTTTTATTTGAGATTTGGGGTGGACTACGACCTATGCTTCTCCATCTACGAACGAGGATGAGACAAGTGTACTGTCGAGATTGATTATATGAGAGTCGTTCAAAATTCGAAATCAATTATAAAAAAATAATATAAAAATAACTGGGAGCTAGCTAATGAATGGATAACTGGTAGCAATGCATGGATAACTCATAGTCGATAACCAATAGTTCATGGTAGATAACTAGAAGAATGTGATATAAAAAGAAAAAGAATATAAAAAAAAACTGATAGTTGATAAATGGATAACATGAAGAATGTCAGTGATAACACGTAGCTAGGCATGGATAAGTCACAATTGAACCCGTTTAACTAAAAGAATATGAAAATATTTCTAAATTGTCTTTCCATTCCATAACTATCTCTCCACCAATTGATCCTTATCGACATGATCCAGCCACAAATTATATAGGTGTACTAGTATATTTTATATTAACATGTATGTATTGTTATACTAAATTACAAGCCTTCTTTCACATTTGAGACTATCTTTGTCTTTGATGATTATATTTGTATGTTTATCTATGAATTGCTCTATTGGTGAATCTTTGAATCACATTGAACTATCATGAGTTTTTATTATTATTATTTTTTCAAACATATACTTTAATATAAAGTTTAGAATTTTTAGTTATAAAATAATATTAAATAAATCTACACTAAAAGTTTAATTCGTTTTTAAATAGTGATTTAGTTGCAAACATGTTCAAATTATAGTGTGATGAACTTTTTGGTAATAATTTAATAGAACATAACCTCATAAAATATTATATTTTTTCCTATACACAAAAAAAACCTAAAATATTAAAATTAAAATTACCGTACCATACAACTTAACTAGTGCCATAGTTATGTTGTTAAAGACTTTGACTTCACTCCCACTAGGTTTAGTTAAGAACCACATTACTCTGCCCTTCTCTGTCCGGGCAGTGTGACAGTAAAGCTCGACTTTTCCTGCTACCAAAGCTTTCACTACACAAGCTTCAGGCACCCTCACCCGTTAAAAATCTTATAATGGCCAAGTGGAGGGAGAGAATCTGACACTCAATTGGTAAAATGACCTCAATGCAGTGCACAGGATTATATGTCTGATAAGTAGCTGTTTTAATTGATGTCTGATAAGTCCATGGGGCTGGGAAGAGCATATGATGCCAGTCAGTCTTATTCTTGTTAACTATCCGTTGGAGCATGGTTTTTATAATTTTATTTACGATTCAACTATTTGTTAAGCAATTACGATCTAAGCAGATGAGAACTCATGGATAAAAACTAGATGTGAAGCTAGGTCATGCCAGACACCAACTATTTTGGAACGCTGAAGTGAGCGAATGAAAAAAAGCAAGCGGGGATTCTAAGATTGGGATTCAAAGGTAAAGCCTGTGACTTGCCGTTAAATGTTGTGTTAATAGACGCATATGTTTATTTTCCAGCTGTCTTTGCGTCTGCCATCTCTATTTATTTATAGCACTTAGCTCATGAAGCTCGCATCATTGGGATTCACAGGGTTTAGGGTTTGGGGTTTGGGTTGAAATTTACAGGATTTAGGGCATCCATTAAATTCTGCTTGTTAGGGTTTTTTCTTTATGACGCACACTTTGTTATATGACCGTTTGTCTGCAATAGCAAAAGTAGACTTCAGAAGAAATATATTTTATTTATTTATTTACTTATTTTTGCGTTGGGATTTGGACTGTTGATTTGAGTTTATGCTATTTTCATCACTGCAGATTATATAGGAGCAATGGAGCAATCTCATAAAGCTCATAGAGCCCGTCAGTCTGGACCATCTTCGAAGAAAAAAGAGATAACAGACAAGAAGAAGCGTGGACTGTCCGGTGACAGGCATAATCCTAAGGTTGGTTCGGTCGCTATGATTTGTGATAGCCTACCTCCCTCTAAAGGCCATCATAGAGGATCTTTCTCAAGTGTAAATATTGTTACACTGTCAAAACCATAAATTGCTTTTCACATTCATATATGAAGTACCAGAAAATCAGTGTTTAAATCATTATTCTGCCTAAAATAATGAAAATCACAGAGTTAAACTAGCTAGTCTTTACTAATTTAGGCTTTCTCCACTTATGGCGCCTTCCACCATCACTCTCTTTCCAGCATCTTAGCACTCCATATACCTGTGCTCTAAGGTATAGTATACAACTCTAAATCATATATATACGCACTTACCTCCTTTGCACCTGACCTATTCCTCATGATCGAAACCTTGATCCTATCACAATGTCAAAAAGGTAATTCAGTATACCTTCAGCTTGACTGCGATATACAGTCGAAGGCCGCCATGTCCCAATACCGCCAGACCACTAGCAGTCTCATCGCACCGCCAGGGTTCTTAACTCTAGTGCATTTCTGAGTGCAGTATGATGTTATTTCCGTTGATCCATCTGTACTGGATCTCAACCCTCGATCTTGTAAACTCGTTAACCCTCCTTTATACACTGTCGATCAATCTACTCAACGCTCAGCATCCGTTGATTACTGTGTATAGAGCTTCTATTCGACCTCTGTGCATTTTAAACATTGAATTTCCTGCAATTCTCGACAAGGTATCGACAGAATTCCCTCGTTCAATAAGCAATTCGAACAATATGCTCACAAGAATGATTCAAAAAAGTAATTGCTTTCAATTTCAATCAATGAACTCAAATTAGCAATTACTTTATACACAATGTAACATACGATAAGTCTATCTCTGTGTATCAATAAGAAATTAACTCTGTATACCCAAAATACAGAAATTCAACCAATTTATTCATAAAGAAACCATCGTTTGATCTTGAATTCAACAAGGTAGATCAATATAAACAGACACAATCAGGCTCTGTGTATGCTCCAGAACCCCAAATCCGAGTTTCCTCTTTTGACCTAACAGCTAATCCTTTACATTACATTCAAATCCTGTGAGTTCACAAAAGACTCTTTGAGCTAACCAAAGCTCAAATGAGCAACCTCTCCCCCTAACTAAATGATTTGAATTTGAGTTAAATACAAGTGCAGTTCAGTTTTTCAAATGCTACAATGAAGGAACAGTATCCTTAATTAACTCAACTAACTCCTATGACTCACTAACAAACTGCTTGATATCTCAACAGACCTAACCCTATCTGTTACACATAGAAAGGATCGAGTATCCTTATCTATCTTTATTCAGCTTTTCATAAAATAAAGCAAATTACATGCGTGAGACCCTAGGTCTCCTTAGAAATTTGATTGACTCTGTGATGTCATGGATGACTTCACTTTTTGAGCCAATGCTCCTGCATTAGACTCCCCAACTTGAAATTCTTCATGGGCTCCTGTCCATGAGCTCTTCAGTGAACTGCTTCTTTTCTGTAACATTGCAGCAGTTAATCAAGTACTCTTTGTAAATATATCTACCTGGATCCCATACTTTGTTCTGCAGTTCTCCATTAGCTTTGCTGATGTATTTTCTTTCAATCAACTGGATTTTGTCTCTGGCTGCCTTCTTCCTTTCATGTACTAAATTCTTCTTGCCTCTGTCTCTTTGAAACATTTCTGTAGTGTCCAAAATGTCTTCAAGGTTCATCTTCTTAATTTGTATCTTTAAGTTCTCTTTTATCACACCTCTTCCCTTTGCATAGCTGTCTCCACTAACCAACTTTGCCCTGTATGCCGCATCAACAGGCTCCTGCGATTGTGCTACACAATTTCATTTATTGACTGTGCATACTCTTTACTTTGATTTTCTTGATAAGACAAGTCTTTAATCTCTTTTATGACAACTAGAGATGGTTGCACATCTCCATGATCAGCAAAACCTGCATATACATAATCAGTTTGACAACTGAAAATCACCTCTTCCTCTTTAGATCCACAAACTTCTTTGACATCATCTTCATGAGACAAAGCTCTGACAACTCCTGGAGGCTGTCTATCTTTATCACCTGCAATTACACACAAATGATTAGTTTGAAAAACTAGAGATTACTGAATCTCTGTTGATGCTTCTAGCATCATCTCCTTGCAATGATCTCAGCATGTTTCCTATCGACATCTCCACTAGATTCCTCTCCAAGGATTTCTCCTTGCTGCAACACAACAATTTCATTGCCACACTGCTCAACATCTTCAGCCCTATTCTGAGTTGCCATATTGTCTCTCAAGACAATTTCTTCCCCTATATTTTCCTTTAGCCAATGAAAGGAAATTTGATTGCTACCAAGCAACTCTACTTGCTTATTCACCATCCTAGCCATCCACTTGCAGAATACCTGCAATAAAATCAGCAAATAGATATTTAAAACATAGACATTCCACATGTCCATGATTCCACCTTCATTTTCATCCTCTTCAAACTTTCGGACAATGTGCAACAACTGTCCCTTTCTTTCATTTGTGCAACCTGCAGTTAAACACAAATCATTAGCATCAAATTCACAAGGCACTTCAGCCTCCACTAATACCTTCTCCTCCAACATTCCATGTTGCTCTGTTTCTGCAAAGCAGTCTTTGAGATCCTCAAAAGACCTCTCTTCAACATTCCCCTCTTCCATCTCACACTGATATGAATTCTTTGCCATATTCATGTGTTTGTCAGCAAACTCTGTATCAGCATCCTCTTTTCTTTATCAAGGTACCCACCTTGCTCAGGTTCACACATCATGTGAACTTCTTCCTCATGCTCAGCTACTCTGACATTTTCCTCTTCCTTCATCCAAACACTAAGCTTGTGTTTGTGATTCCTAGCATATAACCTCATTATAGGCCATTTCACCTTCCTCTTCAGTTTCCATCCATAATCTGTATCTCCTTCTTCCTGCAACAATTTTGTCACTTTACTAAGCCTCTTCTTCAGCTCAGTAACCTCTCTGTCAAATTTGCTTTGACTCATTCTCTTGACACCATTTGCTCTGGCATCTTCCCTTGTCCTATTGTGGCTTCCTCATGAACCCCTTAGATTACTTTCAGTAGCCAGCTTCCATACCTCCTCTATGAGTTTACTCACACTCATGGTGAACTGCAAACAAGCCCACCCTCTCAACACCTCATCAAGATTCCTCCTACTTGACCTATTGGCATTTTCCTGGTTCTCTCACAGAACCCTTGAGCACTCTCTATGCTCTCTACAGGCTTACCACTTGCATTCATTTCCTACATCACTCTGCTGTGAGGGTTCCCTTACCACAATCTCTCATTTCTCAATCCCCTTGGTCAGAAATCAGCATTTTGAACTACTCTCTTCAAAGAGTGTTCTTCCTTCAACCTGCAAGTTAGTATTGCAAGATTCCTATCCATGCATGTAAATCTTTTCCACAGCTATGATACCAAAAATGATAGCCTACCTCCCTCTAAAGTCCATCATAGAGGATCTTTCTCAAGTGTAAATATTGTTACTCTGTCAAAACCATAAATTGTTTTTCAAATCCATATATGAAGTACCAGAAAATCAGTGTTTAAATCATTATTCTGCCCAAAATAATGAAAATCACAGAGTTAAACTAGCTAGTCTTAACTAGTTTAGACCTTCTCCACTTATGGCGCCTTCCACCATCACTCTCTTTCCAACATCTTAGCACTCCATATACTTGTGCTCTAAGGAATACTGTACAACTCTAAATCACATATATATGCACATACCTCCGTTGCACCTGACCTATTCCTCATGACCGAAACCTTGATCCTATCCCAATGTCAAAAAGGTAATTCAGTATACCTTCAGCTTGACTGCGATATCCAGTCGAAGGCCACCATGTCCCAGTACTGTCAGACCACTAGCAGTCTCATCGCACTGCCAGGGTTCTTAACTCTGGTGCATTTCTGAGTGGAATATGATGTTATTTCCGTTGATCCATTGGTATTGGATCTCAACCCTCGATCTTGTAAACTCGTTAACCCTCCTTTATACACCGTTGATCAATCTACTCAACGCTCAGCATCCGTAGATTATAGTGTATAGAGCTTCTATTCGACCTCTGCGCATTTTAAACATTGAATTTCCTGAAATTCTCGACAAGGTATCGACAGATTTCCCTCGTTCAATAAGCAATTCAATCAATATGCTCACAAGAATGATTCAAACAAGGAATTGCTTTCAATTTCAATCAATGAACTCAAATTAGCAATTATTCTATACACAATGTAACATACGATAAGTCTATCTCTGTGTATCAATAAGAAATTAACTCTGTATACCCAAAATACAGAAATTCAACCAATTTATTCACAAAGAAACCATCATTTGATCTTGAATGCAACAAGGTAGATCAATATAAACAGAGACAATCAAGCTCTGTGTATGCTCCAGAATCCCAAATCCGAGTTTCCTCCTTTGACCTAACAGCTAATCCTTTACATTACATTCAAATCCTGTGAGTTCACAAAAGATTCTTCGAGCCAACCAAAGTTCAAATGAGCTACCTCTCCCCCTAACTAAATGATTCAAATTTGAATTAAATACAAGTGCAGTTCATTTTTTCAAATGCTACAATGAAGGAACAGTATCCTTAATTAACTCAACTAACTCCTATGACTCACTAACAAACTGCTTGAATATCTCAACAGACCTAATCCTATCTGTTACACATAGAAAGGATCGAGTATCCTTATCCATCTTTATTCATCTTTTCATAAAATAAAGCAAATTACATGCATGAGACCCTAGGTCTCCTTAGAAATTTGATTGACTCTGTGATGTCATGGATGACTTCACTTTTTGAGCCAATGCTCCTGCATTAGACTCCCCAACTTGAAATTCTTAATGGGCTCCTGTCCATGAGCTCTTCAGTGAACTGCTACTTTTCTGTAACATTGCAGCAGTTACTCAAGTACTCTTTGTAAATACATCTACCTGGATCCCATACTTTGTTTTGGAGTTCTCCATTAGCTTTGCTGATGTATTTTCTTTCAATCAAGTGGATTTTATCTTTGGCTGCCTTCTTCCTTTCATGTACTAAATTCTTCTTGCCTCTGTCTCTTTGAAACATTTATTTAGTGTTCGAAATGTCTTCAAGGTTCATCTTCTTAATTTGTATCTTTAAGTTCTCTTTTATCACACCTCTTCCCTTTGCATAGCTGTCTCCACCAACCAACTTTGCCCTGTATGCCGCATCAACAGGCTCTTGCAATTGTGCTCCGACAATTTCATTTATTGACTGTTCATACTCTTTACTTTGATTTTCTTGATAAGACAAGTCTTTAATCTCTTTTATGACAACTAGAGATGGCTGTACATCTCCATGATCTGCAAAACCTGCATATACATAATCAGTTTGACTACTGAAAATCACCTCTTCCTCTTTAGATCCACAAACTTCTTTGACAGCATCTTCATGAGACAAAGTTGTGACAACTCCTGGAGGCTGTCTATCTTTATCACCTGCAATTACACACAAATGATTAGTTTGAAAAACTAGAGATTCCTGAATCTCTGTTGATGCTTCTAGCATCATCACCTTGCAATGATCTGGCCATTCCATACTTTCAATGAGACTATCAACATGTCTCCTATCAACATCTCCACTAGAATCCTCTCCAAGGATTTCTCCTTGCTGCAACACAACGAATTCATTGCCACATTGCTCAACATCTTCAGCCCTATTTTGAGCTGCCATATTGTCTCTCAAGACAATTTCTTCCCCTATATTTTCCTTTAGCGAATGAAGGGAAATTTGATTGCTACCAAGCAACTCTACTTCTTTATTCACCATCCTAGCCATCCGCTTGCAGAATACCTGCAATAAAATCAACAAATAGATATTTAAAACATAGACATTCCACATGTCCATGATTTCACCTTCATTTTCATTCTCTTTAAACTGTCGGACAATGTTCAGCAATTGTCCCTTTCTTTCATTTGTGCAACCTGCAGTTAAACACAAATCATTAGCATCAAATTCACAAGGCTCTTCAAAGTTCAGCCTCCACTAATACCTTCTCCTCCAACATTCCATGTTGCTCTGTTTCTGCAAAGCAGTCTTTGAGATCCTCAAAAGACCTCTCTTCAACATTCCCCTCTTACATCTCACACTGATATGAATTCTTTGCCGTATTCATGAGTTTGTCAGCAAGCTCTGTATCAACATCCTCTTTCAAGGTACCCATCTTGCTCAGGTTCACACATCATGTGAACTTCTTCCTGATGTTCAACTACTCTGACATTTTCCTCTTCCTTCATCCAAACACTAAGCTTGTGTTTGTGATTCCTAGCATATAACCTCATTATAGGCCATTTCACCTTCCTCTTCAGTTTCCATCCATAATCTGTATCTCCTTCCTGCAACAATTTTGTCACTTTACTAAGCCTCTTCTTTAGCTCAGTAACCTCTTTGTCAAATGCTTTGACTCATCCTCTTGACACCATTTGCTCGGGTATCTTCCCTTGTCCTATTGTGGCTTCCTCTTGAACCCTTTAGATGACTTTCAGTAGCCATCTTCCATACCTCCTCTATGAGTTTACTCACACTCATGGTGAATGTAAATTTTCCTTTAATATTCAACGAGGGCTAAACAGTGCATGCAAAATATCAACTGATAACCACACATGAATATCTTTTACAGTATGCAGTGGAATATAAAACTGAGAAATAAATCACAACATCACATCACAATATTAACACTATTATTTTGGGTATGGAAACCCTTGGAAAAACCCAAGATGGGAAATCCAATGCAGCAGTCAGATATAGATTTTATTATGAGAAAATATGGAACTTTTACAATCACTGCAAATTCACCCAAACCTGGCGAATTCAGTACCCGGCAAAATCACTGGGCAAATCCCAGCTAAACCTCAACACCCTCCTGTGTGAATGTACGGCCCAGCTGTACGAAGCTTGATGATCATGCTGCTCGCTCCTCTGTCTTCTCAGCTAAATCCTATGTCCGACTTTCTCTCCTTGTCTGTATCCTGTCTTTGTCGGAATACAAGTGTGTGTGTTCTCTCCACCAATTGATCTCTCTTTTATAACTTTAGGTAAAGCGAAAACCCTAATTTTACTTTCACTTTAACTAGTGGTAAAGCAAAAACCCTAATTTCACTTTCACTTTGACTAGTGGTTCACTAAGTTAATTTAGATCACTTTGATTTATTTTCCAAAGTAAACTTAGGAAAAGTAAATTAAATACAATTGGTTTCCTATTTTAAGTCTTCTGCATGCAAGAAGACCTTCCTTGTTGCTACTAGTTTAACACTCCCTCTCAACGAGGAAGGGATTTGGTAGCAACCCCAACCTATCCCTGAACTTCACAAAATTCTGTCTGCAAAGTGCCTTGGTGAAAATGTCCGCCACCTGCTCATATGTCTGTATGTACTCCAACCGAATGGTTTCTCTCTGAACACAATCTCTCAAGAAGTGGTATCTGATGTCTATGTGTTTGCTCCGGTCATGGAACACTGGATTCTCAGATAGCTTGATGCCACTCTGATTGTCACAATGAACTACTGTAGCTTCTAGCTAACACTCGAACAACCCTGCAAGTAACTTCCTCAGCCACATACCCTCACAAGCAGCCATGCTGGCTGCCATGTACTCCGCCTCTGTCGAGCTCAATGCAACTGACTTCTGCTTCCTGCTGAACCTAGAGACAACCCCTGATCCAATGTTGAAACAACAACCTGAAGTACTCTTCCGGTCCTCTACACATCCTGCTCAGTCAACATCTGTGAAAACTGCTAACTGTACACTCTCCCTGCACTCATAAACCAATCCATACTCCACTGTACCTTTGATGTAGCGAAGTATGTGCTTCGCAGCCGTCCAATGCACTCTCTGAGGGTCCACCATGAACTGACTCAAGGAGTTGACAGCAACGCTGATGTCTGGTCGAGTGTTGACTAGATACATAAGAGATCCGATAAGTTGACGATACAAGGTAGGATCAAATCCATCTGCTCCTGATGCATCAATCTTCCTCCAGTTGGAAACTAGAGGTATGGCCATAGGCTTGCAGTCCTCCATCCTAAATCTCTTCAGGATCTCTACTGCATACTTCCCTTGTTTGATGAAGAAGCATCCATCTCTCTGCCAAATCTCCAAGTCCAAAAAGTAATGCATTGGCCCAAGGTCTTTCATCTCAAACTCTATTGCAAGGTTGGACTTACAGTCTCCAATCAGCCT
Source organism: Pseudotsuga menziesii (assembly GCA_001517045.1). Classification (NCBI taxonomy): domain Eukaryota; kingdom Viridiplantae; phylum Streptophyta; class Pinopsida; order Pinales; family Pinaceae; genus Pseudotsuga; species Pseudotsuga menziesii. Next base: position 343,478 of record LPNX010622924.1, read on the forward strand.
CTCATCTCCTGTCAAAAAGAGATCATCCACATATAAGATCAGTATGAGAGGCACCTCTCCTATGAAGAAGTACAGGTTGTGGTCAGCGTCACTCCATTGAAATCCCATCTCTCGTAGATAGCTGTCAATTTTCGAGTACCATGCTCGAGGTGCCTGCTTGAGCCCATAAAGAGATCGATGCAGTCTGCATACATGCGTCTCCTTGTTTTCCACATCAAACCCCTCTGGCTGCTCAATATACACCTCCTCCTCTATCACTTCGTTGAGGAAGGCAGTCTTGACGTCCATTTGATGGACACGCCAACCCATCTCACCTGCTAGTAAGATAATGGTCCGAATGGTAGAATACCTGGCAACAGGGGCGAAGGTCTTGTCATAATCAATACCCTCCTTCTGTGAAAACCCCTTTGCCATGAAGCGCGCCTTGTACTTCTCCACGCTTCCATTTGCTGCATGCTTCACCTTGTAGATTCATCTGGATCCCACCACCTTTTTTCCTTGTGGCCTCGACACAACCTCCAATACCTGGTTTTTCATAATGGAGTCATACTCCTCAACCATAGCTTCCTGCCACACATCATGTTGTGTAGCCTCCCCAAAGCTGGAAGGTTCAGAGTTAATCAACTTTGTCATCAGTGCCATATAACTAAGCCTCTCTGGTGGCACACTCCGTTTAAAAGATGTCTGTGGAGGATCTACCTGCCTGGAATCTTGCACCGTGGATCTGAACCACTTAGACCTTGGCCTAGTGTCAACCTGCTGCGCTTGCTGGATATCCGTCTCCTGTTGCAGCTCATCCTTCAATTCAATGATTGAAGGATCTTGTCCACCTGACTCCCTCTGACCACTAGAACCTGTGCTCTGTGTATGTACCTGTACATCTGGCTCCTCCAACTTGACTCTTGACTCCTGTGCTGGCTGCTACTCCGCTGGTAAGTCTAGAGATCTCCGCAAGGCCTTGTCCTCATCGAACTGGACATCCCTGCTCACAATAATCCTCCTGTGAGCAGGAATGTAAACTCTATATGCCTTCAAAATCTTGCTGTAATCAACAAGTAACCCCTTCTCTCTAGAAGGATCCAGCTTCTTCTATTGTCAACATGAACATGACAATAGCAGACACTGCCAAATATGCGAATGTGTCTCACATTTGGCCTAGTGCCTATGAAGACCTCCTCCGGTGTCTTCCTCCCCAAGGCTGGGTGGGGACACTTGTTCTGAATGTATACTGCAGTCTTGTATGCCTTGGCCTAGAGGAATAGTGGTAATCCTTGATCAAATAGCATGGCCTTGGCTGCTCCAACCATAGTCCTGTTCTTTTGCTCTGCAACTCCATTCTGCTGTGGGGTATGGGGCACAGTGTGCTCCTTCTTGATACTCCATGAACTCATTGGAAGTGTACTCACCCCCGTTGTCTGTCCTCAACACCCGAATCTTCTTTCCTGTTTGGTTTTCCACAAGAGTCTTGAACTCTCGAAACCTCTCAAAGACCTCTGACTTGGCCTTCAGGAAATAGATCCAGGTTTTTCTGGAATAGTCATCAATGAAGGTTACGCAGTAACTGTAACCACTGAATGAATGGACACTCATAGGTCCACATACATCTGAATGCACCAAGTCCAAGGGCTCTTTAGACTTGTGCTCACTTTGTGGGAAAGTCTTCTTGATGTTCTTCCCCAAAGCACAACCCTTGCAGTGGTTATACTTTTCCTCCTGTACCTGAGGAACTCCAATGAATGCCTGCCTCAAATGCTTTAGTGCACCATGGTGTAAGTGTGCCATCCTCCTATGCCACAACTCACCCTGACTGTTGTTGCTACTGCTGACTAGAGCCTTTGCAGGCTCAAAGTGTAATTTGTACACTTCCCGCTCCTTCTGCCAATCACCCGATCCAAGCTTCTATCTGACCCCTTGGGCCTGATATATGCTCTATGGTCACGGAACTTCACTTGATATCCCTTGTCCTCCAGAGTGGAGACTGATATAAGGTTCTTGGTCAGTCCTGGAACATATAACACATCAGCAAAATTGAGGGGTTTGCCAGACTCCCTCTCAAATGAAACAGTGCCAACTCCTTGCGCCTGATACCGTGTATCATCACCCAACTCAATGTGGATCCCCATTCCACCCTCCTGCAAGTCTCTGAAGAATCTCTTCTATCCAGTCATGTGACTAGATGCTCCACTGTTAATGTACCATATGCTGCTCCCTATGGTGCTTGCCATGCAAGCTATCAAGCAAAACTCCTCATCGAAGTTCCTGCTGAACTCATCCACCCTTGCAGATCCAGCCATCTGAGTGTTACTCTTCTTCTTCCTGTCTGGGCACTGGGAGGCAAAGTGTCCCTGCTTATGGCAGATAAAACACTTGACCTTTGACACGTCAAGGTTCTTCTTACCATCCTTCTTCCTCTTTGTCTTCCCCTTGCTCTTCCCTGTAAGGGCTAGACCCTTCTCATCCACAATCTGTGGGGCACTGCTGGATGAGCCTGATCCTTTACCCATGCGGGTCTCCTCCTGCACAAAGTCATCCCATAGTCTCTGCCAATCAGAGAGCTTCTCTCTAGCCACAACACCTTTGACAAAGGTGTCCCATGGCTTAGAGAAACCATTGAGGGCTATCTGAACTAGCTCCTCATCATTTGTCTTAGAGACGACAGCTCCAAGCTCATCCCTGCTCTGTGTGAGCCTCGTAAAATAAGGCACCACTCCTTCTCCCTTGGTCATCTTGGTGCTGCGCATCCTCTCTTGCAACACCATCCTCCGGTTCTCGTTCTTGCTCTGGTACAGACTCTCCAAAGCCTTCCACATTTCTAATGCGGTCTTCTTACCAGAAAGGTGAGGGACTATATGGTCCTTCACTCCATCCATGATAATCAACATGGCTTTGGAATCAATCTTCTTCCAAGCTGCTAGATCTGCCGGATCTGTGGGTGCAACCTTCGTGGAGTCAATGTGCTCCTCTGCATCACTGACGTCCAGGATTCTTGTGATCCTTTCTTTCCATGTAGGAAAGTTCTGAGCACCTTGGAGTCTATCCTCAACTCTCAACTGCACGGCCATAGTGAAGTGTACCTGTCAAACCCTAGATCTGGATGTTTAGGTTTGTGTCTTCTTATAGATCTGCCCCCGATCTATCACTGCTGTTGCAAATCTCTCAACTTTAGCTCACCAGAGCTCTAATACCATGTAAATTTTCCTTTAATATTCAACTAGGGCTAAACAGTGCGTGCAAAGTATCAACTGATAACCACACATGAATATCTTTTACAGTATGCAGCGGAATATAAAATTGAGAAATAAATCACAACATCACATCACAATATTAACACTATTATTTTGGGTATGGAAACCCTCTGAAAAACCCAAGATGGGAAAACCGGTGCAACAGTTAGATATAGATTTTATTATGAGAAAATATGGAACTTATACAATCACTGCAAATTCACCCAAACCTAGCGAATGCAGTACTCGGCAGAATCACTGAGCAAATCCCAGCTAAACCTCAATACCCTCCTGTGTGAGTGTACAGCCCAGCTGTACGAAGCTCGATGATCTTGCTGCTCGCTCCTCCGTCTTCTCAGCTAAATCCTCTGTCTGACTTTCTCTCCCTATCTGTATCCTATCTCTGAAAATCACCTCTTCCTCTTTAGATCCACAAACTTCTTTGACATCATCTTCATGAGACAAAGCTATGGCAACTACTGGAGGCTGTCTATCTTTATCACCTGCAATTACACACAAATGATTAGTTTGAAAAACTAGAGATTCCTGAATCTCTGTTGATGCTTCTAGCATCATCTCCTTGCAATGATCTGACCATTCCATACTTTCAATGAGACTATCAGCATGCCTCCTATCAACATCTCCACTAGAATCCTCTCCAAGGATTTCTCCTTGCTGCAACACAACAAATTCATTGCCACACTGCTCAACATCTTCAGCCCTATTCTGAGCTGCCATATTGTCTCTCAAGACAATTTCTTCCCCTATATTTTCCTTTAGCCAATGAAAAGAAATTTGGTTGCTACCAAGCAACTCTACTTCCTTATTCACCATCCTAGCCATCCACTTGCAGAATACCTGCAATAAAATCAGCAAATAGATATTTAAAACATAGACAGTCCACATGTCCATAATTCCACCTTCAGTTTCATCCTCTTCAAACTGTCAGACAATGTTCAGCAACTGTCCCTTTCTTTCATTTGTGCAACCTGCAGTTAAATACAAATCATTAGCATCAAATTCACAAGGCTCTTCAGCCTCCATTAATACCTTCTCCTCAACATTCCATGTTGTTCTGTTTCTGCAAAGCAGTCTTTGAGATCCTCAAAAGCCGTTTTTTCAACACTCCCCTCTTCCATCTCACACTGATATGAATTCTTTGCCATATTCATGAGTTTGTCAGCAAACTCTGTATCAGCATCCTCTTTCTCTTTATCAAGGTACCCATCTTGCTCAGGTTCACACATCATGTGAACTTCTTCCTCATGCTCAGCTACTCTGACATTTTCCTCTAACTTCATCCAAACACTAAGCTTGTGTTTGAGATTCCTAGCATATAACCTCATTATAGGCCATTTGACTTTCCTCTTCAGTTTTCATCCATAATCTTTATCTCTTTCTTCTTGAAACAATTCTGTCACTTTACTAAGCCTCTTCTTCAGCTCAGTAATGTCTCTGTCAAATTTGCTTTGACTCATTCTCTTGACACCATTTGCTCTGGCATCTTCCCTTGTCCTATTGTGGCTTCCTCTTGAACCCCTTAGATGACTTTAAGTAGCCACCTTCCATACCTTTTCTATGATCGACCCGAAAATTAAAATAGCTGGTCAAATTATGATCGACATGAATCTATGACAGAAGTAAAAAATGCATTAAGATTAATAAAATATTTTCATCTTGATCCATCCATTGGAAAATGGCAAGAATTACGGCTTGTCCAGTTTGAGGAAGTTAGGAACACATTCGCAATTATGGTTTGATATGAGTGGCCTCCGCAAAGATGAATAAGGCAGTGATTCCAAGGTTTCCTATCTCCTCAAAATTAATCTCTGTTTTGCGTATACACCAACTTATGCCTCCAGTGAAGCTGACAAAGCCTTATACAGATAATCTAACAATGACATAAGCTGAATTAATTGAGTCATTTGATTATAGCACTAATCAACAATGGTAACCCTTATTTATTGACAAGGTAGTTGCAAACTTAATACATTGACAAAAGCTAAGGTTATGCAGTCCAAGTCTCAAGATATCAAAGCCTTGTAACTAGCCATCCATACAATGTGCACGACTTTTTTTTGCAAAAATGGTTCTACTACAGTTTGGACTGATGGTTTCTGGGTTGACCATTATCAAGCAGTAGTTGTGGTCACTGATTTCAGTTTTTTCCAAATAGATTCACCTGCACAGATTATGAAAGCCCCAATGCTATAAGTTGCTTTATGTGCCAACATGGTATTTGGGCCTTACCATCTTGGAGAGCTCCAGCTTACTCTGACCTTTATTTTGCATTAACAGGCATTTGCTTTTAAGTCTTCCCTGAAGGCAAAGCGGCAACAATCTATTGCGTCAGAGAAGGATCAGCGTCGACTTCATGTGCCCATAGTTGATCGTTCGACTGGAGAACCAGCTCCATATGTAATTGTGGTGCAGGGTCCTCCAAAGGTATTCTGATTAAGATTCAAATTAAGCAACTTCAATTTAGTTGACATGATTTTCTAACATTGTAAACTTTGATTTTCTATGTATTGCGGTGAACCTTTTGTTTGCAATGCAGGTTGGGAAGTCTCTAGTTATAAAATCACTTGTAAAGCATTACACCCAGCATAATCTTTCAGACGTCCGAGGTCCAGTAACTGTTATATCAGGTATGTATTATGTTATAATCTTACTACAGTAAAATCTTTGTTAGTGTCTATATTTTCCCTTCCAATAACATGTTAGGAGGCCATTTTTCTTCCTTTGCATGTGTCTATTCTCGAAGACATATGAAAAGAAGCATTATTTGCTAAGTAAATACTAAATACCTGTGTTGCATGGGTACTTGTACCCAGGGGTCGGGTACACGTACCGGGTACTTGGGTACGGCAATGGTACGTACCCAGACGTACCCTAACGTACCATGAACAGTGTTGCCGTACCGGGTACTTCATAAAAAAAATTGGGTACGTTTGGTGAAAATGGTACGGCGTACCTCGATTTTGGGTACGGCTATGGTACGGCCAATATATAAAACTAAACCAAACTAATACAATTTGTTCCCACAGTTGAAGTCTAGTTCTAGCGATTTATCCTTCTTCAAACAAATATGTAGGAGCTATGATAGGATTGGTGGGAATTTTCAACCCCAAGATTTACATGGAAAGGTTGTAGGAGCTTTTTAACTCAACATGGATAATGCCTCACTGCTGTTTTGATTTGAATTTTTGTTTGAATAATGTATCACTGCTTGAACATAGATTTTAATGGCAATTCTTCACATAACATGCTCATAAATTATAGCAAGGAAATAACATTACCAATGATTTAAATGGCTAATAAACAGACACCCAAAAACATAGTAAGAAGGTGCTTTTTACATGCCTGTAGCAGCCCGTTGACAGATCTGGAAATGAACGTTGAGATACCCAAGTAATGTGGCCATACAATGTGTGTGATAGAAGTGAGAAAATCTTATAATGGCTGAGATCTGAAATGTGCTGTAGATGACTATTGGGAAAACTTCATCTTTTACTTAAATATTCAGATCTGGAAATGAGAGTTATTTGACTCACAATACAGAGTTATGAAAGTAATATAGCAGCCTTAGAATGTGCTGGGACTGACAATCAATGGATGAAGTAGACTCTGGTATAACAAATCCTGTAGTAGCTTTATTCTTCCCAATGCGCCCAATGGAAGTATGTAAGCACAATATAAGAGTGAAGATTTTACCACATTGATATTTCAATTTATGGCAGCCTGGAAACTACTGGTTACACTCTTCCCATGAATCATTTCATCTACAGCAGCAAAATCTTGAACTTCTTCTCCACATGAAGACCCATGAGTATATACTGTCAGCGGGCATTAACAATATTGACGTGGGTGCTGTATATACAAATTGACTTAATGCTTCTGGTGATTAATGGTACATTTTCTATTGTGAAAATGACTATGTTCCTTCAGATTTTTAGAGATGGAATTTTACAATATATCAGAAGTTTTGCCATAGAGCATATTAAATTACTTTGAATAACAAAATATGATAGCTATTTTAAGTTTTTTGAAGATTCTTTTAGAAATGAAGTAGCT
>LPNX010622924.1:350903-460903 GCA_001517045.1 Pseudotsuga menziesii
GGCATGTTTCAGTTTTATTTTTAATATATATTATATATATATTATATAATATATATATAGTACCCCCGACGTACCGAAGTACCCTGTTTCAAAAAGTGTCGTACCCGTACCCGTACCCGTCCCCGTACCCAGGTTTCCTGGCAACATAGCTAAATACTATAGATTTTTTTTCTTCTTCTAAATTTCAGATCAAAAGTAAAGGGTATTTGCTTCTTTTATATCATTCGACTCACCATATGGCCTTGTCTGACTAGTTCTTTTACTAGTTGAAGTTAGATCAAGGAAACGACAGATTCTCTTACACGTGCATGCAGTCAAAATATGAATGGATTTTCTTTCTCTATTTGCTTCTTTGTGATCAAAGTCTTCTCTTATGGTATTTTGATTGGGACACTCCTCATTGTAATTAAATAAGTCTTGTGATATTGAAAATACTGTTGTGGTCCCTTGTCACAATGCTTAGGTTGGTGCTGTTTATCATGTTTTTCCATTCTTCACAGTTGGGGTAGAAGCAAACGATTTAGACGAGGAAGCAGGAAATTTCAAATTTCTTTAGAAGCTGTTGCTCTAACTTTGCTTCAATTTTTTGGAAGAATTATCAAGAAGGTCCATTTCCTTTTGAAGATGAGTAAATAATTCTATGATAAATTCAATCGAGTGTCTCGTTTGGATCATGTACCTCCAATTTAGTAGAAAGTTCGTTTAACTTATTGGTATATTGTTGAACTATGTCTCGAGACATCTTCATGAGATTCAACCAACACAACAACAAATCTTTTTTTGTAACTTAGCTACATAAAATCTCTTTTAGGTTCTTACTTTGAATTGAACCCATAACCTGATGGCAAGCTGATATATAATAGTTATTAGTGAGAATTTGAGATGGCATACATGGGATTGTTACCATACAAGGGATTTGTTGTCCATATGAACATTTGCAGGTATGATTGCGTGTTGATTTATTAGATTTTGTTATGTATAAGTATAGGATTTGAGACTTTCATGCCTCTAAATTTTCATATACACTTTGTCATTAAGGTGAGGAATAATCTTGGTGTCGAGTGGAAAAGTGGGTTGATAATTAAGAACTACTGTGAGGATTTCAGATTGTTGTTGTTCCATAATCTATTAGAACTTTGACATCATGCAATTTAAGTTTCACATGGAATTCTTTCACTTGTTGATGTTCGTCACATGATTCTTGCACAAGAAGTGGGACTTATCCTGGCTAGAGATCCTTGACCTTGTTTCTCAAAGAGGTTGTTTCCTTTAGACAACAGGCCTTGCATTACTCCTCATGATCTACTAGATTTGCATTTATCTTTTGATCCACCTTGCTCTATGGGAGCATCAAGTGTCACCTGGATATCAAAGATATTGACATGGACACTAATAGATCAATCATAAAGTCCACCTTGCTCGAGTTGTCTTGCGATAACTCATCATGCTACTTCCATTATTGACATAGAGGTATTGGAAGCCAACTTGGGTAATGATGCAAAGATTACCTAGTAGAAAGTTTGTTAAACTCATTGGTATATTGTTGAACTATATGTTGAGACATCTTCATGAGATGCAACCAACACAACAGCAAATCTTCTTTATATATTACCACATAAAATCTCTTTTAGGTTCCTACTTTGAATTGAACCCATAACTTGATGGCAAGCTGATATATAATAGTTATTAGTGAGAATCTGAGACGACATACATGGGATTGTTACCATACAATGGATTAATTGTCCATATGAACATTTGGAAGTATGATTGTGTGTTGATTTATTAGATTTTGGTTATGTATAAGTATAGGCTTTGAGGCTTTCATGCCTCTAAATTTTCATATACACTTTGTCATTAAGGTGAAGTAGGTTGTGGAACAAATGGGGAGGGGAATGTTAGAACAAAGAAAGCTAGATAGCAAAATCATTTTAAGTAAAGATAGATAGAAAATGAATGTTTTGTTAGTTAATCTCACAAAGCCTACTAAAAATTTATCTTGGTTTGACAGCTCCGTAATTTGTGCGAGCTTGTCCATGTAGATACTTGTACGAGCCCAAAAATGTACCTTATGTAGCTTCTTGACTTCTAAGTTCTTTGGAGGTGCCATATATATTATGTACTATGGGCAAGAGTCCACTTGGAGCTTCTCTTACATGTTTGACCCGATCTCAACAGCCTTACCATTTATTTTGATCACCACATCGAGTTGGGAAAGTTGTAAGAGATAAGACAGAGTGGTGGCACAACTGTCCCCTCCTGCATGTTTGACCCAATCTCAATAGCCTTAGCATTTATTTTGACCACCACATCGAGTTGGCAAAGTTGTAAGAGATAAGATAGAGTGGAGGCACAATTGTTCCCCTAACTAGTTCATCAGAATGATTGGTTCCCCATATCCAATATGAGGTTAATATTGATTTTTAGAACCCAGATATTGATTTAATGTCTCGAATAAATTTACTTGCAATTATTAACAGAAAATACACTAAGTTTACAACAAATTACGCAGGGGAAAAACTCAGGAAATCACCGCACGTTTGACATAGATTTACCTTGGAAAAACCCAACTGGGGAAAAACCAACAACATATGATTTTATTAAAAAAATCACGGGCTCTCGTCCTGGGATAATGGCCCTCCTGAGGAATATACAAAACAACAAGTTGCCTAGCCTCTCACACCTGTCTGATACTTCCTTTGTTGCCCCTTTGCTTCGTTCTTTGACCCTTGCCCCCCACACTTGGATGGAAGTCCTTCACTCACTCAATGAGATCTCAGTCAGTCTGTGTGACTGTTGTGTCTCTTCCTCCCATTTAGGCCGACTTTAATAGTATTACAATATGCAAATACCTAGGGACAATACCATGGGTCACCCAATACCATGGGCCCTTACTTTACATAAGGTAATTACAAAAGTACAGTCATTTTACTAAAGTGAGATTCCCAAGTCTGAGAGGTCTCTTGGACGACTCCTGCATGCCAGACATTTGGCCTATGCAGAAATACCTGTCCGATGCTACAAAAAGCAACAGTTAATAGGTGTTTTTGGTGTTTATCCAGCCCAGTTTTTAGCTTAGCTAGTGCTTGTGGTAGCCGAATCTGTAACCCACTTATATATATATATATATATATAATGCCCATGTACTTAATTTATATCAATAGTTAAAGGAAGCATTTTATTAAAGAAACACGGGTTAATTTCTTAAATTTTAATAACATCATCATTATGACACTACTCCAGTTTAATTTCATGCAAGTTCTACAGCAGTAACACAAAACCATTTATATGTTAACTGAAACACTGTTTCAGGTGTCTGCATTTTCTGATTCTGTATTTGGAAACAATAAGTTATGAATCAATATTTGTAATTGCTAGAGAGATACCATTATTTGAGAAGTATATGGAGGTTCTTAGCCAGAGAATACTAACTTGTTTTTCTTTTCGGTTTTTGTTTGTGGTTTAGGTAAACAAAGGCGACTGCAGTTTGTGGAGTGTCCAAATGATATGAATTCCATGATTGATGCAGCCAAATTTGCTGATCTTGTTTTGCTTCTCATAGATGGAAGTTATGGTTTTGAAATGGTTAGTCCTAAAAACTGTAGCAATGCTTGAAATCAAATTTCTTGCGTCTATGACTGTATTCTCATTAAATTGTTGCTATTTTCTCTTTGCTTCATTATATAACCTTAAGCTGGCACTGCATGTTCAAATCTAGAGCAGACGTACAGCATAGTGTTTTCTGGCACTGACCATCTCATTTTGTGGAAGATTTTCCACTTGATTAGATATCTCTGAACTCAAACTAATTATTAACCTAGCAAATTTTTAGTTGATAAAAATTATTTTGTGCTTTGGAATTACACCACCAATTGGTCTAATGGATGCTAATTAGTCTTTTCAACCATACTGACACATTTGAATTATGTGAAACTATCGTTTGCTGAAACCTAGAAACCAATGAAGAGTGCCAACTGTTCAAGTTATCAAAATCTGTTTTCAAAATATTAGGAAATAGGAAAATAATCTCTCTCTCTACACACACACACACATTCAAACAGACAAACACACACCCATTTGCACCTGTGCCAACTGTTTTGCTCTATCTTTTTACTTTTTTCTTTTTCCTTGGAAATACCTCCTTGCTAAACTCCGGGTAACTTCCCCCCATTCCGAGGATGGTACCTAGTGTAAAATAGATGGTATAGACTTAGTGAGCCTAAACCCATGGGAAATGGACTGGGGATTTGCACATTGCGCCAGATTACCATCAATGTCCTGGCAACAATGGCACCAATTGATTGAACGCCCTCATATTTTGCAGATGGTACCTAGTGTAAACCCGTCGGTGCTGATTATGTATCTGACCCAGTAGGGATACTGAGAGAGGCACACAACAAAGACAGCGAGCTTGGGTGATCGACTCTGAGACCTATTGTATGAAGATCATTGCACTCAATGACTAGAGCCAGCCCACTCGGGTATATCTCCCTATTTACTTATCAGCTTAGTTACCACATTAACATATTAGATAGATAAGTGGAAAGGTGGTTGTATATATAAAATTTAGATATGGAAGTGGATTGAAACCTCTAATTGACCACATTTTTGTTTTGGCTGGATGATTCACAAGCACTAACTGAAATGCATGCACTATTACTTTGCCACTTTGGGTGTCCGACCTCCCTATACAAGACAACAATTCTCGATGTGCCTCCAATTACATAAAATGATGCTTATATAGATGGAAATCGGTAGTGGTAGGTGCCACATGCATTCCCTTGTAATGACACGTAGGGAGGGAGAAGCTTATTACAATTAAGAGTGTAAGTAGAGAAGGGAAGGTTCTCGAAGGATTGATCTAACTAGACTTACCAATAAGTGTGTTAACTTGTTAAGTATGAGAATGGCGGCTAATGAGAGAATCCAAATAGAAGAAAGCAGGTGAGTAGTATATGTACTACTCACATACATTATTAAAAGAAGATAATAAGTGACAAGGGGAATATGTTTAGTAGTTGGGACATGATGTTGTCTGCTATCCATTGTGTATTATCATCTCAATGTGTATAAGAGTGCCCTCTTGTTCAAGTTGAATTATTCATGTCCATGGTTTCAAAATCGTCTAGCTTAATTATCAAGTAAAAGGTGTGTTTTTGTTGTTCAAACTTCAAATAATCTTTGCAAAAACTAAAAAATGTTTAAATAAGGAGAAGAGAGGCCATTTAATTCAAAGAAGGATAAAAAAGGGTGAAAAATCCTCACTTAAGTAGTTGAATAAATTTTTTTGGGCCTTGGAGCCACTTGGGTGGCTCCATGGTTCAAATTTATTATTATTGTTACTAATAATCCTTTGTCTAAAAATTAAAGAAATATACAAGGACAAAGATGGAGGGCTACGTTGAGTACCAAAAATTAACACTCTAAAGTTATGGCTAATGTACACTATTGAATACAAGTAGATTTTTTACTATTAAATGGTATTGATGTTTTTCATTCTTAATCATCAACCAAGCATGAATATAGAGTGTGGGATAGACTAGTTGTTGTTGGCAGAGCGAAGAACATTGAGCTCCAATTTATATTAATGTATCTTTATATTAAATGAGCTTTATGATAGTAGACATCTGTTATTGGTTATTGATATCTGTACCAATATAACATTTAGATGTTAAGGTTAGTGGTTAAAACTTAAATCACCATAACCAATCTAGGGTGCAATACTAATGTTATCAGAGCAGTTTTGAACTTTTGATGAGAAAGTGATATATTTAATTTGGGTACCTTGGGCTTCCGTGTATATAATCACTGCAACAGATCATTAATATATATGTAACAATCATTATTCTCTCCAATAAATATGTGTCATTATGTTATGTGTGCACCTAGCATACATGATACGTTCCTGCCCTCTATGTGTCCTGAATCCAACGAATTGGACTAGATGACTTTTCTTTCTGCCACTTTGATTTGTGTCAAAGATGTGTCTTGCACATGACATGTGTCCTACGAAAGTTGAACTTGTGGGAAGGACAATTTCAATGCTTCGGATTTGCAGGATGGAAAAAACGTGCCTAATAGGTAAACAAGGGAAGTTTTACCTTATTTCACACAATTTATTGCAGAAACCCTAGTAGAGAAGGACAATTGAGAATGAAGGAAGAGATTGCTTGTGTTAGGTGCATATTCTCGGTGCCATTATTTTGCTATGCTTATTGTTTCACAAACTACAATGTTCTTTTATTATAGTCATCTTATTGAAATTAGGGCTCAATTGTCTATGGTGTATTCTTGACACTTGTGTGTTTGATAATTGATGAATTTATATTTGAATTTTTCTAACTATTAAAAAGTGTACATCTTTTTTTTTGTAACTTCGAAACTTAAATTAACAGAAGGAAAAGCATACGTGAGACTGCTGGTATGCCAGCCTGTCTGGAAGGAAACCAGGCTGGCAGGGACCAGTGGAAAGCACAAACCACTTTAAAACACAGTATACTTGCATGGCTTTCAAGGCAAGGCCTACCCAATGGGAAACCAGGCCTTGCTTAACCCAAAAGAGAATGCCTTTAACACTTACAGTCTCATAAACCTTAACATAGTCTTGCTGATATCTATTGGAGCTAGAAACTGAACATATATACTCATAAAGCAAAATCCTTGTGATCCAAAGATAAGCATAAACATTATCCCACAGTGCCAGGATTGGTCTTCTCATCGTCAGAAAGAATATGGATTGGATTCTGCTTCCTTGAACTGCATGCACATGTTGGCTGGAAGAGGTTCAGACCCATCTGACGACCCATCTGAGTGACCTTTGGCATGGAATGCTAGTCCAAATTATCATTTTCCATGAAAAGGTTGTGAAAATTGTCGCGTTCTCGTTGAGCCAAACGTATCAGGGAGTCAATGTGTGCTCCGCTATTCGAGGAAGAGGCCTGGAGGTAAGTGGAAGCAGTGGAGCGGGCTTGCCTTTTAGCACGGGGAATGGCTATGGGGAGAGCTTTGCGCGAGGAGGAGTTGGCATTACAAGAGCCTTGAGCTGAGTGTAATGTTCCCAAAAGTGACATGCATGCAAACCCTAAAAGTGATATGCATGCAAACCCTAAAAGTGACATGCATGACATCTAAGCATTATTTAATGATGCATGCACTCAATTAAGTCTCCATGCACATGCATGCAAGTCAATTGCAAATTAGAAGTTAAAGTGACCTAATTAGGTCAAAAGTTAGGGTTTTCGCAGTTGAAAGTTATAAAAGAAAGATAAAGTGAATGGAGACTTTACTTTTGGATTATTATTGATGTTGGAGCTCTTGAGTAGCAGCACAGCGTGCGGCCACAGCAGTTGGGGTTGGAGACGGCGTCTTCAATAACGGGATTTCGGCAGTGAGACATCTGGCCTAGTCTCCTTCAGGATAAACCATCCAGGTTTTTCACCATATCTATTGCATTCATCATTATCTAGTATTCCAGTATAAGTCCGAAGGTTATTGCAGATTCATCCGTACAGCTGGGGGCATTTAGCTAGGAAACCCTAGTCATTCACCAGGACTCTAGATCACCATATTTCTTCTGCATGCAGCCTGCATCCTCATTGACAGGATCACTCTACTGCATTGGGTGATTATCAGCTATCAGATTGTCCATCCGGGGCAGCTAGCAGCAGTTTACAGGGTTGTGGGGGCATGAGCAGCAGACTAGGAGATTAATTCGCTAGGGCATATGGAGAGGTCAAAACTCTTGCATGCTCTAGCCATCCTCTCCGACACGGGCACACCTTCCTTTCGACTTATTTTCAGTTGAAACTGACCATCCCTTCAGCAAAAATGTCACACTTGTTTGATTCAGCCACCCGAGGTATTGTAGCAGAAAACAAGGTCATTTCTTCATCAGCTCAGCTCATCTTGCATGCATATTCTCTTTGGAGCATATTCAACCGGCTTATCAGTGGTAAGTGTTCATTCTATCCTGCAAACCCTAACCCTAATTTTAGCTATAAAATAGGGAAATTTTGCATGGCAGTTTGCATGCCCGACTGTTTCAGTAAATTTGCATAGAAATAGAAAATATCAGGATTTGGGATATTACAGTGGTATCAGAGCATGTTCCTTGTCAGCTGTGGGCATGCAAAATTGTAAATGAATTCAGAAGATCCATACGACATTACTTACCGGAGACAGAGGTTTAGAAACAGTGATAAAGGAGAAGAGGAATTAGAGGACAGAGAATATCAGTTTGGAAAGGGTTTTAGAAACAATGGACGATGATGATAAAACAACTTTCAATAGTCTCATGTCAGCCATAAAAGAACTCACTATTGGGCAAAAAGAAATGATAAGTACCTTCAGGCAAATGACAGAGAAAAATGGGCCCACCCCACACAGTCCCTTGTTTCTCAATAGTGATAGGGTATCCACCAGTAGTAGTGGGGAGCACTTACGTACCAACATGCAGAGCCATCCCCATATATACAACAAGCCTTCCCGACCTACCATGCCTCGATTCTTAGATAGTCCAGCTATAGTGCCTCTAGCACAAGTAGAACCAGAAGAATCCATGAGTGCCTATCTGAGAGAGTATAGAGCTTTAGGAGATGACTTCCATTCAGCGATGACCTTCACTGACTTCTGCCACTTTAAAAGTAAGAACAAACCCAAAGCTTACAATAGGCCATTCACCCAGAACTATGAGTTACATCGCACCGTAGGGAAACTGACTATCCCTACCTTTGAGGGTACTCGGGGTGGCCCAACCTGGAATTGGGTGCAGAAGTTGGATACAGACTTCCAGCTCAACCCCATGATTGAGACAGATGCCATTAAATTGGCTACTTTGCATTTGGATGGAGAAACCCATGATTGGTGGTACCACGGGTTAGTGACACTGGGTCAGAATACCATCACATCGTACCCAGATTTTACACAGAGGCTCATTGAGCGGTTTGATCGAAAGGACCCTGAGGTACACTTTAGAGAGCTGGCACAACTCAAGCAGACAAGTAGTGCAGGTGCATTTATTTCAGAGTTTCAGATGATAGCAGTACATGATGAGGATGTGCACGAGGAGATAGTATTAGAGCCATCTTGTGAGTCTAGCGACACGCATATTCGCTAGTCGGATTGTGGACAAGCCGTGTGATGAGTTGGAGTTGGTACACTCTTCATCACCTACATCAAGGGCCCAAACAGTTATGACATGCAAAATACATGAGGTACAAGGCAATGAGCACAATAGTCGAGACAGGGAGCAGTCACACATGGAGGTTAGGGAGAGTTTATACAGTCATGAGATAGAGCTTCCAGATGATAGTCACCGAAAGAAGATTGAACGTGTTAAAGAAAGTATTCTAGCAATGAAAGAGAGGACCAAGATACTTCGGAACACCATATTACAACGAGATGTTGAGCTTACATCTCTTCGAGTTGTATGTGTTGAGTCAACGATCAGGGTTTTTAGTATTGAAGAGCAGTTGGATTACTTAATGGGGCAACAAAAGAAACATACTATTGCATTTCAAAACAGTCTTCTTTAGGAGTACATAGACAAGGCTTGCGGTAGCTTGAGTTCACATTTGCATAATGGCGGATGGTTTTTACAGGTTGGCCAGGATCGAGAAATTGGGCAGCAATATATGAGCATTCCAGTTGAAATCAGAAGGGTAGAATGTTAGCTTGGTAGGAGTATTCCTTGTGATGGTGTTTATGGACAAGGTCCTTTTTGGGGGTTGGATGAGATTAAGGGTTGGTGTCCTATTGAGTGCGTGATTCTTGGGAAGACATTCCTAGCCAGGGGTATAGTCCCACAAGATCCTTGGGATATTTGGGATGAAAGATGCACAAGTTTGCATTGGGATCGAGGTGGGAGAACTTATGAGGGATGGATACAATGTTTACTGATGGGGTTACTTGGGAGTCTACATGATGCTCCTTGTTTCTATACTACGTAGGGTAGCGGTGGATGCATTTCGACCTCTGCAATTCTCAGATTGATTTGGGACCCTGGGATTATAGTGACTGGCAGTTTAGTGATTGCTAGAGGATGCTTTCAGGAGGTCTCTTGTGATGGTACCTTGTTTATACTGTGGTTAGTTACTCTACTTATAGGAGGATTCTATGGGATATCTTGTGATGGTACCGTGTAGTGCAGTGCTTGGAGTAGAGGGTGCTACAGATCTCCTAGGATAATTTGGGACCCTGGGATCATTGCTGGATTCAGTTGGTTCAGTTTGATTGATTGTGGAGTTGCGTTGGCATTGCTTGAGGACAAGCAATCTTTGGCGAGGGAGGACTGTAATGTTCCCAAAAGTGACATGCATGCAAACGCTAAAAGTGACATACATGCAAACCCTAAAAGTGAGATGCATGCAAACCCTAAAAATGACATGCATGCAAACTCTAAAAGTGATATGCATGCAAACCCTAAAAGTGACATGCATGACATCTAAGCATTATTTAATGATGCATGCACCCAATTAAGTCTCCATGCGCATGCATGCAAGCCAACTGCAAATTAGAAGTTAAAGTGACCTAATTTGGTCAAAAGTTAGGGTTTTCGCAGTTGAAAGTTATAAAAGAAAGATAAAGTGAATGGAGACTTTACTTTTGGATTATTATTGATGTTGGAGATCTTGAGTACCTGCACAGCGTGCGGCCACAACAGTTGGGGTTGGAGACGGCGTCTTCAGCTAACGGGATTTCGACAGTGAGACATCTGGCCTAGTCTCCTTCAGGATAAACCATCCAGGTTTGTCACCGTATCTATTGCATTTATCATTATCCAGTATTCCAGTATAAGTCTGAAGGTTATTGCAGATTTGGGGGCATTTAGCTGGGAAACCCTAGTCATTCACCAGGACTCTGGATCACCATATTTCTTCCGCATGTAGCCTGCATCCTCAGTGATAGGATCACTCTACTGCATTGGGTGATTATCAGCTATCAAATTGTCCATCCGGGGCAGCTAGCAGCAGTTTACAGGGTTGTGGGGGCGTGAGCAGTAGACTAGGAGATTAATTCGCTAGGGCATCTGGAGAGGTCAAAACTCTTGCATGCTCCGACCATCCTCTCCGGCACGGGCACATCTTCCTTCCGACTTATTTCCAGTTGAAACTGACCATCCCTTCAGCAGAAACGTCACACTTGTTTGATTCAACCATCTAGGGTATTGCAGCAGAAAACAAGGTCATTTCTTCATCAACTCAGCTCATCTTGCATGCGTATTCTCTCTGGAGCATATTCAGCCGGCTTATCAGTGGTAAGTGTTCATTGTATCCTGCAAACCCTAACCCTAATTTCAACTATAAAATAGGGAAATTTTGCATGGCAGTTTGCATGCCCGGTTGTTTCAGTAAATTCGCATAGAAATAGAAAATATCAAGATTTGGGATATTACACTGAGGTGCTAGTGCCTTGGGTGCGCCTGCCACGGGCCATGCAGAAATTGCAGGGTAATTTTGCAGAGAAACAAGAATGATAGTGGTGCATGCCAAAGCAATTGAAAGGAATTTGCTTAGAGCACATGTGTAAATGCAAGAAGAGGAGGGCAAGGAGGAGTGTTAAGCTTCATCTTGCTTTGGAGGCATAAAAGGAGGAGATGGAAAACATGGCCATTATGTTTTGAGGAGGAATCCATAACTCTCTGATAATAAGGCCGACCACCACCTCGCAAAGTTGCAACGCATTATGCAAATGTCAGGCGAGATCAAGCTATCAACTCCCTCGTAGTACGGCAAAGAACAAAGCATCTGGTGCATGTCTAATCATGTGTGAGCGAGGATGTCCACAAATGGAGGGGCTAGAAGAGAGGACGGTCGCTCCTCCCATTTGGTCAAGAGTGAGGACATGGCATCCCATGCCGGGGAAAATGCACATCTTTATATCTATATTATTATACTTTTCTGCAGTGTGGCATATATCATCTCGGGGAAAGTGTCGGCGAGGGTTTGGAATATAACTTCTCGGTGGTATTGGCGGAAAATATTGGAAAATCTCAGAAGATCTCAAAAAACTATAAAAATACTCATTTTTTTGCAATTTTAAAAACATATAAAGCAACAAAAGCATCAAATAGACACATTGCTACATTAATATGATGATACAACTAATGAATAAGATGCTCAAGATTTCAACTTTTCTCATATCGTTACTAAACTGAAAATTCTGAAATATGTTCCTGATAGGATGATACAAAAACTTTGCATCGGAAGGAAGCACAAATGACTTGATACAATCTCCTCCTAATTGGTTGTTTGCGAAGATGATAGTGCACTTAGAGATAACAATATGAATGAGCATTACAGAGTGCCTTGCTGCCAATTGAAAGTAACAACTGTATCCTGTATGAAATTCAAAAGAGTTTAATGAAACCCTTTGACATGAATGTAACTTTATTTTAGTGGAAATGACATTATGTAGACAAAGAGGGTGGAGAAAGGACTTAATATAATCTTTCAATTCAATTTCAAATAATTTAGATCATTGTAGAAATTTGCCATCAAATCTGGACTCACCTCCATAATTGGTCCATTTGGTGTTGGATGGGATATTGTACATTGATCATGGTCATGGCCAGATAGGACAAGGATCTAGGACAAATATTGCTAATTCTGTCGATAATAAATTCAAATTTCTAAACATTAATGCATTGAAAATTTGAAATACATGACCACATTTACTCTGGTAACGATTTAAGCCAATCCACAGACTTAAAATGCAATTCCGAGAGATTTTTTTGCAATTTTGGTTAGTAGTCTGATATTTTCAAATTTATTGCGATATATTCATTGTATCACGACACATTCAAAATATCAGAAATATCGCGATATTTAAGATCTGATATATCAGATGGGTGTTTAACTCGGCGATATATCCGATATTTCGTGATATGTACAACACTGCTTTTTTGTGCTATATATATATATATTCATAAAAACCTTTTCATATGGTTTTCCTCCTTGTGCAACAGGTGAGGTAGACTAAAGTGAGAAAGAATTGTTGTGGTGATAGTGAGTAACCTTCCTAAGTGTCCATAAGGTAGCACTTCACTTAGGGACATGAATATCCATAATACTTATTGCAATTGGCAATGCGAAGGTTTTTCTCATGAGTATTACCTCCTAGACCTGCACTCAAAGATATTCAAGTCCTTGAGCGAAGTGCTATATATATATAACAAAGAATATCATAAACACATTGCCCTAGTCTTTCCCCCCTTGTGTAGGATTTGAGCTGACCTAAAGTGAGAGAAAGAGTTGCGGTGATAAAACCTTCGTAAGTGTCTGCAGGGTAGCACTTCGCTTAGAGAGTTGAATATCTTTGATTGCAGGTTTGGAAGGTAATACTCATGAGAAAACCCTTCTCACTCATGAGGAAAACCTTCTCATTTCCATAAGTATTATGCATATATATAAAACAATGAATATCATAAACACCTTTTCCTAGGATTTCCCCCCTTGTGCAAGACGTGAGCCAGCCTAAAGTGAGAGGAAGAGTTGTTGTGGTGATAGCGAGGAACCTTGCTAAGAGTTCGTAGGGTAGCACTTTGCTCAGGGACTTGAATATCTTTGAGTGTAGGTTTGAGAGGTAATACCGTATTACACCGTATTACACACGAGAAAAATCTTTGCACTGCCATAAGTATTATGCTCCTTCCAGTCACCATAATATTATTTGCACCACCATAATATGCTTATTAGAAAAACCTTCATGTCGCCATATATTCTCCTTCTTGCCCAATTTGTAATGTACAATTAGACATCCCCATACCCATAGTGTTGCCTCGTACCACATTCTCCATCATTCATACCTTGTTCTCCTTCACCAAATATTCCTTTGTTAGTACTTATGAGAAAAGCTAGTGCCATACATTCTCCATCACATTACCACAAATAAACTTATTATGAACTTGTTTGTAAACTTAATATAACCATTGAATCCAAAGTTATAAGTTGTTATAATTTTGTCATTTGAAACTAAGTTATCCATTCTCCATCACATTGCCATGAATAAATTTATATGAACTTATTCGTAAACTTAGTATAACTATTGAATCTGAAGTTGTAAGTTATTATTATAAAGTAATTATAATTGTTGTCATTTGAAACTTATAAGTTACAACTTTATGAACTTATAAAGGTCTTTTGTGAATAATAAGTTATAACCTAAGTTGCTAGGAATCTTGGATTCAGGGACGAGGACAAGGACCCCAATTTTTGAAATAAGGGACTTGGGTTCGTGACTACACTAGGGGTATATATATATATTATAAAGGTCTTTTGTGAATAATAAGTTATAACCTAAGTTGCTAGGAAACTTGGGTTCAGGGATGGGGACCCCATTCTTTGAAATAAGGGACTTGGGTTCGTGACTACACCAGGGGTATATATATATATATATTATAGTGTTGCAAATGTCGGCGCGACGAAAAAATTCGCAGGGTTTAACAAACATTGTTTCGGAATATCTCAGCAAAGCATCGACAAACATCGAGAAAAAATTGGCAAACTTAAAAAATACAAAAAATTTCATTTTTTCAAGTTTTTAATTATCTAAAGCGACAATAACATCAACATTGCCACATGAATATGGAAAGAAAACCGATATATAAGATATATAAGATGTCTAGAGATACATCACACATAAAAAAATGGATCATGTCCTAAAGCCTAAGTCATAAAAAATATAACAAATGTATCTCATGATCATCATCATGACTCACACATCATCTACAATGAAATAAAGTAAATAAACTATCGATTCCCTCTACCCCTTTTATGTGGCAAAGGTAATCGTTGTGGAAATGGCCTTTCCTCTAGAACTAGAAGTAGGTTCCCTTGAGGCTTGCGGGCCTCGTTCTGGACTCTGAGATCCTTTAGAAGAATACCCTGCAAAATGATGTCCTCTAGAAACTGGAGAAAGTGGCTGAAACTAATGTCCTGAAGAATGAGAAGGTCGAGGAGGCAGTCTTTCTCCTCTACCAGTACTAGTGTTACCATCAGGTCTATCTCCCTCTAACTGTGACTGTGGCATACTCCCAGACTTAGTGTGAAACTCCTCTGAAACTGGAACATCCCTATCCAAAGCCTCTGTATGAGTATCAACACTATGATCACTATCAGTATCATGATCATCATCTAGCCAATCAGGGGCTACCTCCATAACAGGCTCCTCACACTCTGCCCTCCATGCAACAGTGGTGTTAATCTCATCCAATGATATGGTCGCTGTGTCAACTTTTATCGCATACTGCTTCACCCACAACCTGAGATTGTAGTGGACGTAGACCAAATCATTAAGGCGTTGAGTATCCAACATGTAAGAGGATCATAAATATTAAATATTAAATTCACAATTTATAAATTATAATACATAAATTAGAAGGTAAAGTGGCATAAATCTATAAATTAGAATTTAATAATTTATATTATATAATGAATTTGAAATTCTCTATCTTGTTGCGCTTTTTGGAGTGTACTTTTTCAAATACGCTCTAGTTGTGCTCGCAACCGAAAGAGCTACATGTTTGGCTGAGCACCCAAATGACAAGCCTCTGTAGAATAGGTACGCAACCACCATAGTTCCCCCACTAGGTATCTACAATGAATTAAAGAAATATGAGGAACGACAATAAAATTTAAAACAAAGAATTTGAAAGAGAAAATGAAATACGAAAAATGAAATTTTAAACTTGAAAGTTGGAAGTTGAAACTAGGTGGAGCTTATTTGGCATCAAGTTGGTCCTGTCACTTATTGCTATATCAAACCCAAATAATCCTATGGCTCTCTTATACATTTCAAACTCTTGGGAAAGTTGTGTACGCTCAGCTGCACCAGGTATCGTCCTTTGGACATACTCGTAGAATCTAGACATAACCTCTCCATCAAATCTAAAGCCATAGGAGTAAGCAAACGTAGGGTTGGGGTATAACCTTGCAACATGAATGGGGCGATGGAGTGTGTGGTTCCATCGTGCATTGCATCAATCACCACCCATATCATCTGTTGTCTCTCTTGCCCTTGATCACCCTTGTCCTCATAATAAGAACGGATGGATTATTTGGCCCTATTGATGGCCTTATTTAGGAAGCCCATTGTGGGCTTCTCTCCATCAACCAAGCGGAGAACCCTTACCAAAGGTTTGGTGATGGTGCACACCTCCTTCACCGCACCCCAAAACCTCTCATCATATGCAACTAGCCTGAATGTGGCTTGCCCCTCTGGTTTAGTGCTAAATGATAAAGCACGCCACTCAGGTGAAAAGAACATCGCCTGCAAGTCCCACATAGAACTCAAGAGACACTGAAGAGAAATAAAGCTAGTGGCAAAGCGTGTGATGACAGGACACACTAACTCTTTGTCTCCTGTGAACCTTCTCATCAAGCTAAGCACTGCTGCATGGTTGTATATGAATTTTGTGATGCTCTGTGCTGAATCAATAACATGTTTGATCCAATCAATCTTGCCTAAATCCTCTAAGATCAAATCAATGCAATGGGTGGCATAAGGAGTCTAGAATAGTGTAGGATACGTGGCCATGAGCACCCTACCAACAACCACATTTTTCGTAGTGTTGTCCGTTATCACTTGGACAACATGCTGCGATCCAATCTCTTGGATAAACTCATCCAACAAGCCACATAGTAAACCCACATCTTTGATATGTGGAGATGCACCCACAGATCTCATGAACACAGTCCCCTTGGGGCAATGAACCAAGAAGTTGAGAAGGGTCCTACCCCTCATATTGGTCCAACCATCTGACATCACATTGCATCCTGTTAAGTCCCATGATTTTCGAAGCTCCTCCAATCTTTGAGTGCAATCGACCTTTTCATCCTGAAGGACGGGCCCTCTCAACTTCTCATAACTTGGGGGCTTAAACCGTGGTCAAGCTATAGCAACCGCCCCAAACATGGACACATAGAATGGGTTCTTTGCGAAGTTAAATGGAATAGCACTCCATAGCAAGCATCGACCAATAAGTTTGTTTGTGTTTGCTTTCTCCTTTGCTTTCACCATGGACCTTATAGAAAGTTGTCCACCAGGTCTGCATCTTGAAGATGCAATGAAAGGCGATGTGGACTGCTGTGTGGAGTGGGTATCGGTATTCAGACTCATCCCACTAGCCCCCACTCCTGCTGCGGACCCAAATCTTGAAGCAATTTGATTCCTCACGACCTCCTTGTATTGTTTCCTTAGCATAGTGCCCTCAATTGCTTTTGTGGCCTTAGCAATGAGTTTCGGAGTTATTTGGTTGCAAGGATCCACATCATGCCTTGCTATTTGTGCAAGGTGGTATTTCAGCCTACTTATTCCACTTGTCATTGTCTTCCCACATAGATTGCAAGTGAGAATTTGTCGATTGAGTGGGTCAATAGTTGTGCCCCACTCCCAAAATGGATCCAAAGCCTTCGACATCTTGTATATGGAAAAAATGAAGTTTGTTACTTTGAACTTGAAGTTTGAACCTAAGGCAAGAATAAACTACTTCAGTCATGTCTGAAGATAGGATTGAAGAAGCCTCAAACTTTAATGCATGGAAGGCTAGGGTTCTAAATATCCTAGAAGAGAGTGATCTGGATGACTTGGTTCCTAGAGTTGTTGAAGATCCCACAACAACTCAAGGAAGAGCAACATTCAAGAAGAAGCAAGCCAAGGCAATGAGAGTCTTCTTTGACTCAGTTAAAGACAACTTGATACTTGTAATAACTTCCTTAATGACAACTAAAGAAGTCTTTGATGCCCTAGAAACTCTTTATGAGAAGAAAGCCCATACTCAGAGGAGGGCTTTAAAAAAGCAACTTCGATCACTTAAGATGGAGAATGATGAGACAATTGCTATCTCCTTCTCCAAGATTTCTTAGATAAGAGATGAACTCATGGTCATTGGAGATAAAGTAGAAGATGATGATTTGGTACAAATAGTATTTGATGGCCTTCCTGCAACCTGGGAGACATTTTTGGCAGCAGTAAATGGAAGAGAGGTCCAACTAAGCTTTGATAGATTATGGCATGATTGTTTAGAAGAAGAATGAAGGATCCAAAGTAGATCTGGGCCTCAAATTGAAAAGGATCATGCCCTATCTTTCAAGACAAAGAAGGGAAAAAGATTCCCTCGGCACAAGGGCAATGGTAAGGGACCTCAAGGTAAGCATTTTCACAAAATCAAAGGTTAGGTGTTATAACTGTAGTTAACTTGGTCATTATGCAAGAGATTGTAAGAAACCACCTAACAAGAATTGGCATAGAAAGAAGTATCATGCTTTAGCTGCTACAGAAGAAGAAGAGCCTCAACAAAAGAAATCAAGGACAAAGACCAAGGATCAAGTTCAAAGAAAAGTTTACTACTTGGCTTCTGTGCTCTCAGGTTCCATCTCCAACTTATCAAATTCCTGGTGGATAGATAGTGGAGCCACCAAGCATATGACTGGATTCAAGAAGGCCCTTGCAGTTTATGAGGCTAAGAAGTTCCATAAGAAAGTGGAACTAGGAGATGGAAGTACCTATGCAATTAAAGTAGTTGGTTCAACTGCCTTTAAGCTTGATTTAGATATGTTGATTAGTGTTGAGGAGATTTTGTTTGTTCCTGGTTTAAAGAAGAATGTTCTTTCAGTGACAGTTTTAGAAGACAAGGGGTTTTCTGCAACCTTCTCAGAAGAAAAGGCTTTGGAATGGCTTAATGGTGGAAATATGAGCTTAGCCATTGTGATTGGAGTACGTGAAGGTGACCTCAATAAGTTTTGAGGACATGTTATAAAAGCTCTATATCCCTATTAGGATTCAGAGATCAAGAGGGAGCCAACTGTGCTCTTAAATCCCCAACAGAGTGGGGTTGCAGAAAAAGAAAGTAGGGATGTGATTTTCCATCACTCCAGAGAGTCTTCCTGTGACTCAGATATGGAAGTTTATGAGACATCTCGCTCAGAGAAGTAGAGGAAGAAGGTCAAGAAGCCTTTAGTTGATCTCGTTGAGAAGCCTATTGAAAGGCTTCAATGATGCTCCAGTGTGAGCCATGTCACTGATTTAGATTCCTCCACTTATGAATAGGCAGCCAAACGACAGGTTTGGAGGGATGAAATATGGAAAGTGATTCTCAGCTATTAAGGGAAGTCAGTTGCAACTTCCAAGTGGATCTTTGAGCTTATGCTTCTTGCTGATATCCAGAGTTGTTTGAAGCTCTCAGAAGATCTTGTATTTGATGACAGGTCAAAATACATTGAGAAGAGGTATCACTATGTCAAGCTGTGTTTTTACACTCGGTCGAGATGGAATCGGAACCGGCCGGCCAGACCGGCCAATGGCCTCAACGGCTCAAACCGGTCCTTAAACCAGACCGGAGGTCGGTTTGACATTGAGCTGGCCGACTGGAACCTAAACCGGTCGGTTCATTGCCGAATTGGCCTTAGCCGACTGGTCCCGTAACTCGCTGGCCAACCAGTTAATGAAACACTACCAATAATCTGCGTGACCAAAAAAAAAGTTAAAATTTTGGTTTTTTTATAAAAATAAATTAAAACCTAACTACCTAACCCTAAACGAATTCTAAAGCTATAAAACATTCCCCCCATCCCTCCCATTTCACTCAACAATTAAAACGTGGATTCTTGTCTTCTTCTACAATCGCCGGTGAAAGAGAGAGTTGGGAGTTTGGAGTTTGGACAACTTTGGAGTTTGCAACTGCTAGCTTGCGTGGAGACGTCGAGATGGGAGTTTGCTGAGTGCTCAAGCTCAAGCTCAAACTGTTTGTAAATTTGTTTATTGCTTAGAGCCTTGCTGCCTCAGACAATTTGAACTTTGTTTATTGCCAGTGTGTAGGAGACTGGAGTTTGCTGCCTCAAACTGTTTGTTTATTCATTTTGCTAGCGTGGACTAAGGTATGCAGCATCATGCATGCTACAAACTCTGTTTTTTTCCTTCAAATTAAAATCTGTTTTTTTTTTCTCAAAAAATACTAGAAATGCTAAATTGCAATTTTTAATGTTTTTCTAGAATCTAAATTGCATTGTGAATTTTCAATTTTTTTTCCTTTTTGCACCTGTAGAAACAATTTGTTTTGCATTTTAACAATGGCTCCAAGAGCAAAAGACGCTGCATGGGCCCATGTTGAGATTGTTGATGGTGAAGTTTTTTTCAAATATTGCAACAAACATATACATGGGGGAGGAATCATAGGGTGAAGCAACACTTGGCTGGAATAAGAGGCCAAGTTGTCCCATGTGAGGCACCAAATGAAGTAATTGGAGGGATAAGAGTTGATTTGTTGAAACTTCCTAGGACAAACACTTCCTAGGTAACTATTCAACACTCCCTCTTACCGAGGAAAGTGTTTTTCACCACTCCCAACTTATCTCTGAAGTAGACATGCTTCCCTCTACCCAAAGCCTTCGTGAGAATGTCAGCCACCTGCTCATCTGTATAGACATACAGCAACTGAACAACCCCTCTCTGAGCATAGTCTCTGATAAAGTGATATCTGATCTCTATGTGCTTCGACCTGTCATGAAATACTGGATTCTCACAAAGCTTGATTTGATTATCACACTGTATAACTGTAGGACTCAGCTCCAGAACAAATAAGTCCACCATTAGCTTGCGAAGCCACAAAGCCTCACAACTAGCCTGACTTGCTGCCATAAACTCGGCCTCAGCAGAACTCAATGCCACGGACTTTTGCTTCCTGCTGAACCACGAACAACTGTCGAACCCAAGCTGAAGTAACAACCAGAAGTGCTCTTTTGGTCTGAAACACTACCTGCCCAATCTGAATCTGTATAGCCAACCAATCCCCCTCCACCAGATCTCCTATAATCCAATCCATAATCAGCTGTACATGCTAGATATCTCAAAATGTGTTTTGCAGCAGTCCAATGCACTCTCCTGGGCTCCACCATGAACTGACTGAGAGTGTTCACTGCAAAACTCATATCTGGTCTAGTGTTGACCAAATACATCAACAAACCAATCAACTAACGATACAAAGTAGGGTCCACCAACTCTCCCTCTGAAGCATGAAGCTTCGCCCAGTTGGTGATCATGGGTGTAGACATAGATCTGCGATCAGTCATCTGAAATCTCTTCAAAACATCTGCAGCATATTTTCTTTGTCCCAGGAAAATGTGTCCATCCTCCTGCCAAACCTCCATCCCCAAATAGTAATGCATCAGTCCAAGGTCTGTCATCTCGAACTCTGAAGCAAGATCCTTCTTGCACGCATCAATCAGGTGCTCTCCCCCAGTAATGAACAAGTCATCAACATACAACAGAAGCATAAGTGGAACACCACCAACCACAATGTACTATAGGTTGGGATCCGCTTCACTCTTCGGGAACCCAATCGAAAGCAAGTAGGAATCGATACCAAGCCCGAGGGGCTTGCATCAGACCATATAAGGCCTTTTTCAGCCTGCAAACATGAGAATCTCTCTCACACACCTCAAAGCCCTGTGGTTGCTCCAAATACACCTCCTCCTATAGAAAACCGTTAAGAAAAGAGGTTTTCACATCCATTTGATGGATCTTCCAACCAATCTCTGCCACGACGGAGATCACTGCCCTGATTGAAGAAAATCTGGTCATTAAAAATGTCTCATCATAGTCAACTCCCCCGACCTGTGAGAAACCACGTGCAACAAAACGAGCTTTGAACTTCTCAATACTGCCATCTACAGCATGCTTTATCTTGTAAAGCCACTTGGAAGTCACAACTGACTTCCCCTCTAGTCTTGGAACCCCTTCCCACACCCCATTCTTCATGATGGAGTTGTACTCCTCCATCATGGCATCTCTCCAAACTTGGTGTGCAGAAGCCTCCTCATAAGTGGTAGGAATTGTGTCACGCAAGCTAGTCACTTGTGCCATATAGCTAGAAAATCTCTTAGGTGCCCTGCTCTCTCTGACCTCCCTCTTGGGTGGTCCAACTGACTCCTCTGCTTCCTTCATCAACTCCTTAAGCAAACATGGAATTCTCTTCCTGGAGGAAGCGTCCTATCTCAGACTCTCCTCTACCTCCTCATCGGACACCTGTCTCCCTGAAGAAGTACCAACAACCTGAGAACCTGTCCCTGGTGAACCTGAACTTGTACCACTAGAACTCGAATCACTTGAAGGTGTCACCTGTGAGCCTGTGATCCTTGAACCTGTCCCTGTGGATTGAGCCCCTGAAACTGAAGAACCTGTAACATGTGACCTAGTCACGCCTGAAACTGGTGACCTTGTACTTTGACTCGCTGAACTCTGAACAATCACTTGTGGAGTACTCTGCTGATCCTCCATCTCGGAATCTAGAGACCTCCTGAAGGCTTTCTCCTCCTCAAACTTCACCTCCCTCCCCACCACAACTTTCCTCTGTGTAGGAAGGTATATGCAAAAAGCCTTCGATGTCTTGTCATAACCAACAAAAATACCTCGCTCACCTGTAGCCTCTAGCTTTGTCCTCTTCTAAGAAGGGACATGAGAGTATGTGAGGCAACCAAAAATCCAAAAGTGACCTATCTCAGGCACTTTCCCTGTAAACATCTCCTTAGGAGTTTTGCACCCCAATGCACAGTGCGGACTCCTGTTCAGAACATAAACAACAATGCTACAGGCCTCTGCCCATAGAAAGAAAGGAAGACCCTGATCATGCAGCATGGCTATAGCTGCACCCACTATAGAACGATTCTTCCTTTTAACCACTCCATTTTGCTGTGGAGTGTAAGGAACTGTCAACTGCCTCTTGATCCCCTCCTGCCGACAATACTCATCGAATGCATGGGAAGTATACTCACCCCCATTGTCTAACCGAAGTACCTTGATCTTCTTTCTTTCTGGTTCTCCACAAGAGCTTTGAACTCTTGGAACCGAAGCAAGACTTCCTCTGATCTCTTGCTTCTAAGGAAATAGATATCTAGGTCTTCCTGGAAAAGTCATCGATAAACATGACATAATATTCGCATCCTGTTAAAGAGGTAGATGACATGGGACCACACAGTTCTGAATGAATCAACTGAAGCACTCCCTTTGATCTGGAATCACTACTTGGAAAAGCAGTCTTGGTGTACTTTCCCAAAGCACACCCTCTACACACACCACTCGACTCTGTGCTGAACACAGGCATACTTGTTGTCATATCTCTCAGCATCCTCAAAGCTAGATGGTGAAGGTGGGCCATCCTCCTGTGCCATAGCTCACACAATTCATTGCTGCTCTGAGTGTGTGACAGTGCATGATGTGGATCGAAGAGAAGCTTGTACAGTTTCCCACATTCGACTCCAATCACCCGTGAATCAGATGGACCTGCTGACTTGGGAAAGATGTGAACTTTCCCATCAAGGAGATATAAACCGAAGCCTCTTTCCTCAATCATGGAAACTGAAACAAGGTTCTTCTTGAGCCTAGCGACATACAACACATCCCTCAGATACATAGGCTGCATGGACCCCCTGTCAAAACAGACAGTCCCACGCCCAATTGCTCTCACCAATGTGTCATCTCCCAATACAACCTCCAACTCCAAGTCTGACTTTGACATCTTTGAAAGCATATCACGATCACCTGTCATGTGACTCGAAGCTCCACTATCAATGTACCAAGTGGAGGAAGTAGTGGCAACACTCAACGAATGCCCAACAAACATGGAATGCTCCATGTGGTCCTGAAAGTCCCTGCTGGTGATAGAAGATGCTCGCTCAACACTAACACCTACAAAGAGAGGAAAGTCTCTCTCAAACCTCGCAACAAACTCATCAATCTCTGCTGAAGCTGCTGTCTGCTGTTTCTTCTTCTTCTTGTTTGGACACTGTCCAGCATAGTGTCCAAACTTTTGACATGCAAAGCATTTCACTTTGCTCATGTCCTGCTTCTCCCCATCATGCTGTCTGGCACCATCCTTGGAACCCTTCTTGAACTTCTTCTTCTTCTTGCCCTTCGCTTCTAAAGCAACATTCTCCTCATCATCCCTGTGATGTGATGAACTGCCCTGTAAGTAACCTCTCTGTATCTCCTCCTGCGTGAGATCATCCCACAATCGATCCCATGTGGGCATGTTCTCCCTACCAATAATAGTCTGAACAAATACGGACCACTGCTGAGTCACACCATTTAGTGCTGTACGCACCATCTCAACATTCCTTATTGCCTCACCTACAATTGCAAGATCATCTCTTACCTGTGTGATCTTGGTAAGATATGATGCCATGCCTTCCCCTTTACCTATGTGCACACTCTTCAACTTCTCCCTTAATACCATTTTCCTGTTTTCATTGGAACTCTGATAAATATTTGTCAAAGCTGTCCACATCTGAAATGCATGGTCTTTTGCTGAAATGTGAGGGATCACATGATCCTTCACAACATCAAGAATGATTCTTTTTGCCTTCACATCCCTTTTCATGAAAGCTACTTTGTTTGTTGCATCAGCAGGTACTACCACAGGATTTGCTGTTGTACTATGAACTATATCCCATGGTTCATTTTCTTCAAGAATCAAACTAATTCTAGCCTTCCATGGGCTAAAATTTGCAGCGCCCTCTAATCTATCTTCCACTCTAAGAACAAAAACCATGACTGCAACATGTAACTTCAAGCAAGCTATTCAAGACTTTCTTTTCTTCAAACCCCAGTTTTTTGATTGTTTAAAATTCTGAATCTTTAATGCTTTGATACAATGAAAGTTTTTGAAAGAACCCCAACCCGGTTTCAAGCCTTTTGGCTTCTCTGCATGGTTTAATGCCCAACCCTTCAATGCACAAATTTTAAACAAAATTTGACTTGACTGAAACACAAGGTTCTTTTTCTCAAATTTAAACAATTCAGAAATTTTCTTTTCTACCAAGAAATTCAAACTCAAAAAATTTCACACAGCCAAACATACATGAAATTTCACACGCTTGTTTTTTTACCAATGGTCTAGGATAAAACTCCTAAGGGAAAACCTGTTTTTTGTGAAAGAGTTTTATTATTTTCAGACAAATTTTACAAATTCAGAACAACAATACTTATCTTTCCCTTCCTCAATAAACATGCCAGAATATCTCTGACAAAATTGACGGACTGTTCAAAATTCAGCACGTCGAAATTCGTGCCACACGTGTGAAACAATACAGACTATAAGGTCTGACAACAATTAATGACCTCGAAAGACATGCCTATATGGTCTCTGACAACAGCATTTAATGCTGTACGAATCTCCTTGATTTTTGTGCGATCGTACGGACTGGTGCAATACGATATTGTACAATACTCGATTTCTGTGCCAAATCTTTGCTGCAGATTTCCTCGATTTCTGTGCCAAGTCTGTCTAGAAATGTGCCCACTTCAAAATTCTGGAAATTTCTCTCACTCTGGTTTTGAAATCACTTCAAACCCTTGCTCTCTCTTTGTCTTCCTCTCTCCAAAAATCTCTTTTGGAAATGATCACAAAAATTAATGAACTTTTGCCTTGCCCTGGTCCTTTTTGTTCATGTTAACTTTCTTGTCAATCTAATGGCCAAGATTAGATTAGATGAAGGGTTCACATTAAATGCTCCATTAAATATTAATTAAATGACATTTAGTGCACCTCATGTCATTTAATAAAGTTAGAACAACCCCATTCAATTAATCACTCACTTAACTTTATTTAAATGTGAACTTAGGAAAACCCACAACTTAGCCTTTTAATAAAGTCACTTTAAAATTATAAAGTGCTTCTCACTTCATTAAATGCACAAGACTAGGAGTCACAACTTTCAAGTGTTCTTGTCCACCCCAAGGAAAATCTAGGTGGACAAACACTTCCTAGGTAACTTTTCAACATTGAGGGGATCACTTTTGAAGAAGGAGGTTATGTCCATAAATGAATATTTGCAGGGTTTTAGGGAGTCATGGGCCACTATAGGATGTACCATCATGTCAGATGGATGGAGTGATACAAGGAATCGTACAATAATCAAATTCCTTGTCTCTTGCCCTCAGGGAACCATGTTTCTGAAATCAGTTGATGCATCTAATAGGGTGAAAGATGCAAACCTGCTATTTCAGCTATTGGATGAAGTTATTATGGAGGTGGGGGTGACAAATGTTGTTTAAGTCATCAAAGATAATGCCTCTAATTATGTCCTTGCTGGTAAGATGTTAGAGAGCAAACACAAAACCATATTTTGGACCCCATGTGCTACACACTGCATAGACCTAATGCTTGAGGATATAGGCAAACAGGATTGGGTCAAGGATGTTATAGAGCAGGCCAAGAGCATTACAAAGTATATATACAACCATTCATGGGTATTGAATATGATGAGGAAAAACACTGGGAACAGGGAACTTGTTAGGCCTGCCATCACAAGATTTGCAACTCACTTCTTGACACTACAATCTCTCATTTCCCAAGAGAAGAACTTGCAAAAGATGTTTTCATATGATGAATGGATTTCATCTAAGTGGGCTTGTAGGCAAGATGCAAAAGAAACCAAAAAGAAAATTAATGATAGTGCATTTTGGAAAAAAGCAGCAGAGGTTGTGAAAATTGCTCAGCCCCTTGTGAAGGTGTTGGGGTTGGTGGATGGGGAAGATTGGCCATGGGTTACATTTGATAGGCTATGGATCAGGCAAAGGAGCAAATAAAGGTAGCTTACAAAGACAGAGTGGCCAAGTATGGCCCTATTTGGGAGATAATTGACAGCAGGTGGAACAATCAACTCCATCGCCCTATACATGCAGCTGGGTATTTCTTGAACCCAAGGTATCATTACAAAGTTCAGTTAGGCGATGATGTAACATGTGAGGTCAAAGATGACTTGTATGAGTGCCTAGAGTGCATGGTCCCCAATGAGAGTGAACAGATGGAGATACATAGACAGATCAACTCTTTTAATTGAGCCACGGGCACCTTTGGAAAAACCCTAACAAAGAAGGCAAGAGATGAGGACGAACTAGGTAAACAATTAAGCTTTAATTTTAAATCTTTAAGTTCAATTGTTTAAGCTTTAGCCTTTAAGTTGTTTAAGACTTTAAGTTCAAACTTCAATTTGCAATCTAATTTGTTGAACTAACTTTGTCTCTGTAGCCAATTGGTGGGAATCATATGGTAGTCAATGTTCTCAATTGCAAAGGTTTGCAATTCGAAGCCTTAGTCAACCTTGCAGTGCTTTCGGGTGTGAGTGCAATTGGTTTGTCTTTGAGCGGATTCACACGAAGAAGAGAAACCGTTTGGAACAAAAACGGTTAAGTGATCTCGTCTTCGTGTAGTACAACCTTCGGCTAAGGCACAACCAGTTGCTAAACAAAAGATCTGATATAAATCCCATTATGTTGGAGGATATTGATCCAAACTCAGAATGGGTAGTGGAGATTCAACCGACAAATCCACTAGTTCAGGTGGGACGCTTTGGACGTAGATCCACTAGTACCAACTCCAAGGGATACAGGTGCAGATCCAGACATAGCAGGCAGTGGTTGTACTAGTACTAATGGCATTAGACGACCTAGTCATGCAACCTGTGCTTCTACTAGGGTTGTAGATGTCCCTGAGGGGGGGTCCTCAGAGGATTCTGAGCCAGATGTTGATGTTGAGCATTGCATTTTCAGCAGTGGTGCTGAGTTTGATGATTGATTAGCCATGACTCATGACTCATCATTGTTCATGTTTTTTGGATTGTAGAGGTTATTTTGATGATAGAGCCTCATTGATAGTGTATTTTGTTTCAAACTTTGATATATGTGCTATGAGATTTTGCTTTGTACTACGATACTATCTTGTATCATCTATGTAGTGCACTTGGTGCCATTGTGTGACCCATACATGGTTTATGGTATATATATATGAGTAGACTTGACTACACTTTGCATATTATCTATCTAATGGTTTAAAATCATGGCTTGGAATGTTAAATATAATTTTTATGATTAAAATTTTAAATTTTCATGGATTTTTAATAGTCCGGTTCATTGAAATCAAACCGCTCCGGTTCATTACCGGTTCCGGTTTTGGTCCGAGTTGACCCTTGACCGGTTTGATGCCTGGTTCCGGTTTTTAAAAACTTGATGTCAAGTACATGGTGCAGTATGTTCTGTCAAGAAGATAGATTATTGATGTGTTTAGTGTCACTGAGAATTCCTCTGTTGCTGAGCGAGAGTGTTAAAGATAGTGCACCTGCAAGACCCATTCTCAAGGAGGATGGTACCCTAGGCAATTAACTAGGGTTCCTGGTTAGTGAACCAAGCAAAGTAAGTCCCTAGAAGGTACCTTAGGTCCAACAATCTCCCGGGGTTCTTGGTTTGGAACCAAGCAGGTTGATGCCATGGCAAAGTTCCTAGGATGTGGCTAGGTCCCCTATATGTCTCTAGGGTATTTTGTTCTGGGACCAGACGGTTTCTTGGCCACAAGGACCAAGCAGATTATGCAGGTTGAGATAGACACTCATTCTTGGTTTGGGACCAAGCAGTTCTTGCATGTACATACTTGGTCAGTTAACCAGGTGGATCTTGGTTAGTTGACCAAGATGATGATGTGTGATGTCCTCTTCTCTTAAATGGTTATTGCTAGGTTGTTTCTCAAGGGACTGGACACCCCTTGATGATGTACCTAGTACTTGACCTTTTTGAGTAGTTTGGAGGACTAGAAGATCATTTCATCTAGTTTGGACCTTCCTTATACGGTGATGATAAAACTCATAGTTATTATATGAAGCACATGTGGACAATATACCTTTAGAGAGAAAGATTAAAGTCCTTGGTCTTGTTTCCCCACCTTGATGGTACACTTTGGTCTTGTGGGTAAAAAGGGTTGATAAAACTCATAGTTATTATATGAAGCACATGTGGACAATATACCTTTAGAGAGAAAGATTAAAGTCCTTGGTCTTGTTTCCCCACCTTGATGGTACACTTTGGTCTTGTGGGTAAAAAGGGTTGTTTCCCCACCTTGATGGTACATCTTGGTCTTATGGGTGAAGGAGTTGTCTTCCCATGTTGTTGTGACCCCTCTAGTGGACATATGATCTTATGTTTCCCTATTGGTCCCAGTGCCCTTCTTGTTTTTGGTACCTTGACCCTTTTGCTATGATGCTTTAACTTTATTGGTTTTATTTTTTTTGTTTTGTATGACCATTTGACCATTAGTACCCTCTCCTAAGTCAACCTAACATTATTTTATGTTTTGATTGGTAAATCTTCTAAAAGCTAGGAGTGGTTGAGTGACCCTTCTATAAGGCTTGTCAAG
The DNA here is from genome assembly GCA_001517045.1 of Pseudotsuga menziesii. NCBI lineage: Eukaryota > Viridiplantae > Streptophyta > Pinopsida > Pinales > Pinaceae > Pseudotsuga > Pseudotsuga menziesii. Next base: position 380,074 of record LPNX010622924.1, read on the forward strand.
ATTATAAATTAAGTTCTAAACTTCATTTTTGAAGTGTGTCTTGACAAGAGAAAGTTAGAGATTTGATCCTATACCTGCTCTAGAGTTCGCTGCTACTCTTTAGTGCTTGAAGTCTAAGGTTCTACTGCTGCTAAATTTGAATGTATCAAATCAAGTACTCACGCTGATCTACTGTCATTGTTAGGAAAAGCAGTCTTGGTGTACTTTCCCAAAGCACACCCTCTACACACATAACTGTGCTCTGTGCTAAACTCAAGCAAACCTATCACCATGTCCCTCAACATCCTCAAAGCTGGATGATGCAAATGAGTCATCCTCCTATGCCATAGGTTGCATAGATCACTGCTACTGCTGTGTGCCAAAGCATGCTGAGGCTGAAACAAGAGCTTGTAAAGTTTCCCATATCTGACTCCAATCACAAAAGAAGTAGATGGACTCGATCCATTGGGAAAAATGTGCACATGTCCATCAAGTAAGTACACTCCAAGTCCCATATCCTCGATCTTGGAAACTGAAATCAAGTTCTTCTTCAGCCCAGGGACATACAAGACATCCCTCAAAGTCATGGAACTCCTAGACTCTGTCTGAAAGGTAACGGTCCCACATTAAACTACTTTAACAATCGTGTCATCCCCCAACACTACCTCCGCATCCAAGCCTATCTTTGTGAACTCTGGAAACATCTCCTGTGCACCTATAATATGGCTCGAAGCTCCACTATCAATTTACGAAGTTCCAGAGGTGGTGGATGCACTCAATGAATGGCTAGTCAACAAGGAATGCTCTCTCTCATCTTCTATATCTGCATTGGTAATGGATTCTCTCTATGAATGACCAACATAAAGAGAAAACTCTCTCTCAAATCTAGATGCATACTCATCAATCTTCTCTCAAGCTGTTGTCTGATGCTTCTTCTTCTTGTTTGGGCACTGTCCAACATAGTGCCCAAACTTTTGGCAAGCAAAGCACTTGACTTTGCTCAAATCTTTCTTTTATCCACCTTGCTGCTTGGCCCCACCTTGCTTGGGACCCTTCTTGGAGTTCCTCTTCCCTTTGGCTGTCAAAGCCACATTCTCCTCATCCTCCTTATTGTTCAAAGAGTTTCCTAGCACATATCCTCTCAGAGTCTCCTCCTAAACAAAGTCATCCTAGAGATGATCCCAAGAAGGCATGTTCTCTCTGGCTACAATGGCCTCCACAAAAAAGAAGCCGATGGCTTGGCCACGCCATTCAAGGCTGTCCGCACTAGCTCATTTCCCTCAACCTTTTATCAAATTGCTCCAAACTCATCCCTCATTTGGGTGATTCTAGTAAGGTAAGATGTCGCACTCTCAACTTTGGCCATTCTGATAATCTTCAACTTCTCTCTTAGTACCATCTTCCGATTTTCATTGGAACTTTGGTACAAATTGGTCAAGGCATCTCACATTTGGACGGTCCTTACTAGTAATGTGTGGGATCACATGGTCCTTCACCGCATCAAAGATGATCCTCTTTGCCTTGATGTCCTTCTTATTGAAGGCTGCCAACACTACTGCATTAGTAGAAGCGGGTACTTGCATTGGTTTTGCTTGAGTGCTGTTCACTGCTTCATCGCACAACTCATTCTTTTGCAGAATTAGCACAGTCCTTGCTTTCCAATGAATGAAATTGGCTGTTCCGTCCAACCTTTCCTCCAACCTCAACCCAGTAGCCATCTCACTGAAAATGTAAAGTTCAAAAAAGAAATCTGCCTTGTGAACATAAGAGTCTCTCTCAAGTCTGGAAATTACATCCTGTTAATTCTGCCCCTTTTCTCTTTGACCCTTTCCCTACCATGTAAAATTTCAGTGTTTCCCCAACCCGGTTTCAAGTTTAATTTCTCATAGTTTAATGCCCACCCATTCAACTTCAACAGCAGCAAATGAGTTTTAACTCATAAGCTAACAGAACTGAAACACTTGAGGAAATTTTTACAAATTGAATGAACAGAATTAAAAAATTCAGCCACATAAAAAAAATCAGACTCAGAATTTTCTAGCCAAATGGTCAAGGAAAAGTCCCCAAGGGAAAATCTGTGAGAGAGAAATTTTATAGCAGAGTCCTTTCAACAATTTAAATGACCAACTTATCTTGAAAAACGTGCACAGCACATCTTGAAAAACAGTGCCATGAACTGCCTCGAAATTCATGCCCAGAATTTCTGTGCAGAGCTGTACGGAACTGCATGGAATCACTCCTTGAACTGTCTGGAACTTTATGGAAATGCACAGAACTGTACGGACATGTATCTCGAATTTCTTGCTGCTGTTCTGCAATCAATGTTCCTTGATTTTTGTGTCTTGTGCTTGAAAATTGTGCTGCTGTACCTCTGTTTAGACTCCTCTCCAAACTGTACAGCCCGCTGCATTAATTACAGTATGATCACATTAAATGCTGACTGCTGCTCTTCGAATTGTATGCCTCCAATCTTGGGATTCGCGCCCCTTCTATTCCTGCTGTACGGATTCTCTCCAAGGTGTTGCTCTCTCTTTTCTTCCTCTCCCGACTTCTCTTCTCCAAATGCTCATGAAGAATTAATTTAAAGCTTTCCCTTGTCTTTTGGTTTGCCCCGTGAGGGTAGTTGAGAGGTCTTAAGATCAAGGGCCCTAATTTAATCTTGAGATTGGAAATCAATGGATGAGAATAATTCACTTTTCTCTCCATAATAAATTAATTCTTTCTCAATTCCTCATTAATATTTCTAAAGTCACTTTATAACTCTAAGTCTAAAGTGATATTAATTACACATCTCATGTGATTAATGCAAGGGTCATGCCACTTTTCCCCCTCTTAGTGACTTAGGCAAAAATCACTAGGGGAACACTTTCCTAGGTACAAAAATCAACAAATCAATAATTGGTCAGCAGCTTTTCTGTTTCTAGAAAGCTATTTATATCTGATGGAGTCATGTTGAATTAGTCAACCACACTAATTTCATCTTTATTCACTTGCCCCATAGTCATCCTGTTTGAACTTTGTATGATTCCTTCATTGTTTATGTTGCCATGTAAAGTTCTATATGTTCTTTGGCATGTGTTCATAAATATGATGTTATTCATGTAAGGGTGATATCATATGTCTATGGAGAGGTGTGCATGGTATTTTACAAGTGTTCAGGAAAAACAAGGTTATTCATGTATAAGATACAGTAAATGGTCTTTTTAGCTGGAATTTCATTAAAAATAAAATATATACACTTTTAAGTAGTTTGGTGCCTTTGTGGTATTTTGGTTAATATGCTCTTTTATTTCAATATTACTAATTTTAAAATCCTTTGCAGGAAACATTCGAGTTCTTGAATATTCTTCAAGTTCATGGATTTCCCAAGGTTATGGGGGTTCTTACACATCTAGATAAGTTCAAGGATGTCAAAAAGCTGAGAAAGACTAAGCAACGTCTCAAACACCGTTTTTGGACAGAGATATATGATGGTGCAAAACTGTTCTATTTGTCAGGTCTCATTTATGAAAAGTAAGGATTTCTCGTCCTGTAATGATTCACTTTGTTCGAGTCAGATCTCTTCCATTCTCTTCCATTATGTCATCAGTGACTGTTTCCTGTTGGAGATGATAAGCTAGATAGAGTACGAAGTTACAATTTGAATATATTTATGGAACATGGATTTGTCAAAGAAAGGTTGTGGTTTATTAACCTTTTTGATTCTGTTCCTTGTCTAGGTATCTTAAGCGTGAAATACATAATCTGGCAAGATTTATTTCTGTTGCAAAGTTTCGTCCTCTATCTTGGAGAATCTCTCACCCATATATATTGGTGGACCGTTTTGAGGATATTACTCCACCAGAGAGAGTTCAAGAAGACGAAAAATGTGATCGAAATGTCACTCTCTATGGTTACCTGCGTGGTTGCAACCTGAAGAAGGGAACAAAGGTCATTCTTCATTCTGTTCTATGCTTTCATCCCTATAAAATTACGCTAATAGGCATTTTCTCACAGGTTTTTCATTATTAATGTTATCTGTACAGGGCTTGGATTTCTTGGACATCCGCAATTTGGGTGAAAGAAGTTGATTAATGGACCAAAAATTTTAGTATAAAAGCTCCTGCTTTTTTGAACCTAAAACAAGTAAGAAACTATAATATTAATCTGTTCAAAAAATTACATGAGGATAAAAAGGGCCTGGTAGAAATGCCAGAAAGGCTTGAATCAGTACATTCGAAAACAGCCAAAAAGCTGTTATAGCTTTATGAAATATAAACTAGTTGAACCCAAGACTGGGCAAGGCAGACCAAAGACAGCACAATACAGAAATGATTATGAAAAGGAGAGAGAAACAGAGGAAGGTGCAGGTAGGATTCACCACTGTCATTGACCTCATCTTTATTATTTTCCTTCGACTTCCCTGAGCACCCATTATTCCAGCTGTCTTCGATCTTGTACATGGATGCAACTAGACTTTGTTTGATTCTCTTCTTTTCCTCCTTGTGTTCTTCAAGATCCATGCTAATCTTTTATCAAACTTACTTAGACTTCTTGCATTCTTCTTCAGAGTGTGTACTAGGGACCTATGCATATGGATACTTTGACACATGTTCTTTGATGCCTTATTCAGTGCTGTTGTTTTTTCTTTAATCTCTGTTAATTATAAAATGTTGTAAACGGATACTTTTCCGTTTACTAATTTTATAATTCTTTATATCAATGTTGTTCTATGATTTTGTAATTCCGTTTATACAAGATTTCTAACCACTCATGAGCAACTATGATTTTCTATAGAAGCTCCACCAAAGAAGAGGTGAGAGGTATTATCACCGAGAAGAGAGTGTTCTTTAGAAGGTTGAGAAATGGTTGCCTTCATCAAGTTGTTTGAGTTTGAGAATTCAGGGAAATGTGCATCTTGAGAGAACTGTCAAATCTTTTGAATTTAGAACTTTAGTTTTGATCCTATGTTGCAGGAAACAACTGGAATGGTGGTGTATACCAGGCTAGGAAATGATGGGAAAAGTGGAAACATATATGAAATGCCTTTGAAGTGTCCTTTGCGATACTGTACGACGTTTCCAAATCTGGACATTTTAGGCATTTTCAGTGACGTTTCGGGCATGTTTTTAGAAGTTAACGTGGCTACCCGGGTGCCCATGAGGGATGTGGGACTCTTAGGAAAATATTGCCTTGTTCATCTGGATTGTTAAACTAGTAGCAACGAGGAAGGTCTTCCTGCATGCATGTGTTCTTGCATGCAGAAGACTTAAAATAGGAAACCAGTAGTATTTAATTTACTTTTCCTAAGTTTACTTTGGAACATAAATTAAAGTGATCTAAATTAACTTTAGTGAACCACTAGTTAAAGTGAGTGAAATTAGGGTTTTTGCTTTACCACTAGTTAAAGTGAAAGTGAAATTAGGGTTTTCGCTTTACCTAAAGTTATAAAAGAGAGATCAACTGGTGGAGAGAACACACACTTGTATTTCGACAGAGACATGATCATGATACATACAAGGAGAGAAAGTTAGACAGAGGATTTAGCTGAGAAGACGGAGGAGCGAGCAGCAGGATCATCGAGCTTCGTATAGCTGGGCTGTACACTCACACAGGAGGGTGTTGAGGTTTAGCTGGGATTTGCCCAGTGATTCTGCCGGGTACTGCATTCGCCAGGTTTGGGTGAATTTGTAGTGATTGTAAAAGTTCCATATTTTCTCATAATAAAATCTATATCTGACTACTGCATCGGTTTTCCCATCTTGGGTTTTTCCGGGGGTTTCCATACCCAAAACAATAGTGTCAATATCGTAATGTGATGTTGTGATTTATTTCTCAGTTTTATATTCCGCTGCATACTGTAAAAGATATTCATGTGTGGTTATCAGTTGATATTTTGCATGCACTGTTTAGCCCTAGTTGAATATGAAAGGAAAATTTACATCTTGAGAGAACTGTCAAATCTTTTGAATTTAGAACTTTAGTTTTGATCCTATGTTGCAGGGAACAACCGGAATGGTGGTGTACCAGGCTAGGCAATGATGGGAAAAGTGGAAACATGTATGAAACGCCTTGGTAATATCAAATCTGGACATTTTAGGCATTTTCAGTGACGTTTCAGGCATGTTTTTAGAAGTTTCCGTGGCTACTCGGGTGCCCATGAGGGATGTGGCACTCTTAGGAAAATATCGCCTTGTTCATCTGGATGCCCCTTTAAAACAAAATAGAGATAGGGGATTGGGCTCTGAAGAGTTTGTAACCTTGTAGGTAAAAGTGACATTCTTCTTTATCTTACCTTTTCTGTTCTTTTTAAATTTTTAACATTACCATTAATTGTTTCAGAATGTTTGAGAGTGGTTCCAACCTCATCAGACTTCATATGGAGAAAGTAAAATTTCATATCCCATTCAGAGCTTAATAGACTTCACAGTTTTTAGGATTTTAGGGTTGGTAGGATTGTAGCATTTCCACAGGATTCTATCATGTATGAGGGCACGAGATTGGCATTAGTTAAGACCTCCAAGCTGTAGGTTTTTGCATCATGTAATCATCTATGAGAGTTAATATAAACATGGGTTTCCTTCTAAAGTGTCATTTATGTGTATCATTCTTATTTTTGTTGCTTATTTTCTTGCAAGATGATGTGTTATTTAAAAAAAACTAAATATCTATATTTTTTGTATTTTTTATATATCGTGTTTCACTGAAAATACCCATATATATATTTTTTTCGAGGGGGGGGGTCACGTTTCAGACATTCTCGTTTCATAAACTTTGAAACGTTTCCAACTTTTGTGCAACTTAGATTTGATCGCTTCTATTAAGAGGTATTTTTTCTGAGACTCTCCATTTGCTTTGAGTCCCTCATTGTGGCTGGCATGAGGCTTTATGAGTCAGTTGGCTTTGTACACAACCGTGCCTTTTTCATCTTATTAGGAGCACTATTGGGGTCAAATCGGTTGCCCCCTTTCATCTACATTGATGAGCTATAAAGGTACCTTAGAGAGATTACTCATATAGATGGTCGCCACATCTTACAACATGGATTGATCACTACGTCTTACACCATGGATTGATTGCAATACGCTTGTTTACAGATGATGTGGTCCTCTTAACTTCCTCACCGAAGGATTTGTATAGGCAAATCCTGGCTCTGGCTAGCCTTTGTGATCTTAAACAGACGGTGCCAAACCTTCGCAAGAGTAAGGTCATGATCTTTAATACCTGCAAGAAATTTTTAGAGGATTTTTATTTCTTCAATTGTGGTGGGGAGATGGAGATCGCTAATGTTTACATGTTTTTGGGGGTTTTGTTCATAGGTTTTCACCATGAGTCTTGCTTTCTAGCCTCGACTTAGCGAGGGGTATGCTTCTCTCTATGTGCTAGAACGTTGATGTTTTTGCTTGCATTTAACAGACAAGCTGTTTCTCTTTGATACCATCATGAAACCCATATTTCTTTATGGATCTTTTGGGGACTGAGTTTTACTTCAACAGATTGGTCACGTGTTGAGAGACTTCAGCCTATTTGACGTTGTCATGTTCAAATGTATGATCCCATTGCAAACAAACAATCTTGTAAGCCATCATCTAAGCCAAATCTTGGACTCATCCTTTACTCCTAGTGAACATTTTCAGACACGTCTCTTTATCTCCATAGGATCTGCATCATGGGGTATTTCTCTTCAGGGTGAGATAGGTACTATTATCTTACACTTTGCTGCTTTGAAGGGGTTGTTTGCTTGGGACTTTCTAGGTGTAGATAGGTTGATACTTGAAGGCCACCTCACTTCTTTAGCCCATTGGCATTTTTATAAAGCATTTCCTTCTTTTCAATTGCACCTTGGATGCCCCCTTGTTATCTCTTCCCCACAAATGGAGGGAGCAATATCAAAGACAAGGATGATATCTATTGTTGGTACACTCAAAGCACTTGGGTTTTCCCTCCCATACTCTTGGCCCAAAGATGGCCTTTTATTATGAGAATTTAGGCAGCAAGAGGGTAGGTTTGTTGTCCCTCCTGACTAGCTGTGGGTTTGCTCCCACCATTACTAAATTGAGACAAACCACCACATCCTAGGGTTGAGAGGATCTGTTGGCTATGCCATCTACGGGAGATCAAGTGGTACCTATCTTGCTCTTTGATCCTTTGAGGGGGTTGCTTGCTTGTCTTTCTAGACTCAGATGGGGTTGACTCTTTGGAGGCCACCTTACTTTTTAGTCTATTGGAATTTCTATAGAGTGTTTCCCTCTTTTCAATTAGTGCTTGGATAACCCCTTGTTGTTTCTTCTCCTCCAAAGGACAGAGCAATAACATAGACATGGACAACATCTATTGGAGGTACATTTAGTGCAAGGTCTCCCCCCCTCATACTCTTGGCCCAAAGATGGCCTTTTATTATGGGAATTTCATGCACCTAGAGGGAAATCTCATTGTCCCTCTTTAGTATATTAAATGTCGCTAGTTTCATTGTCTTAGGATCTTGCTCGACTAGTTGTGGGTTCGCTCCCACCACCTATGAATTGAGACAAACCACCACATCCTTTCATTTGAGAGGATTTGATAGCTATGCCATCTCTAGGAGATCAAGTTTGAGGAACATGTCATCTCCAAATGTTCTAAATATATGATATTCACGGAAGGTTCCATTGCTAGTTTTGTGACTCGAGAGGTTCATTTGTGACTTTCTTTAGCAACCTTAATTAAAATGCCTAGCTTTTATAATTCAGTTATCCACAAATGTGACTTTCAATGGCCTCTTCAAGGTCAATACTTTTAGGCTCATTACTTCCTTATTTTGGCATATCTCAATTGTTTGAGGTGTTGGGAATCAGGCAAACTACCTTGCCTTGGAGTTAAGAGCAGTAGGGTTGTTAGACAACGAACTTCTTCACACATGGATGGCAGGCACATCACCTTATGTAATGTTAGAGCCGGACATGTGTTGAAAAATGTAGCTCGAGCAAGAGCTTCTTGCACATGTTAGGTGTGAATGTGCGAGAAGTTCAAGACAATTTCTTAGTGACACTTCGATAAAAAAACAATTGAAAGTCTAAATTCCTTTGATTTCTTAGTCTTAGAAATCTAATTGAAAGTGTAGAATATTAGTGAGTTGGATTTGCTATAATTTTAGCCATCCACCTCATTTTTGAGATAAGGTGGTTGATAGGATTAAGGAGATTAGTTAAGATTGGTTGCTAGAATAAAAGGAGTTGGTTGCTAGAATTAAGGCAGTTGGTTGCTAGAATTGAGGAGATTAGTTATCTCAAAGCATAAATAGGACAAGATGGGAGAAGTTGTAGAGCACACCAAGGAAGTTGTGTGAGAATCACACACAAGTGAAGTCAAGGAGGAGAATGTAGATAACAGGATGAGGATTGACTAACAAGGTTGAATATTGCAAGGATAGTATTGTACAATGTCATACAGGGTACAACAATTTCTCAAATTTCTATGTAGGTGTGTTGTTTCTTTTCCAATAGACTTTTAACCTTAGGTTGAGTTGTCCTTGTAAGTTTTGATTATTAAATGATAAGCTAATTTGAAGGATAAAATTCTTGTGTATTGTGTTTATGCTTTCACTATTCATTTTTAGCTACGTGTGATTGTTGCATGTTCATAAATATTTATTTTTATGGTTAAATAAGTTCAGATTTGATTTATTTAATTAAAGAGAAACATAGGACAATTACCACCTAGGGCTTGAAAATTGACATGTATCAAAGCTTGGTTCTCTAATTGAGGTTCTCAATATAAATCAATTCTCAAAACGAAGGACCTATAGTTAGAGGGTTTCATTATTTCTTTTAAGGACTAATTTTTAGATTTGGGAGGTTGTGCATTAGATCAGAGATGGCATCAACTAGCCTTAGGTTCGAGGACAAATTGGATGGTGCCTCGAATTTCCTATCATGGATAGTTATGGTGATCCAGATGGAGATCGGTGGCCACCCACCTATTCCACTGGCTCAAAACAATTGTCCATTGTGGCAATTTCCTAGTTATTTTTCTGCAATTTTTCGAGTCCTAAACTTCTGGGGCTGTTTTGAGGCCCTAAACGACGTTTTTTGGAGATTCGGGGCCAAATGGTTGCCGTCGGCATGCATTTGGCCGACCAAAAGTTGTAAATCTTAGATAGACCTTTCCAACGAGCTATCGAACGCCCAAATCGGAGATCGTATGCAAAAGTTATGACCCCGGGAAGTTGACTGTTTAACTTACCACCGTGGGGCTGCAAACTTTATGACGGTTCATCTTCTAGGGTTACGTTTTGGACTTTTGGGGTTCTCACCTCATTCTTATTATAAATAGGCCCTTTGGCCTCATTTTGTATTCAGCTTGGCACGGATGAGTGTAGTAGCCACATCTCTTCTCAGAGATAGCTACCACCATTCTAGCAATTGTATTACAGTTTGTTCTATTTCCGCCATTTAATAGAATATGTGTTTACTGTATCTCTGTTATCTTTGCAAAATGTCTGTGATTACGATTCTGTATATGTTCTTTCATTTCGTTCACGCATAAATCCGGATCATATGGTAACTCTTCTATTAGAAGAGACTGATCTTTGGGATATTGTCAAGTATGTGGTGGCTTTGTCTACAGATCGCTTTTTGGTAGCTCATAAGAGGAAAGAAGTGAGAGCAAAGCAGATGATCATGGATGCTATGAAGGATAATCTGATACATCATATATCCGAGAAGACAACGAAGGATATGTTTGATGCCTTGGTTTAGCCTTTACGAGAGTGAGAACATTAATCGGAAGATGATATGTTGACATGACCATATTAGACACCGTTAGCGATTGCTTGATGAAGGTCACATAGATTCGTGACCAGCTTGCAGCAGTTGGGGAGAAGGTTGAAGACAATGAGCTAGTCAACAATGCAAATTACGAAAAGAATATTCCAACATCATCTTTAGAACTCTTGAAACTGCAGCCCATCATGGATGTGGGAGAATACGTAATAGGGAGATAAAATTGTGAAAGAAATCTAGATCTATGGTACAGGTTCCATGGGGGCAATGTAGACACAGATTGAACTGTAGATTTGCTCCAGACCTTCGTAACAAACAGAAGATCTTCCAGATGTATTTGAGGCAATTGAGGGAGCTGGGCATCAACCTTAAGAACAACCCTTGCAATTCCACATCGTGATTGAAGGAGGAAAGGGTGCATTGACACTGGATGTATTTGGTATGAAACGATAAATGCCAATGTAATAATTAATGTCACATGGTTCGTGTTTGGGTTCGAATTTGGATTTCTGTCTGAAATTTGGATAAACTTCACGTAAAGATTGCCCATATTATATTTCAAAATAAAAAAAATATTAATTCTAAGAAAAATGTCTCATGCCCTTGTTAAATATGATCAAATCCCAAACTGTCATTACATATTATTAATTAGTATAAAATCTAATGCCATCCTTAAAAGATATATGATATATAAATCTTGATACAATGCAATGTGCTTATTAACTACAAATTGCAGAAAGAAACACAGTGAGAGTGGAGGGAAAGCTATTGTAAATTCTTGATGAGTTGTAGGGACGACCTGTCAGAAACTATGAGAGAGGTATGTCATACGATTTAGGAAGTGATACAGGCTTGTCCCCCTGTGAATATTCAGAACATCTTCCAGATAACTCGTGAACATGTGGTTTGCAGATAAGGCATAATGTTTTGCAAACATTGCTGAAACCTATGATGCTGAGATAAATATTAGCAGGTTGCATGTCAGTCTAGGTCGTAGGTCTGGTTTAATTTTAGGTGTTTTTTTTTAATCTTTTCTTCTTAAAGGAATGAACATACTAAAAAATGTCTATTTAACTATTAGGTTCAGTCTTTGAAACTAGCCAAACATGAACAAATTTGAGTTTTGGTTGAAGTTTGCTGAATTTCAAACTCGAACATCAAAATTTGGTGAATCCTGTTTCTTGGGAATAACAATAAACAGCACCGGAAAAGAAATTCACATGGATAATTTGTTGGAAGCGGTGTAAACTTCACTTTTAGCCATTACTGACCTTATATTGTAATTATTATTGTATTTATAGGTTTGGTTAAGGCCAACCTTTTACATGTATGTTCATAACCCCCCTTGGGGAATGTGCCCTGCTCATATATAATTCATTGTTGTGATCGTTTATTTATCCTTAATAATTTTTTTAGCTAAGGGCACCTATCAAGTGTAGTACTCTCTGTTGTGCATGGTTTTATTTCTCTCTCTAGTGCACTTTTTCATGGGTTCACTCCCTCTCTAGGGTCGTGCTCCTCTTGGCTGATTTATCTTCAAGGGTTGTGCTGCCCTAATCGTGGTTTGCTTTTTTCGTTATTGCAGAATTTGGGTTTGTGACATGTGTTGGCTCTATTCAATTCTCTCATTGGTTCTTGTGAATCTTAACAGAAATTTGTAACATGCTAATGGAGAATGGTACAATAGCTTTGAGTAATTGTTGTACATAAATATGACTCCATATGTACATCACGGAAGGCTAAAACCATGACTAAAGATTCTAAGCAGGATATTTCAAGAGTTTTTGCTAAATTGTTAAATGTAGAGTATCAAGAATAAAGTAGAAGTATATACATATTACTAACAATTGTACCTTTACTTTACTTCCAGCTAATCCAATTTGAGTAAGTAATTACAAGTAAGTGTCAAGAAATATTTATGGTCCATGCAAGTGACAGATATAACTATAAAAAAAATCCTATGAAGGTATAAAGTAGTTCACTCTATGAAAATGATAGATGCCATTATGGATGTAGTGTTGGTCCTGTGAGCACATTTTGTTGATTTTTCCGAGCAGCATCGAGAGCCCTTCTCTTAGGAGAATGGGACCACATGGTTCGGGACCACGGTGAAGACTCAACCTTGTGTTGAGTGACCATGCTGTCGAATGGTAGATATCTGGTACGGGACCATGATATAGACCCAACTCTGCCCTGGGTAGACTCAACCTTTTGTTCAGTAGACATCTGGTCTGGGACCACGATGTAGACCAGTCTAGGACTGGTAGACCCAACCTTGTGTTCAGTAGACATCTGGTCTGGGACCACGATGTAGACCAGTCTAGGACTGGTAGACTCAGCTTAGTTTTGAGTGGCCATTCTCTTGGAGAATGAAGACACTGTAAGCCCTAGACTGGGTCTGGGCATATGTGGCACTCTGACCCTTGATCTATGGGCTTGGTGTGCTTCTCCAAGGATTAGCTACCCTTGGTCAAGTTACCCTAGTACCAGATCTAGGTGTCACACAGAGTGTGAGATAAAAGCATTAATAACTCTCTTGGTTTATGATGATGTACTTTTGGAATAAAAAAGGACCACGGGTAATGACCACAGTGGCACTTGGAAAAAGGCAAAAGTCTAAAGTCAAAAATAAATAAAGACGTTTGTACCACAGGAAAAGGACCACAGGTGGAAGAAAAAAAATAAATAAAGACTTTTGGTAAAAGTCAAAGATAAATAAAAGACCTTTTGGTAAGAAGGCAAAAGTGAAATTAGGAAAAGATTAAAATATTATTATTTTTATCTTTCCTAATTTTGGTCCACTTAACAGGTGAATGAAGGATATAAAAGAAGATCAAGTCTTCTCGTTATTACATACAAGTTGGCTCTAACAGGTGAAGCTGCTACTTTTGTTGAAGAAGATCTTTGCCTTAGCCTAGGGCATCATCAACAAACCCTCAGCCAGGGTTTTTATCAGCATTCTTCATCTCAGAATTTTGGGGCAGTTTTTCTCTTTTCTGGTAGCCATCTTCTCTCCCTCTCTCTCCTCACGGCTGTCCAATTTATTCCTCTCTTCGGGAAAGTGTGAAGGCTCGACCTCTTTTTCACAGGCTGTTTGATCATTGGGCATGCCACTTTAGGGCACTGCTCTATTGGCACCCACAGGCACCCTGCTACAGGCATACCCGTGAGGATTTGGCCCACGACAAACCCTCGGGTAGCCTAGGGCAGACCCTAGCAGGGATACTGTGGCCCTTCAGTCCCTTCGGGCAGCCCATAGGCATACGTGGCCCTCTAGTCCCTCCGAGCAGCCCATAGGCATACCTGTGAGGGTGCTGTAGCAGCCCAAGGCTGCACAGACCCTTAGGGCAGCCCACAGGCCAACCTAAAAAGGGCTCGGGCTAGGCTGCACCAGTCAGCCGGGCGGCAGCAGAGGACAGCCGGGCAAGGAGGAAGGGCAGTTCGGGCAGTCGTACAGAGTTTGGGAAGATCCATACGGATTCGTACAGTAGCAGAAGTACGGACTGTCAGAGACAACTTGATATGATCTGTCAACTTGTAATTTTCTCAGGCAAGAGGAAAAAATTGTTTTTTAGAGAAAATCCTATTTTGGGTATTTTTGTAATTCTGGAACTTGTGGGTGAAATTATCAGTTTGATTTTTACTGATAAATTTTACAGTTACTGTGGATAAAATCCAGATCTGGATTTGAGGAACTTTTTGAAGAATTTTCTGAGTCATCTCATTTACGAGATGAGCTATTAATGCTTTTGGGGTTTTTGTCCTTTGAAGGTTTCCCCAGTGAAAAATCTTGTGTCCATTGTGCTGATGTGATGAATGTGTTTTTACTGCACTGCTGATTTGTTTAAGTTTATCTGCAAATTTTAAAGTTATATGGTAATGCTAAAATTCAACATGGTATCAGAGCTTAGCATGTGAAAACACAGTAAAGGGACACTGCTGTTGTTTTTCACTAGATCTTGGAATAAGATTTGCAGATTAAACATTTGGATAAGTGACAGAGATGGCCATCAATGGTTTCAAACCGGAAGAGAAGCTCTATGGTTCAACAAACTTCAATTCTTGGAAGGCCAGGTTGACAACAATTCTAGATGAGAATGACTTGGATGACATTGTTCTTAATGCCACAGAAGAGCCAACTAGAAATGCTGGTAGGCTTGCCTACAAGAGGAAGCAAGGTAAGGCTAGAAGAGTCATTTATGATTCTATCAGAGAAGAATTGATGCCTAACATCACATCCTTGAAGACTGCTAAAGAATGCTATGACACGTTGGTAAACCTTTATGAAAAGAAGGCTCCCAGTCAAAAGAGAGTCTTGAAGAAGAGGCTACGAACTTTGAAGCTGAACAAAGATGAAAGTGTTGGTTCTTTCTTCACCAAGATCAAACAGGTAAGAGATCAACTCCTTGCTATTGGTGTTACTGTTGATGATGATGATCTTGTACAAGCAGTGGTTGATGGTCTCCCAAGCTCTTGGGAAACCTTCATGGCATCCGTCTGTGGACGAGAAAATCAGCCAACCTTTGAAAGGATTTGGCATGATTGCATACAAGAAGAAGGAAGGAACACTGACAAAGTAATCAAGCAGGATAACCTTGCACTTGCAGCAAAGACCAAAAGGTTCAAGAAACCTTTTTCTCAGCAAAAGAAAGGGAAGAAACCTCAGCGTAAGTTTTCTGACATGTCTAAGATTGAATGTTATACTTGTCACAAGTTTGGACATTATGCTAGAGACTGCAGACAAAACAAGAAGAAACCCAAGAGAAGGTTTCAAGCATCTGCTGCAGAAGCAGAGGAAGAAGAAGATGAAGAACCAAAGAAGAAGAAAACCAAGGCTAATAAAACTGATGAGCCTAAAAGAGAGTACTATTTGATTTATGCTCTAACTGGTTCTTTCTCAGCTTGCTCCACTTTTTGGTTGGTGGACAGTTGTGCCTCCAGGCACATGACAGGTAATTGTGGTACCCTTACCAGTTTCAAAAAGAAGAAGTTCACCGCTCAGGTAGAACTTGGAGATGACTCCACTTACAAGATTGAAGGAGTTGGCTCAACTTCACTTCAACTTGACTCAGGTACGGTTCTTCATGTTGATGATATTCTTTATGTTCCTGGTTTAAAGAAAAATCTTTTATCTGTTGTTGGTTTAGAAGACAAGGGCCACAGAGTCCTCTTTATGGACAAGAAGGTCTTTTTATGGGCAAAAGACACAGATCTGGACTCAGCAGTACAGATTGGGGTTTGAGAGGGAGACCTCTACAAGGCCTCCAAAGTTTCCACTCATGCTTTGGTACATCACACAGTTGATCCTTGTGAACTTTGGCATAGAAGGTTTGGACACCTTCACTACACAGCTTTCCCAGAATTGCAGAAGATGGTCACAGGTATGCCAGAAGTTTCTCCAATGCATGAAGGAATCTGTAAAGGATGTGCTCTAGGTAAGAACACTAAGAAATCCTTTCCCAGAAGCAAGAGTAGATCTAAAGGCATTTTGGATTTGATTCATTCTGACATTTGTGGGCCCATGTCTTCACCCTCCTTGAGTGGGTGTCTATATTATGTCTTGTTTATTGATGACTACTCTCGAAAGTCTTGGATTTACTTCCTCAAGGCCAAGAGTGAAACCTTTGACAGGTTCAAAGAGTTCAAGACACTGATTGAAAATCAGACTGGAAGGCACATCCGTATCTTGAGATCAGATAACGGAGGTGAGTATGAATCTAATGAATTTGATGATTTTTGTCGAGAAGTAGGAATAAAAAAAAGAGCTAACAGTGCCTTACAACCCCTAGTAGAATGGGGTTGCAGAAAGGAAGGATAGAACGATCTGTGAGGTTGCTAAAGCCATGATCACTGATCTAGATCTTCCTTGTCTTTATGGGATGAAGCTATCGGAACTGCAGTATACATTCAGAACAAAAGCCCACATGCTATCTTGGGTGAGGAGACTCCTAAAGAAGTCTTCACCAAGAAGAAACCTGTAGTTGATCACATGAGGATATTCGGTACTCCTGTGTATGTTCATGTGCCAAAAGAAAAGAGGGCTAAGCTAGAACCCTCCGGTAAGAAAGGTATCTTTGTTGGGTACAGTGGTTGCTCGAAGGCTTATCGAGTCTATATACTTGGATAGAGGCACATTGAGGTCAGCAGAGATGTGATCTTCCATGAGGAAGCGGTGTTTCGTAAAACACTAGAGCTTTCATCGGAAGATGAAGTTGCTCCACTTGAGTTTCCAGATTCAGAAATTCAAAGGGAGGAAAAGGATGTGCTCCGTGACCCTTTTTTACTTGAGGCACTTCCCATCTTCTCCGATCATACTCCGGTGTCCCCCTCCACTCTCCCTTTGGCTTCCATTCGACATGAAAATGTCACGATTAGACGGGGCCGTAAACCAAAACCCAAGGGTTGGGGTGACTCACTTGTGTCGGATGGTGGTGTATACATTCCACTTTCTGTGCGTATTAAAGAGGCAACTCGTGTTGGTTATCTTGCACCTACTCCTTCGCATTCTGGGGCCCTTAGAGCAAAGGCTTCCCCAACTCTGTTGCGGGTTATATCCTTCAACATTCAGGGGTTTGGAGGGCGGCCCAAATTGTTAGCCCTCAGGAAACTATTCGACTAACTAAAACTTGATTTGATCTTTATTCAAGAGACGATGTGCTCCCGGGAGCAGGCCCTTCTTTCCTTCTCATTCCTTAGACTGGGCTGGGAGTACCGTGCAAGTGATGCTGCGGGTTTATCTAGGGGCTTACTTTCGGCCTGGAACCCTCTGCTGGTGAGATGCAAAGATTTCCTTTTGGTTGTGGGCATACTACTCGAAGTCAAGGTCAGAGGGGTCAATTGCATGTGAAATTGCCTTAACATCTATGCCCCCTATGCAGAAAGGGATTGTTTCTGGGACCTGGTGAGGTCTAAGGGTTTACTTAATTTACCCTACCTTTTAATTGTAGGTGATTTGAACTTCATTTTATCGTCTTCGGAGGTATGGGGTGATGCTAGGAGAAGTGACCCACTTGCAGGTTATTTTGCACAGTTACTTTCGGACTCACAGTTGGTGGACATCTTGCCCCATAAGCTGGGTCCTACTTGGCGCAATGGTCGTGTTGGGAAGGCTGGCATTAGCAAACGTTTGGACCGATTTCTTGTTGCTGAACAATTGGTTCCCAGGTTACCCTATCATAGGGTTTGGACCCGACCATCAGACATTTCAGATCATTTGCTGATTTGCTTAGAATGGATGGAGCATGGGAGAAAGCCTCTTGCCCCTTTTCATTTCAACCACACTTGGCAGAAGGATGTTGATTTTGTTGTATATGTGAGATCACTATGGCTTGGTCTCGTGGTTTTGAACGTTGGTGGGGCTATGGACATTCTGGTGGAGAAACTCAAACTATTGAAGAACTTTGTCAGGGACTGGGATTGCCAACAAAAAGTGGCTAGGGATGCTGAACTTATGGAGATCGAGACCTCGATTGCTAAGCCTTTGTCGAGTACACCTACTGGCATTTTATCAGAGGAAGGAACTTCATTACTGGCTGCAGTTAGGGTGCGCAAGGAATCTATTTTGGCCTTTGAGGTCTCTACCTTAAGGCTTAAAAGCAGGGCTGTATGGATTGCAGAGGGTGATGCTAATTCAAAGTTTTTCCAAAACGTTGCTAATGGCCGTTGTAACATGAATGCCATTTGAGAATTATATGGTTGTGATGGTAAGCTATGCACGGATGATGCATCCTTGAAGGGGGCTGCGGTTGATTTCTTTTCTTCTACATTTAAGGACGATACTAAATCTCACATTCAGGAACAGTTACAGGTTATCAAACTTTTCGCCACCTATTTTGACCCGGAAATGGCTGTGGATGTGGGGAAGGAGGTAACTTTGGCGGAAGTAGAGTCCATTGTGCTGATGTGATGAATGTGTTTTTACTGCACTGCTGATTTGTTTAAGTTTATCTGCAAATTTTTAAGTTATATGCTAATGCTAAAATTCAACACATTTGTGTATGTTGTACATCAAATTAGCTTAACAGAATTTGATGACCGTATGAGCTGCTACAATACATGGAGAAAATAACAGCTGATCTTAATCTATGAGACAACATTTAGGGATGAATTTAGAGAGCCCGAAGCCAAAGAAATGTCATAACTTGTTTATTGTCCTTCTTTCTAGGTCATTTGGGCTCTTACAAGCAGTAATTGGGGTTTCACAAACTATTACATTTTATTTCTGAGGTGTTGTCTGCTAAGTGTTTCATAAGAGAGATAAGATAATATTATCAATCTAAGTGGTAGGTCAATAGGACTAGAGATTACAAAAGTCTGCAATTGTTTGCCATTAATCTGTCTTATCCCTGTTGTTTTGGTGAGTTTGAAACTTTGTTCCGTAAACAAATGTGACTAGTCATGAGTCATGACTCATTTTTACACTAGCTAGGGACGATTTCAGATAAGTGTTTCAAAGTGCAATGACTGAAAATCCAGATTGGTCTGTATCACGACATTGCAGAGATATTTAAAAATAGATTTGGTCAATGAAATGTCATAACTTGTGTATTTCCCTGCTTTCTAGGACACTTGAGCTCTTACAAGTAGTAAATTGGGATTTCACAAACTAGTACATTCTTTTCCTGGGGTGTTGTATACTAACTGTTTCATAAGATAGATAAGATCATAGTGGAAAAAATCAGCATCTACAAAAAATCAGTGAGGGTCCACAAAACATCTTCTCGACAACATCGGTGAAAAAATCGGCAAAACGTGGCAAGCATTAAAAAACACAAAATATATTCCTTTTTTTTCATAATTTTAAATATATAAAGCAACAATAACATCAGATAAATACATTGGCACATAAATATAGAGAAAGCATCTAAGTTGCCAGGAAACTTGGGTACGGGGATGCCACTTTTTGAAACAGGGTACTTGGGTACGTCGGGGGTACTATATATATATATATATTATAAAAAAACATGTCACAATCACATCATACATGCATAAAAACATGTCACAGTCACATCATACATGCATATTTCAGATTTCTTCATAAATTATGAATCATGATTCATAATTCTAAATTCAATGATTCATTGAACAATGACATTCACATTGGAAAGTTGAAACATAAAATTTGATAAATCATAGAGTCAGTAGATATCAATTGGAAGACTGGAAGTTGCATAAAATTTGATAAATCAATATACTAGGCAGCTGTAACAAACTGTTAAACTCAGACCTGAAGGTACACTTGAAATCTTATTTTAAACATCCATTTGTATTGCTGTTACAGGCAATCAAAAATTGCAAATTGCCAAATATATTCCTATGTTGACGTGAGTTTATTTCTCAGTATTGAACACACATATATTTTTTATGTGCACATTTGGTAGTCAAATTATGTTACATGAGTGCTGAACACAAAACCATAAAAACTTTCGTTGTAAATCAATACAAAATCAGTCTACCAGATTTGGACAATATTCAGTGGAATTTGAACAGTGTTGCAAAGTGTTTGAATGAGTCCTAAACCAGACAACATACGCAGTTAGCAAAAAATTAGTTCAGATTTGGTTGGGGGTCATTACATCTTCCCCAGCGGATTGCATTTTACTGAGTCGGTCGTACCCCTGGAGTACCCAAACATGGGGTACAAAGTACCCAAACATAGGGTACGGTGTACCATTTTGCTTATAAGTACCCTTTTTTCATAACGGGGTCTTGGGTACGTGGAGCCAGTATGGGGTACGACAGGGTACCACAAGCGACTTACCTTACGAGTACCCTTGCTACGTAGGAAAGCATTGATATATATCATGTAGTCATGCCAAATATAAAATGATACATAAAAGTCGATACTGAAAGTCTGAATCCTGATAGTGATAGCTGTCCAATAGTACTCAAAAGTGGACAACCAATGGTCAAATACAAAATGACATGACAAAAATTACAAAACTAGCAGCTAACTATCTGCCTCTGATATCAATGCCCTCTTCCACTTTTACAGGAAAAGATCATGGGCTATTTGCCAGGCCTGTCCTGGCAGTAGAAGGTCTTGGCCCTACACTAGATGTCGAACGATGAGCAACGGGACTGGGTGCCAATGTGGGACTAGATACATTGACCAATGTAGAAGGTGGTGTTGATGAAGGCACATCACTCTCCATGAAATCCTCTGGGTCAAACTGTTCCTCTTGCTCCTCCCCATCCTCCTCCTCCTCCATGATAGGAAACTTGACCTCCTCCCTCCACTTGGACAATACATCAATATTTTCCAAGGAAATGGCATCCATGTTGGGTGTTTTCTCCACCTGGTTCATCCACAGTCGAAGATTGTAATGGACATACACCAAGTCATTTAGGCGTGGGAAATCCAAATTGTAAGAGTGATAATCTTTTTTTAATGAGTCTTGAGTCTTGAGGCCTGAGGGAAACAATACGATAAAGGATCTTAAATTACAATGAATTTAATTGCTTTGTTCAAGTTCTTACCTGGTGAGTTTCTTTGAGTGTATTTTATCAAATACACTCCAATTACGCTCACATCCAGAAGAGCTACAGGTTTGGTTGAGGACTCATATGGAAAACTTTTTTTTAATTTGGTGCCTTTACACCATATGTCCTCTACGAAACACCTACAACAAATAAAAAAGAAAGAGAATTGGATTACATAATTCAAATTTCAACTTTCAAATAAAATGATAAAACGCAATTAAAATTTAAAAATTTGAAGTTCTAAATTGGAATCAAAACAGTCTTAGCATGGATAGCATCAGCATAGCCACATAGTCCAGTAGTCTCCCGATACATCTCCATCTCGTGAGTAATACTTGTGAGAGTCTCAATGTTAGGTAACATCATATCAAGACATTCAATAAGCATTTCCAACACCTCACCATCAAAATCAAATTTACACTTGTAGGAAAAGACGGGGTTGAGGAAAAGTGCAACTGCATGAATAGGTCGATGGAGCATCCCGGTCCACCGTTTATCAATCAAATCCGATAGCATCATGTGTTTATTGTGTCCAAGGGTACCTTTGCCCACATAATAAGACCGAATAGTCTCTTTGGCCCTATCCATGGCCTCATACAAATAGCCTATAGCAGGCTTATCACTGTCAACTAATCTCAGAACCTTTCCCAAAGGTTCACCGATTGAGCACACTTCCTCCACTCCTTCCCAAAAGGAGTCGGTGTACACCAATCTAGCGATGGCTTTCCCATCCTCTCTCCTGCTTATGTGCAACCCCACCACTGATCATAACAAACATTTGCTTCAAGCTCAAACTTAACTCGAAGGAAAGAATGAATAGAGATGAAGTTGGTGGAAAATCGTGTGATTCTAGGATGAAACAAATCCTTGTTTCTCGTGCATCTCCTCATGAGGCTAAGAGTACAAGCATGGTTATATATGAATTTGGTGATCCTCCTAGCTTGATCAACGACCTCCTTGACGAAGGGAATTTTCCCCACATACTCTAGCATCAATTCAATACAATATGTAGCACATGGAGTCCAAAATAATGAGGGCTGCGTCTCCCTAAACAATGTACCAACAACCACATAATTAGTTCCATTATTTGTTATGATCTGCACCACATTGTGCAAACCGATCTCTTGAAGGACTCCATCCAACAACTCATATAACAATGCTACTTATTTTACTTGTGCTGATGCATCAACGGATTTTATAAACATGTTACCTTTAGGGAAATGTACGAAGAAATTGAGAAGGGTCCTACCCTTCGCATCTGTCCAACCATCGAACCTCAATGTGCATTCGGATGTCTCCCATGATTGTTTGACTTTAAATTCCTCAAATCTAGTGTTGATGTCCTTCTTCTCTGCTTGAAGAATTGTCCCCTGAATCTCCTCATATTCAGGGCAGTTGTACCTTGGGCCAACAATAGCAATGGCATCACACATCGATTGAAAAAAATATTGTTTCTTGTGATGGTAAGAGGCAAGTAACTCCAGAAAAACATCCTCCCCATAATCCTATCTGCTTCTTCCTTCTCCTTTTTAACCATTGACTTGCTGGAATGTTGAGCACCACTTTCGGTCCATGGAACAAAGAAAGATGAGGCGACCCTCGTGATAGGTGAATCCCCTATCACTGCCCTCAATGGGATGATCATATGTCCTTGAAGTCTTAGCCACTCCACCAGCTGCAAGTTCAACTCTATTTGCAGTTGACTCTTCCCTTTTTCTATCCTTTGAGTGAACTGCATCATGGTCAGTTCTCATAATCTCGAGGGTAACCTCACTACAAAGCCCCACATCATGGCTAGGGAGTTTTGCCAAATGGTACTTCAACCTACTAATGGCTCCTGTCATATGTTACCCACACAATTTGCAATTCAATCGTTATTGGTTTGTTCTATCTTCAGGGTCCAATGCCTTTGGCATTTTTGCAATGGAAATGGATAGCCTCTAAAATCAAACTCGGGGCACCAAAAAACAAAAAAAATGAGATTAAACCCCAATAAAAAACTAATAACAGGCTGGTTTAAACCAATATTTTAAAACTCGGACTCGGACTCAGAATCAGTCAACTGTCAACTCGGACTCAGACTCGGAATCAGTAATGACTCGACTGATTTGAATTAAAAATTTTAATGACGACTCGGATTACTCAAAAAATACATAAAATATTAAATTTTAAAGAAAAACAATATTTTAAAGATTTTAATCCATGCTTGCAAAGCATTAGAGACAAAATATCGAATGTCTACTCATGTATATACCATATAAGGGTGAATATATCAAAATGGCACCAAGTGTACTGTGCAATACATATCTGGAACAAAAAAATAATCAATGAGGCTTAAATGACCTGTAGAGTCCAAAAAACAACATGCTATAATGCCACTACATCATACGTCAATGATCATACATTTCTTTTTGTTTATCCTTCTCCTCTTCAAATTTATCAAACTGTTGTTTCAAGTCCAATCTAATCTCTCCAATCAACTCTAAATCAGCTTGGGGCAACATTTCCACTAACAACAACCAATTGTTGTTTAAGTCTATTAATGCCCCCTCCTTTAATCCATTTCTTGCAATACTTGCAATACAATTTCCCTTCAATGACATCAACATGGATCTATGCTTGATCTTTTTGTTTGGGGCCAATCTAGAATCTAAATGCAAAGCAAATCTAAACATGCAAAGAAAAAATAAAAAATCTTATTACTTTGGCAACGAACAATAGAAAATATGACTGATATTTGTAAATTTAATGAGAAAAGAAGAACAGTGGCTAGTTGGAAGCTAACATACATCTAGGTAATAGAAAACCGGTCTCCAACAGTCCAACTCCTCCAAGCCTGCTGATTGTTCTTCACTGCTGGACGCTCCTCCAAGCCTCCATGAATCCAATCAACAATAATGCCAAATTCTCACAAACAACTTACAACAGAAGTGTGAGGCAAATAGAGAGGTAGGGGGTCATCTTGTGGCCTCAGGTTAGGGTTAGAATAAGAAAAATCTTAAAAATAAAAAATAAACATGTTTTTTTGGAGTCCGCATGCATGTGGGTGTTTGCCACAACTGACTCGGCTGACTCGAGTTGCAACTCGGTCAACTCGGCCGACTCGGGTTGCAACTCGATCAACTCATATCCTAATCGACCGACTCGGACCCCAACTCGGTCGACTTAGTATCAAACCGGCCACCTGAGCTGAGTTGCAGGGCGATTCAGCTCGGTTGGGGGTCAACTCGGACTCAGACTCTGCCGATTTTTAAAACACTTGTTTAAACCGGCATAGATCCATCTTAAACCTGTATCTATCAAGCATCGAGAGGGATCCTAATCTCTTCTAATCTTAAATATTTTACATGTCGAAAAATTTGACCTATACATGCTTGATATATCCATGTTTAAGATTTATCTATACTTTTTATTTTTATATTTTATGAGCCAACATGGATTTTTTAATAACTTTTTATTTGGTTTTAAATTTTTATTATATGAACCTGTTTTTCGTTTTATAATTTTTATTATGAGCTGACATGGATTTTTTTAATTAATTTTTATTTTTGGTAGCATAACTTTAGGAACGTGACAACATCTCCCCCATACTGGGTTGTAGAGCACCCCACTACTCTTGGTGCAAAAATCAGTCTTCTAAATTAGATTTAGGGATGAAAAATGTGAATAAAAGTGCTTTTAGCTATCAAGCATTCTCTCCCATAAAAAAATTAAAAAACCCCTCACATTGTTTCAACTTTCATCATTCATGGGGTTGAATATCATTGGAAAATGAAAATCCTAATAGGCAAAATGCAGGCATGCAAAGAGGACAAGCAAACATGCATTAGTCTTTGGAAAAAATAGTAGAAACATGGAGGAATTTAATAGATACCTAAGCTTGGAAAATTGGAAATTTCAACACTGGTTAGTAAATGATGTTGAATCCTTGCTCCACCAAAAAATCCTTGATGGTGATGATGATGGCTGTTTAGCCACCTCCACAATGATTGATGATGACCACAAACCCTCTCCCTTGCTTTTGCAAAAGACCAAATTCAAAATGACAAAAAAAACGTCTTCAAGGCTGTGGCCTAGCCAGCAGGCCGAGGTTTTCCATCGTGGCACAATTTTTTCTAAAAAATCACCGATTTTTTGCAAACATCGCATGACACGATTTTTACAGAAAATCGCGAAAAATCGGGAGATTGGTGATTTTCTCGATTATGATAAGATAAGAAAATTTTATTAATGTCCACAAATGATGAAGTGATAGATTAGTGGGACTAGAGATAACAAAAGTCTGTAATTTTTGCCATTACCTCTCTTATCCCTTTATTAAACAAAAGTGACCACTCGACACATTTTCACACTATCTAGTTGTAATAAGAAATAAATTAATTCCAGATAAGTGGTTCAAAGTGCAATGACTGGAACCACAGATTGATGTGTGATGACATTGCTGGACAACTTAAAAGTAGAGGTGGCACTGTATTGATGAATTCTTATAATACAAGACTAAAAGTTCATATTTATCTTAGAAGATGAAATTATTTTTTTTGACAAAAACAATAATTGGCAGGTACATATTGCAGGTGTTGGAGATTGTCATCTTGCTGGCATTGCTAGTTCTTAGAAGATGAAATTATTTTTTTTGACAAAAACAATAATTGGCAGGTACATATTGCAGGTGTTGGAGATTGTCATCTTGCTGGCATTGCTAGTTTACCTGATCCATGCCCTTTACCCTCAGCAACCAAAAAGAAGGGATTGCGTGAAAAAGATAAGATGTTTTATGCACCAATGTCAGATTTAGGTGATCTCTTATATGACAAAGATGCGGTTTACATAAACATCGATGATCATATGGTTCAGTTCTCCAAACCAAATAATGAAGATGGAGAAGTAGAGGCAAAAAAAGGTATTGTTGTCTTTCAGCATAGATACAACTTCATAATCTTATTATGTACATGCAAAGTCTGATTTTCTTTTAATTGGTTTTTCTTTGTTCATATGATTTTTTCATGTGGATCTTTCTGTTCTTGGGTGTTTACCTTTGTTGAGAGGCTACCATAGGTGTTTTGGGAATACGAGATGGAGGGCAGGGTATAATAACATACCAATGGATTAATTGTAAAACCTTTATGTACACCTGCTTGTTACATGCATTCACATTTGAGGGTTCAAAAGGAGCAAAAACATCATAACTTTTCAGCATATGTCAAAAGGCATCCACATTTGTGAGATGAAGCAAGAGTCTCGAAATATTGTGCTGCTTTAAATAATGACTATTTCTATGTAGAGATTGAATGAAAATTTCACTTCTGATGTGCATACTGTACTTACTACTGACAAATTCAATATTACATATTAATGTACAGCTCATTTCTTTTCCATTGAAAAATAATCCTCAATCCTGCCTTTTTTGTCTGTATCTTCCTTTTAACCTCATGCCACCCCGAAGAGGAGATTCCAGTGAGTATTGGTAATTCAAAAATCAATGGTCAGGATTCGTATGAGAAATCAGCTGTTGCTCAAATGATTGCCATCCTTCTGGTGTTGGTTTATGTCCTTTATTCCTTTTAGGTTAATTTTGTGCCTAAGGAAATGACCCCTGCAAATGTCCTGTGTGATGATCTCCACACAGATACATGCATAAGAAAAAGGACCTAACTTAATCTGATCTATATCTGATTTTAGATACCTTCCCAAGATATTCCCGATGTTTTGAAAAACTGGTAACTCCTAACAGTGTATTGACAAATTTGGTAGTCATACCCAAAATGAGACAAGGTAATAGACATTTGATTGGATTAAATTCTGAGAACCATAGAGTAATGAAATGACCTGCTGCTTCAATTAATGACTCGGTCTGTCTCAGTGAATTGCTGATTTCTTCTGTTTTGGTTCTTTTGGCATTCTTAGAGGTGTTCCTTTGCCTGCTTTGTGTGCTGCTAGAATATTTTGGTATTGTTGCGCTTGTTTTCTTATGGTAAATATGTTTTGTGATTATTCAGGAAAGAATCCTGATGTGGGTGAAGTCCTTGTAAAAACGCTTCAGAATACAAGGTATTCTGTTAATGAAAAATTGGAGCAGAGCTTTATTCAGCTCTTTAGAGGAAAGTCTACTACTAATAGCCAAAATTTGAGAAAGGATACTGATCTGACTGAAGAGGAAGAAAGTGATAGCAATAAAGAAGGGATTAGTGATGAAGAAATAAAAAACAATGATTCAACCATTGAAGATGGAAAAAGCAAAGTCTCCCAAGATGATCAGGGCATACTGACTCATACTATTTCAGTGAATAGAGCTGATTCACATTCTTATTCTGATGGTTCTCCAGATGAAGATGATACAGGAAGAAGCAGCGATGACGAATGTTCTGATTTTGATCTTTCAGCGAAGAAAAGGCTAGGAAAAATAAATGACTGTCAAATTTTTACCACGTCCAAGTTAGCAGAGGAGAAAGGTACAAATACATCTGATAGTGAAGAGGAACTGAGGATGCCTTGTGATTCATTCAATTCAAAAGATTCTCACATTCTAAAAAGTAGTATAAAAGAAGTATCTGAATTTCAAAATGGAAGGATAAGAAGAAGAGCTGTTTTCGAAGATGAGGATGAAAGCAATTTTAAGGTATGTATATGGCATTCCAATATTTTAAATGATCTGAGCTTTTGTTGGAGTTTACTTAAGATGTGAGTTCAGGCTTGTTGATATGTTCATTGCAACAATTGTATAGTTTTTTTCATTATAATTTCACCAAGAGTTTTTTAATCTGTAAATGTTCATCATATGTTCTCTTTTTTGTTTTGTTCCTGTAATTACTCGTAAGGTGAGCCTACTATTGTATGCTTTGAAATGAACAAAATGTCTGTGTATATCATATATGCAATATAGATAGATGAAATTGTTAGTGTTTTTAGCTTAGCAGTATAATTTTCATCTCTTTTAACTTTAATTCATTATTCAATTTCATTGCACATCAATATTTATTTGCAACAGAAAATAAAACAAGGATCACTGAAAGAATACCATGCACAAGAAACACAGATTTTACCCTGGGAAACCCAAATAGGAGAAAACCCAACAAACGTTTCTCTAAAGTAATCAATCCAAGTTTCAAGTACAATACCAAACATAAAGATTAATCCCTAGTACAAGAGTGTGCTCTTCATCCACAAGAAACCCTAGCAAACCTTGAGAGAGATAAAGATAATAAGATAACCCCAGAAATTACTTCAAGTGATCTTCACTTGTCCTCCTTGAGAAGTGCCCACCATTTGAGAGAGAGATGAGCTTGCTTGAATGTTTGAAATGAAGTGTGACAACAGTTCTCTTTAAATTCTTTAGTTGAGTTGATTTGCGCTCTTGAGACTGACTTGTACTTTTGTCCTCTTGGTCCAAGTTCCCCCTTTTACTAGGGTATTTTTCCCTTTATTATCTTCCGCTTTCTTTATTATCGTCTGCTTTCTTTGGGACTTCTTCAATGGATTGTGTTGTTAAATTTTATATCAAGGAAGTGTTCCCTTAGTGACTTTGTGCCTAAGTCAGTGACTTTGTGCCTAAGTCACTAGAAGGGGACAAGTGATGTGATATTTGTATTAATTACTTGAGATGAGTAATTAATTCACTTTAGAGTCATAAAGTAATTTTTCAATAAATTTTAGTTGACTGAGAAATTATTTAATGGACAGAAAAGTGATTTTTCTCATCCATTGATGTGAGAACACTAGACTCAATGTGGGCCCTTGATTTAGTGACTGTTCAACTACCTTAGAAGATGAATGAAAAGACAAGGGAAAAGATTAAAAAGGCACCTCATTCTTCATTTGTTCGCTCAACCAAGAGCTTTGGAAAGAGGTCGATGTTCTTGAGAGGAAAGGGACACAGCCAAGAGAGAGAAGAGAGGAAGAGCAGGGGCACGGTTTCCCAAGTGAGAGGCTGACACGAAAATCGAGGCATCTTCAGTAGTACACTGCCAACACAAAATTCAAAAAGAAGATGCATAGAATTTGAGAAAGATTCTGAACACAAATTCTGTGAAGGCACAGATTTCAAGGGTATTTACTGCATTAAATGCATTTGTACAGGCTGCACAGCTGGCTGGCTTTACTCAGGAATTGACAGTCTGTGCACAACAGCAGTGACACAAAAATCGAGGTGAGATGCAACACGATTTTCGAGGCAACATTTAACTGTTAATTTTTTCTTACTGGCACAAAAACCAAGGAGCTAATAAGCAGCTGTCAGAACTGTAATTTTTTGTACAGTACTGGATAAATTCAAGAAGGAATTTCTGTGTATTTTGAGCACAATTTTCGAGGTGGAGAAATTTTATCAAAGCTTCAGATAAGTCTGTTTTTTATGTTGAGTTTAATTCTGTCGTCGTACTGTCAATCACTTTTGAAGAAGTAAATAATTAAAGCATTCTCTCACAGGTCTTCCCTTCGGGGTTTTTCCTAGGCCATTTGGTCAAAAATCATTCTGAAATTGTCTATGTGTGTTTGTTATGTCAATTCTGCTCTTAGTATTTTGGTAGAGTTCTCATGCGCTTCTATTTAAATTTGTTTATGAGTTAAGTATCATTTGCAACTGCTAAACGTTGAATGATATTGTGTATTAAACAGTGATAATCCGAGTTTAACTTGAATCCTGTTTGAGAAGTGAAATTCTATATGGTATCAGAGCTTTTTTGAGAAAAGGGGCAGAATTTACAGGCTTTGATTTTCAGACTTCAGAGGGAGTTTTCTTTTGTTAATCAGTGGCAGATTTGGATTTACATTTTGAGTGAGATGGCTACAAGGTTAATGTTGGAGGACAGGTTGGATGGGGTAGCCAACTTCATTCCATGGAAAGCAAGGGTTGTACTTATACCAGAGGAGAACGAGTTGTGGGATGGAGTAGTAAATAACACTCAAGTAAAACCGGTACAAGTACTCGCTTCCACTGATGTAGCAGTGTTGGCATCCTTCAACAAGAGGGACATCAAGGAAAAGAGGATAGTGAATGACCATGTGATCTGGCACGTGTCTGGGAAGGATCATGCATATAAAATGTGGTATGCCTTGACCAATTTGTACCAGAGTTTGAATGAAAATCGAAAGATGGTACTGAGAGAGAAGCTAAAGAGCATAAGGATGGCTACCTTTGAAAATGTTGCTTCCTACCTTACCAGGATCACTTAGGTGAGGGATGAGCTTGGAGCGGTTGGGGAGAAGGTTGATGGCAGTGAGCTAGCGCAAACAACATTGAATGGCATGGCAAAGCCATGGATTGTTTTCGTGGAGGCCATTGTAGCCAGAAAAACATGCCTTTTTGGGACCATCTTTGGGACGATCTAATTCAGGAGCAGACCCAAAGAAGTTACATGCAAGATAGCTCATTAAACGGTAAGGAGGAAGAGGATAATTGTTGCCTTGTCAGCTACAGGCAAGAATTCCAAGAAGGGCCCTAAGGGAGGGGTAAGCAGCAGAGAGGTGAGCAGAAGAAGCACCTGAGCAGAGTTAGGTGTTATGCATGCAATGTGTTTGGCCATTATGCTGGCCAATGTCCTAATAAGAAGAGGGCGAAGTAGGAGGAGGAGCAAGTTGCAGCTTCAACTAAGATAGAGAGTTATGCAGTTAAGTTCGAGAAATAATTCTCTCTTGTCATAGTTGTTTCGATTTGTGGCAGTAGTAGACTTGTGGATGTAGGGAAGTGGATTGTTGAGAGTGCATATTATGATTACATGAGTACAATGCGAGATACATTCCTCACTATAGAGACAATTCTAGAGCAACTCACACATAATGGAGAGGGCACAATGTATGTAGTCAGAGGAGTGGGAAGAGTACGGTTCTAGTTAGAGTGTGGACTCTAGAGCATGGTTTTAAAAATCAGAATCAGACTTGGAATCAATCGAGGGTCAACTCCGAATTGGAATCGGAATCGGTAATGAATCGGTCATAAATCGACCGATTTGAATTTAGTGAATTGGTTTTGCTAAAAAATACATAAAATATTTAAATTTGAAAGAAAAACAACATTTTCAAGATTATAATCCATGATTCCAAGGCATTGAAGACAAAATATCCAAAATCTGCTCATGTATATACCATATAAGAGTCAATNTATAGTCTATGCAATACATATCTAGGATACTTGAACTAGAACAAAATACATAATCCATGAGGCCTATATAGTAAAGGCTATATGGTCTGGTCTGTAGAGTCCAAAAACATGCTACATAGTTAACTACATAGTAGTGACTACTACTGACTACATAGTCAACTGTCCAACAAAGTTACAAATTACTTTGAACAATACAAGGGTTATGGTGGGGGCTAGTCATTGTAGTGTGGGTTGGGTTGGGTTGGGTGGGCATCTGGTTAGGTTAGGAATCATAGTTAAAAAATGAATTAAAAATTGAAAAAAATCGTGTTTTTAAACCTTAGCATAGGTCCTACCCAAACCAAACGATTTGAGTCATGAATCAGCCGAGTAGACCGGTTCGGTACCGAACCAGTAGGTTCGGTGTCTGAATCGATCGGTTCGATACCAACCGATTTGATTTGGCTTGCTAATCAATCGGTGAATCAATCGATTTTGATTCCGGTTCCACTGATTTTTAAAACATTGCTCTGGAGAGCTTCTGGAGGTATCAGGAGTGCTTTATGTTCTAGGGATGAGAGATAATAGACTCTCTATTCCAACCTTGGAAGGTGTAGGGTATGTAGTGATGTTCAAGAAGGAACACATATTCATTTTCCTAGTGGGAGTGGATCTGGTTGACCCAGTATTGATTGGTCATAAGAGAGATGGTGAGTATGTAGTGTGTGGCCAATCTACATTTGGAGGATCTGGGGGGATGATAGGATCAGAGTCTGAGACAGATGGAGAGCGAGAAGCTTCAAGGATTGATGTGGCATCGAGTTGTCAGTCTTTAGTTGAGAGGGGAGAGTGAGATGCTTCGGAGATTGAAGTGGTATCGAGTATTCAGTCTTCGATTCAGGGAAGTAAGTGAGAGGTTACTTCTTTCAGTGTTGGCAAGAGGGTCAACAAGTATGACATGCCATTGATGGATGAGCGAGATGAGACTTCTCGATATGTGGCACCAGTGCAGAGTGTAGGATCTGTAGAGGGACGACCTCTAGAGATAGAGGGAGTTTCTACAACAAACAATGTGAGACTGAAGTGTGATTCTGGTGGAGGACAAGCTAGAAGGACTTCCTGCGCGAAGCAGAAGTGGTGAGTGTTGCAGCTCAGGATGTCCTTCATGCGATGATGCCTAACATGAAGAGACATTATACTTGACCTTTCTAGAGAGGAGTTTAGAAAGGGTGGGCATTTCTTATATTGTGTGAGAAGCACATGAGTAGATGATTGGCTTTGGTGAAGAAGCAATTCATTTTCTTCAGGGATAAGTTGGAAGTGTGGGAGAACACTTTCTTTGGTAAGAGGGAGTGTTGAATTTTATACCAAGGAAGTGTTCCCCTAGTGACTTTGTGCCTATGTCACTAAAAGGGGACTAGTTATGTGACCCTTCTATTACTTACTTGAGATGAGTAATTAATTCACTTTAGAGTCATAAAGTGACTTTGTGATAAATTTAAGTTGCAGTTGAGAGATAAATTATTTAATGGAGAGAAAAGTAATTTTTCTCATCCATTGATGTGAGAACACTAGATTCAATGCGGGCCCTTGATCTAGTGACTGTTCAACTACCACATAAGATCAAATGAAAAGATAAGGGAAAATATTAAAATGGCACTTCATTCCTCATTTGTTAACTCAACCAAGAGCTTTGGAGAGAGGTCGACCTTCTTGAGAGGAGAGGGATGCAATTGAGAGAGGAGAGAAAAAGCAGGGGCATGATTTTCCAAGTGAGAGATTGGCATGAAAATCGAGGCAACATCAACAGTACACCAACAACATGAAATTCAAGGAGAAGATGCGCAGAATTCGAGGAAGATTTTGAGCACAAATTTCGAGGGTATCTACGACATTAAATGCAATTGTACAAGCCGTACAACTGGTTGGCTGTACTAAAAAATTGGCAGTCCATACACAACTACAGTGACTCAAAAATTGAGGTGAGATACAACACGATTTTTAAGGCAACATTTAATTGGTTAATTTTTTCTTCCTGGCACGAAAACTGAGGAGCTGATGAGTAGTTGTCAGAACTGTGTTGTTCCTTATAGTACTGGAGAAATTCAAGAAAGAATTTTTGTGTGTTTTGGGCATAGTTTTCGAGGTGGAGAAATTTTATCAGAGCTTGAGATAAGCCTGTTTTTTATGTTGAGTTTAATTCAGCTGTTGTACTGTCAATCACTTTTGAAGAAGAAAATAATAAAAGCTAAGTTGCCAGGAAACATGGGTGCGGGAACGGGGACACCACTTTTTGAAATAGGGTACTTGGGTTCTTCGGGTTATTGTGTGTATATATATATATATATATAAATATTATATATATATTCTATTTTATAAATTATAAAATTAAAAAGTTAAAATCATGTCACATGCATGGGATTAAGAGGGAGTTGAGCACTCCATACAATCCTTAACAGAATGGCGTTGTAGAATGAAAAAACATAACTATAATGGAAGTAGCGAAAGCAATGCTACATGACCATGGTCTTCCAAAGCACCTTTTAGCGGAAGTAGCGAGGACATGTACAGAACCGTACTCCTCATCGAGCACTCGACATTAAGACTCTTGAAGAGGCTTTCTCAAGAGAGAAGCCAGAAGTCTACCATCTCAGAATATTTGGCCGCTTAGTATACATACACATCCCAAAGGGGAAGAGGAACAAGCTTGATCCTTTGGGGAAAAAGGGAATACTTGTAGGTTACAGTGATACATCAAAGGCCTACTGAATATACTTCCCAGGATTCAAGAAGATCGACAACAGTAGAGATGTAACATTTGATGAAGACTCGGCATACTCCAGATCCAAGAAGCTACTTATTGAAGAGGTTGAGGAACCTGAGGAAACTAGAGTCCGAGATACAACAATAGAAGAAGCAATTCCAAAAGTCCATGAAGATCATGACATGACAGAACCGCAAGAGCCTGTAGAGACACTTCACGAGAAGGACTCCCACAAGAGAAAACCAACATGGGAACGAGAACTAATACAAGAAGCACAAAGGTATGGTGCTCCAGATGGGATGCAAAGAGAAAGGAAAAGACCAAAGTCTTACAACAACTATGTGGCCTTGCTATGTGACATCATTGACAAGGAACCCTCCAACTATGAAGAGGTTGTAGAAAATAAAGAATGGAAGGATGCCATGATCGAGGAATATCAGTTGATTACGAAGAATGATGTCTAGGAGATAGTTCTGAGACCGAAAAGGAAGTCTGCCGTGACTTTGAAGTGGATCTACAAGATAAAGCATGCTGCAGATGGTAGCATTGAGAAACACAAGGCAAGATTCGTGGCGTGGGGCTTCTCACAGAAAGAAGGCAGAGACTACGAGGAGACATTTGCACCCGTAGCGAGGTACACTTCCATTAGATCTATACTTGCATTGGCTCTAGTAATGACATGGAAGATACACTAGATGGACGTCGAGACAACATTCTTGAATGGTGTAGTTGAAGAGGAAATGTATGTAGAACAACCATTAGGATTCGAGACACATGAGATGAAGACTCATGTGTGCAAATTGAAGAAGGACTTGTAAGGATTGAAACATGCACCCAAGACATGGTACGGCATGATGGATAGCTTCTTGATGAGCTTAGGCTTTACTAAGAGTAAAGCGGCCTCCAACCTTTACTTCGAGGTTGAAGACGAAAGATTGGTGATGCTCTTGCTATATGTTGAGGACCTGTTCCTGACAGGAGTGGATGAACTCATTGTAGATGCAAAGAGGAAGCTTGCCATTGAGTTCGAGATGAAAGACCTAGGGATGATGCACTACTTCTTAGGCATGGAGGTGTGACAGAGTGCAGATGGGATTTTTCTTGGTTAAGGAAAGTATGTAGTGGAGATTCTGAAAAGATTCCAAATGCTGGACTGCAAGGCGATAACCACACCTATGGCATCGAACTTGAAGCTTATGTGTGATGCTTCATCAGAGTCGGTTGATGCCACAATGTATCGTCACATGATTGGTTCATTGATGTACTTGACGAATACGAGACAAGACATATGCTTTGCTGTGAACACCCTGAGCCAGTTCCTGACAGATCCGAGACATGTTCACCTAATTGCTGCAGAGCATGTATTGAGGTACTTGAAGGGTACAGTCGAGTATGGGCTCAAGTTTGATGGGAATCAGAAGATTAACATGCATAGTTATGTTGATTCAAATTGGGTAGGTAGCACCACTGATAGGAAGAGCACTTTGGGTTGTTGCTTCAGTTTGATATTCGAGGCAGAATATCTTGCAACTTGGTCGGCTAGCTGTGAGGTAGTATGGCTTTGAAAGCTACTATCTGATTTGTTTAATCTGACTTGCATTTTTTGTATGATGCAGAGAGGAGCAGCGGAGCTCCAGTATGTGATCCAGAACGAGGCCCCGAGAAAGAGGGAGTAACTAGTTCTAGCATGGTCGGAGCTGCAGGTTGTCTTCGTGATGTAAAATATCCTGGCATGCTCCTATGTTAGAGATGACGAGAGACCAGAAGACGCAGATGCATGAGATCTCACATGGGAAAAGACACAGGTTGTCCTTGAGTGTAAAAGATCCTGGTGTGGTGTGTAGGTTGCTCAGACGTAATCAGTCCTGTAGGTTGTCCTTGAGTAGAAAAGATCCTAGCGTGGTACGCAGGTTGCTCAAACGTAATCAGTCCTGTAGGTTGTCCTTGAGTGGAAAAGATCCTGGCGTGGTAGGCAAGTTGCTCGAACGTAATCAGTCTTGGTACATGTTATCTGAAGTGTAAAAGATCCTGGCGTGGTACGCAGGTTGTTCGGATGTAATAAGTCCTGTGGGTTGTCCTGGAGTGTAAAAGATCCTGGCATGGTACGCAGGTTGCTCGGACGTAATAAGCACTGGAAGGTTATCCGAAGTGTAAAAGATCTTGGATGCAAGTTGTTCGAATGCAATAAGTCCTTGAGGTTGTAATGTTTCGTTTTTGATAAAAAGGGAATAACTGAGGAGTAATAGCACTAGGAGTAGAAATGTACATCAATTCAATATTATTAAGTCATCAGTGTAGAAAGAAGGCCATCAGAGTTCATATCCTAAAGCATGCGGAGCATGCAGGCCTTGTTTAGTCAGTGTTAAAGTCAACATCAAATTAGAATTGCATGCATGCAAAAGTGAAGCATAAACCCTAAAAGTGACATGCAAACCCTAAAAGCATATGAAGATCTATTTAAGAAGGGTTATGGGACTAAAGGAAATATCTATTGTTATTGTTGATTGATTTTGGAGTTTCGAGCAGCAGCACGACGTGCAGCCATGGCAGTTGGGGTTGGAGACGGTGTCTTCAGCTAGTGAGGGTTCAGCAGTGAGATATCTACCCTAGTCTCTTATTGGGATAGATCATCCAGGTTTATCCATTGCATCCATCATATACTACAGTGTTCGGAGATCCAGCACATTCCGAAGGGTTATTAGCAGATCCACGTTTTGCAGCCATAAGTAGCAGGGAAAACATAGAAGGATTCGTTGGGACCACAAAACCCAGTCTTCCCTTCGCATGTCAGCTTCCTCTTTCTCAGCAGGCCTATCCTACGGTATGCAGTGATTATCAGCCATCAGTTTGGTCACCTGGAGTAGCTATCAGCCAAACAGATCAGTTGGGGGCGTGAGCAGCAGAACTGCTAATCAATTTGCTAGGGCACTTAAAGGCAGCCAAACCTCCGCATGTGCCAGGCCATCTCTCTGGCATTAGCAGACAGACAAGCTCAGAAAGTTTAAGCCCAAACGAACCTCTCCTCCTACAAAAAAGCCACCTTCAGTTTGGAGGGTTTTTATGGTACTGCGGGGCAGTAACACCGGAGGAAAAGGGCATTATTAGACCACCCATCCGGATCCTTATGCATGCAGCTATCTCTGGAGTCATTATCAGCCAGAATATCAGTGGTAAGTGTTAATTTCTCTCTGCAAAATCCTAACCCTAATTCAGCTATATTTTAGGGCATTTTTGCATTGCGAGTTTGCATGCACAGTTATTTTGCAAATTTGTATGAGGTTGAATGTGCAAGTCAGCACTATCATAGAACATTAGAGAATATCAGTATTTGGGATATTACAAAGGTTGACATGGAACGAAAAAGATCCTGGCATGGTACGCAGGTTGTTCGGTCGTAATCAGTCCTTGTCTGTGTGTGTTCCCTGGGTAGTTCTCACATAGTGGTAGATGCAGGTTGTTTTAGTGACGTGAAAGATCCTAGCATGCTCCTATGTTGATAGAACGTAGGTTGACCGTATAGAGATGTAATGCACTTGGTGTGCTCCTAGGCGATTCTTGCATAGTGGAAGATGTAGGTTGTCTTGGTGACATGAAAGATCATGGCATGCTTCTATGTTGGTAGAATGCAGGTAGTTTGTGATATGCATATGGGCTGTGCTTTGTGTGTTTTGTGCGGGATAATGAGATGATCTAGATACGACGAGATGACAGTAGGAGACGTAGGTGATTGTAGTGGCAATGTAATGAATGGTCCTGGGTTGTACCTACGCGATGGCTTATTCGTGGATATGATGAAGACCTGGATGAGGACTAGGCCTACACCCAACATGAAACAAGGTTGGCTCTGCAGAAACTTCCGATGACAGATAGTACTATTCAATGACCGACAAGATGAGGATTATGGCAACAACTCTGATGATGACTTGACGAAATATGTTGATGACTGTGGCGAGAGAGAATACTTTCCTAGTTAAGAGGGAGTGTTGTTGTATTTGTAACTTCAGAAGATATTTTGATGTATATTATCATTGTATGTTGTTGTACCCCCATCAGAGATGTGTTTCCCTCCTTGGGATGTCATTATTGTGTATGGTCCTTGAGGTACAACCTCTGTTGTAAGCCGGGGCAATAGTCTCCAGTATAATATTATGTAATGTGCTTTCGAAGTCTCTCTAGGAGAAGCCAACCTTGTTAGGGTTAGAAGTCGGCCTAGTCATGTTGGGAGGTCAGTCACTTAATGGGTATAAATAGTGAGGCACCCTCCCTCATTTATACACACTCACACTCACTCAAGTTTGCATGAGGAGAGAGAGATAACTGCATAAGACTTCTTCTTATTGGGATTTTCCATCTTGTGATATTGTCTTAGTGAGGAAACTATTTTGGGGAAGTTTGGGGGGTTTTCTCCTTTATGGTTTTCCTGATGAAAATCTTTGTGGCTTGTGTATCTGCTCTATCTTGTTGTACTTGTTATTCTTTCAGATAAAGATCCTAATCAAGTTAATTAGATTAGAAAAACTAACACTCCAAAGTATGGAGCCCTAGTTTTCGACAATGTATTCTTTTAGCACTGCTCTGATACCAGGTTAGATTTTATAGATAGAAGTATATTTTTTAGTTGCATCACAATAATAGGATCACTAATAGAATAACCAAGCACAAAAACAATAGACACAAAGATTTAACCTGGGAAACCACAAAGGGAGAAAACCCAACAACCTTTTAATAGAGATAATTAGTTTAGAGAGCAGTGTACATCCAAATACATAGTAGTCACATATAGCAGAAAGATAAATCCTAAGAGACAAAAGAGTAACTCCTCCAAAGATAGCGAACGTGAAAAGTCTTCTTCTTGCAGACTTGGTGAGGATGCCTCATGCAGCTACTACATCAACATTGTCAACTTCAACATTATATTAGACTTTGTCTAATATACAAGGAAATTAAATCTCCTTGTAACATAGAGAATTCATCTCACTCTATAAGAATAGATCACTCTTGCTACGGAGCACTCCCACATAGTTAGTACACAATGTGACCTCTAGCCTAGTACCACTCCAGTCAACACATGATTGGACGAGGCTAAGCATCCAAGCACTCTATACATATAGTTAACACATGACTAATCAGGGCTATGACGGGGCCATTCTCTCCATGGGTCGCAAACGTCGAAGAGAATTATCTGCATAATGTTTTCCCAATGCTGGAACCATAAGAACATCAACAAAAATCAAGGGCGTGAAAAAAAAATCAATGCTATTAGAACTGACAGAATTGGGACGGAACTGGCCAGTTCTGTGTGGAATTAGTTAAAATTGGATGGCTCCACACCAACACGACTCCCTCTATGAAAAATTATCTAAAAACCCCTAATCCCAACCTAAAATCTAATTTTTATTTGTTTATTAAGGTCTAGAGGCCATTTAGAGTCTCAATGTATATGTATCTTGGTTCAAATTGTGAAATTTTCAATACTCTTGAAAATTACTTGACCTTAACACAGTATCAAGTCTCTCTAAATCACATGCAAGATACTAAACTCTATTTTCAACCCCATAGAATGCATAATAGCTCTAACAATTATTTATAACATGAAACACATGAGATCAGTTCACTTTAACCAATATAGGAATCACAATAAAAAATGACACGAAAGGTTTTTGGTCTGATGACCTTGGAAAAACCCTTGCAGGAAAACCAGTGAGATAGAGTAGCTTTTATTATCTTCAAGCAGTTTGCAATAGGTACAATAAATCAATCCAACATAGACTTATCTTTGAGCCAAAAAGGCTATGATGCACAAGTTTGAACTTTGAAGGATAGCTGGATAATGCTCCCCTCTGACTTAGTGCC
Organism: Pseudotsuga menziesii; assembly: GCA_001517045.1. Taxonomy (NCBI): domain Eukaryota; kingdom Viridiplantae; phylum Streptophyta; class Pinopsida; order Pinales; family Pinaceae; genus Pseudotsuga; species Pseudotsuga menziesii. The sequence continues at coordinate 419,963 of LPNX010622924.1, forward strand.
CCCTTCTCTGACGGTGCTTCTCTCTGAAGCTACTCTTTGACCAGGGCCTCTTGCCCCTCTACTACTGGATCACTGTTTTGGTGATGCCCTCTCTCTTGCTGATGAGCTCTTATCTACGCCCACTTTGCTTAGGAATGCATCCCCTCTGTCATCTCATGTAAGCATTTTCCCCCTCTCATGCAATTATTCAATCCTCTAGTTTTGAGCTCAATCTTTGAACCCTCACCTGATGAATTTACTGCCTCAGATGGATCCTCTCTGCCTCATATCAAGTGTGCACAATCTATCTCAGATCTGCTCCCTTTCTATGTTCTAGAATGTGCGCTTCTCTACTCAAGAATGCGCCCCCTCTCATGCAATGATTCTCCCTCCTCATGCACTGATTCACTTTCCTGTGTAGATGAACTCCATGCACACTGCACAACACTATCAAGGTGAACGGTGAACCCCATGTGCCTCTACTCTTTTTTATAAGCTTCTGGTGACTTTTAGTGTTCCAAAACCCTAATTCAGTTTTCATGCACATGCGCATGTGCATGCACCTCTCACGCACACACACACCTGCCTTTAATGCACATGCACATGCATATCTCATGCATCATGCATCACGCACTTTACACTACTACATTAAAAAATGGTGCATCATGCAATCCTCGCATGCAACCTAATAAAAGAGTTTTGCTTCTGCATGAACCAAGGTCAGGGGTCAGATAACTTTCCTAGTTAACTTTTCAACACAGATATGTATTGCATTTGGTGCCATTTAGCTATATTCACTTACATGAAATATACATGAGAAAAGTTTGCATATTTTGTGTGTAATAATTTGGATTTACCTTGATGCACATGTATATATATTTTTTATTATAAAAAATTGAATATTTTATGCAGGTTTTGGTCAACTGATTATTTATTTATTTTTATTTTAATTTTTTCCTAGTTTTTTGATTTAATTATTATGTCACTTAGTTTTTAACTTTTTTCTCCGTTTTTTTAATTATTAAATTGATTTTTCCCTGTTCCAGCCCAGTTCATGATTTTGGGCTTGGTTGGTTTGGTTCCGGTTCTGGTTGCAGTCCAGTTCAGGATTTTGGGATTGACCAATTTGGTTCTTGTTCCAGCCGGGTTCATCATTGTGGGATCAATTGGATTGGTTCTGGATAATACACAATGAATGATATGATTATCACCATTGTTGCAAATATCTTTGATTTCTCCCAATATTTCCTATTTTTTCTGTGTTTTTCAGGTTGCTGATGTTTCTGATATTTTATGAGTTTTTCAGATCCAGGTTTCTAACTTTCTGATGATTTCTGAAAATTTCCCCAATATTTCCGAGAAGTTTATTTCCAGACCCTTGGCTATATGTTCCTGAACGATATTTGCAACATTGATTACTATGGAGTAAATAACTCATCGATGGAATATCTGAACATGAATTTGCTATAAAATCCTTTGGTTGCATTATTCATTGTGTATTAATTTATAATTATTATTTTTGGTAGAAGGAAATAGTGTTTGTACTATGAGGAAACTCAACTTGTTACATGTTGAGATAGATGCGATAAATAATTTTATCAATGCCCACAAATGAGATAAATAATTTTATCAATGTCCACAAAGATTAGATCAATGGGACTCTAAAGTACCACCAATAAGAATATGCTGTAGGATTGCCAAGGCTACTCCTGAAAACTAGAAGAATAAAAATAAAGATACCAGCTAGTATAACAAATTATAAATATAATGTAGAGAGTATATTGGGAATCTAATTTATTGTGTATTTACAGTGTAATTTAGTTATCAAGCTTTTATTTATGCAGTTATTTTTCATGTTTTTTCCTTGCGGAGGAATAAAGAGTAACTAATATTTCTATAACTGGTGTCGTTATTATAACATGTGGTTGGGGGAATTTTATAATACCTTTCATACCTAGAAATTAGAATCTATGTTCACAATTTCTTGGTTGGTTTGCAGCGTTGTTTGCCTTCGTGAATACTTAATATCTTTATATCATGGAAAATTTGGTGGTAGTCTTAGACTCTTAGTGTATTCTTTCTGAGACTATTTAAAATATAACTTCCCGGCTGAGAGAAATATTGGCAACTGATTAAAAAATCGCTTTTTTACTTCCATGCCCTTAACTCTGAGGGGTATCTCCAAGATGTATTTAAATCTCGTCTCCTGATGCACATGTGTCCAGGACCCTTAGGTGTCAATGAGAAAAACTTCTTATGTCTTATAACAAGCTCCTCATTTGTTATATTGAGTGTTCCATGGGGACGTGTCCCACAGGGTCGGGGGCATGCCCCATTCGTTTCTGACACCCGTGATGGGGTAGCTCTTGGTGAAACGTTTTGCAGATTTCCCCTTTTTGCAAATTGTTGCAAAATGCAGGGTGAAATGTCCTGCCTAGACGCGGTACACATTTGACAGAGAGGGGGGGTGCCCCCTCATGAAAAGGGTGATGCCCAGGAGCCCCCCCACGATTTTTTAATGATAACTTAGAAAACAAAAAAATTTAAATAAAAGAAAAAACTAAATGCTAACACCTGCAAGCTAATACCCATACCTTTCATTTCTCGCTTAGAAATTGCAAGTTGATTTTTCCTTGGAATCTGGAGAGAAGTGACGCCGGCAAGAAGTTTGGAGCGATTTCACAAGAGAAGGGGCAATTTCAGTGTTGGAATTGGAGCAGGGGGTTTAAGCTTCAGTATTTCATCTTACAAGCTGGAGCAACAATTTGCTTGCTCATATTTCCCTTGGACAGAGTTCCCTTAGCACCTGAGTACAGATTTTGGTGATTTTTTTGTTTGCCTCAGCATTTATCCATCCAGCAGTGTGGAGGTAGGGTCAACATTGTTCATGCTTGCTGTTTTTTTATAATTCTGGGCATGTTTTTTGAGTTTTGCTTGGCTGTTTATAAATTTCTGTGCATTTTTTTGTATTTTTTAGCTGTTTTTTAATTACTGGGCAGTTTATTTTAGTTTTTATTTGCTATTAAACATTTCCACCTTTGTTTTTATTTTATTTGATTCAGATTTATGATTTTATTTACTGTTTGTCTATGTTTCAATGTTTTAATGGAAGATGTGCATGTATTATAAATTTAGAATTTAATATTTATCAATGTGAAATTCAAATACTCAAATGAATCAATGATGAATCGATGATTGCGTTTACAATGTTGCAGAATGGTGATGGGATTATGTTGGGATTCATATTACTTTAATAATTTTAGAGACACCCCCCCTGTTAGAGACCCCAACGTTCCCCCATCCACCATGAATTTTCCTCAAATTTGAGTGGTCTCCACACATTCCCCATGTGCATAGGAGCTCTCCAGCGTCCTGGAAACTTGGTGGAACATTGGTTATATTCTTCATATCTCTAAAATTCTTGTTTTTCATTGCTGAAAGCAAACAATGTCCAGTTAGTATTTAATTTATTCAGAAAATTTGATGAGAGCATCAGATCTTGAGTATATGGAATTGATTGGTTTGGTTGAACTGCGAATATCTTAAAGCTCAGTTATAATTTCAGCACTCAAATAAAGTGATACTTTAGAAATGTGTTTTTGCTTGAATGTTTCATGCAGCAAGTATGGCAGAGTAGTTATGGATTGTGCTTCTTTTGCTTCCTTGAAACAATTTTTTCACAAAGATGAAGAGATTTTGATTTCTAAGGATTATTATGAATATCTTCTTAAATTCTACTGCTTGCTTACAGGATTCTGATGAAATTGATAACGAAGAGGGCACAGAGAGTGAGAATAATAATTCTGAAGCCGAAGAAGACAGTGATTCTGATGCTGATGAAGAGGATGATCAGCCTTCTACTTGGAGACAACAGGAGAAACATCATGGCACAGATATGTTAGGCAGAACATCTAATTGTAGGGCAGTAGTGGGGGAAGCACTAAATGGATATGAAAGTTTATCAGATGAAGACAGAGAAGGTATGTGTTAATTTCTATGGTTGTGGTTCAAGTTGAATAAGAAATATGATTGAAGGAAAGTTGCTTCTTTAGGTGTAGCCATTGTACTTTCCACTGTATAATCCATTGAAAGATGGCTTGTTTAAGTGATGAATAACCTGGCATATTATACTTTGCCTTCTAAATTTCAGGAAAGTGGTCATGCTATTTTTCAGCCACTTGTTTTGGCCCTTCATCTATCAGTCTTTTGCCACAGACAAGATTGCTTAGAAACTTTTAAATAATGTTAAAACTTAATACAGACGTTGTTTTGAAGATATAGACCTTATTTGGTTGCCTGTTGCATGCTTGGGTTTCTTATTCTTTGGAAACAGGTAAGATGGGTGATACTTCAAAATGGAAAGAAAGTTTAATTTCTAGAACAATTTCCAAAAGAAAAATAAATTTGATGCAGCTTGTGTATGGCCATTCTACATCAACATCCACTTCAATGTCCTTTCACGAATTGGCGGAAGATAGTGATTGTGACAGTAGTGATGAAGAGGAAGTTTTCAAGCTGAAGCAAAATTCTGAGAAGGTATGTAATACTTGTTACTGTTGATGATAACGTTGTTGATGTAAATGCTTTCTTTTGAGACATTCAAAACAGTGCTTAAGACTACATACACCGGTGACCAAATCAAGTTTATGTGGTGCATATCATTGCTATGTGCTTCTTGTTTATGAAGTTAAATGCCCATGGTTTGCTTCATGACTAAAGCCATACTGTAATCGATTTGTGTCATTCTGTCCTGTTTTGTGTCTGTTAGTTGATTTCAAAAGCAGTACATATGTGAAATAGGAAGAGGAATATATGCCGCGTTGGAAATTTGATTCTTATGCATGGAGTATCTAATTTGTTATGGTACATATGTGATAATGCTTCAGTCTGTCATTAGGAGCTTCTTCATTTTCTACCTCTTCCTCCTGTCAGGTTATATTTAACACGGAAGAAGATAAAGTCAAAGTTGATTATTTTGGCAAGCTTACCTAAAAGACAATATATGCTGTTTTGCATCTTTTTTTTGTCAGTGTTTGCAGTTGCACTAAAGACTTTCTGTATTTGTTTCTATGTATTTGACAGAAAAAACCCGATGGACATATTGACATTGAAGAACCTAATGCTGATGACTGCACCAAATCCCAAGTAGACTGCTCACAGTTAACTGACTGGTCAAATCAAGAGACTATCGAAAGCATTCGTGACCGCTTTGTTACAGGAGATTGGTTAAAGGCCGCTCACCGAGGTGAACAGATGGAAGGAAGTGAAGAAGATGATGACTCTGTCTATGGAGATTTTGAAGATTTAGAGACGGGAGAAAAATATAAAGCTGGTGATGCCAACATTGGTTCAGAGAGTGGTAAATGTGATAAGGATTCTACAGAAGAGGAACGGAGACTAAAGAAGCTTGCACTCCGTGCCAAATTTGAAGCTCAATATCCTTTCTTTTTGCTGAATTATGTCAATATTCATGTTCTTTTGGCATTAATTCGTATTTTGAATTTTTCACTTCAAGGCTTATATGAATCATTATATTGTTGTGTTGCAAAATAACCTTACAAGTTATTGTACCCATATCGTATATACACTCAATATCAGTAATTGGTTAATAACCTAGGATGTATACTTAGTAAATTATAAATTATAATTCTATCCAAATGGAAAAATCAGTTTGTTCCATATCTCAACACTAACTCCAATAGTGGCACCAACTATACCCTGTCACACAATCCTTAAACAAAGTCAAACCTTCAAAGACACATATACATGTGTATATGGAATTGTTCCAATCATTGCAGCATAGAGAAAAAATCCATGTTTTGGAACCTCCTATTGTTTATCATTATCATATGATCATTGTATACTCTTGATGTCGATACAGGACCCTTAGGCTTGTGAGTATCACTTCTTCAAACCTTTTCCTGGATTGGTACAGAGTCTCAGACCATGGTTGTTGGGGGCAGGCGAATGCTGCTGATTTAACAGCTCCAAATCTCTTAGGCATGTGTTTTTAAAAATGGAAGGAACCATAAAGAATGACATTTTTATTCAAAGTAATAATTTATTAAATAGAGAAGCCTCTATTGAACCAGTCTGAGAAATTAGAATAGTAAGATTAATAATATTAACTCAAAAAAATTTCAATCTGAGGATATACATGAAGTAAGTTTAGTCCTTTGGAAAGGATTTCTTGTAGAAAACTAAGTCATCATGTTCGCCGGATTTCATTGATGAAATTCGAAATTTGGTGCATTTGATAAGCTGTGGTATAAATTTGGTGATATTCGACTAGTTATTCACCTTTCAACGTAGCTTCCATTTAATAATTAATCTTCTGGAATGTGCCATCTGTTTGCATATGATGTCCCTCTGTTTGCACATGCAGCGATGGATTGTGCTCTCCATTTTCACATGCAGCTGTCCAAAATTCCCTTTGTCTATCAGACAGATGCAACTGTGTAATGTGCCCTGCTTCTATTTTGTGGATGCCACATATCCATACTGTCTATTGTATAGACCAGTGTAGTCAAACTCGGACTCAGCAAATACTCGGCTGGCTTGGGACTCGGCAGACTTGGCGATTCGGATAAGACTCGAATAAGACTCAGCAAAGACTCGACAAATATAAAAAAAATTAAATTTAATGTCTTGGCAGGCTGTGAAGGTTGCCATCATAGCCTACAGGGCTGTAGGCAGCCACATGGGGCTGCCTACAGCCCTGTAGGTTGTGATGGCAGCCTCCAGAGCTTGCCAAACCATTAAATTTAATGTCTTCGAAGGCTGCCATGACAACCTACAGGCCTGTAGGCTGTGATGGAAGCCTACACAGGTTGTCAAAGGCCCAAAAATTAATACGTTAAAAAATAATTAATACAAAACTTGAAAAATTAATACATCAAAAAAATTATTGTAAAACATTTAAAAATTAATACTAACTAATTCAACTCTCCTTTGATGCAACTCGGCCCTTTCAACTTGAAATCCTTGATGTTGGCAGTTGAACAAAGATCTCCCATCACTCCTCAATGCTCAGACCAGTCACCAGTGTTATCCTCAGTGCTCAGAGTCTCAGACTAGTGTTAGCGACCTTCCTCAGTGTATAGACTCCAAAGTTTCAAACACGCAGATAGTTAATGAATTGATAATAGCTCGGGGGAAAATGAGAAGAACTCGACGGTATCCAAAGTACAAACCATTTAATGAGATGACAGGGGAGAGCGGTGCCTTCTTAAAGGCTTATTCCCTCTTCGCATTCCCTCCAAAATGCAAAAATGACGATCGGTCAAACAGTCAACGGACGTGGAGTTTTCCAACCCGATCATAGACTTGTGAATTATTGACGAGTTCAGCGAGTACGTGACGACTGCGGCAAGTGAGTGGCGAGTGCAGCCGGCGAGTATCCCACGAGTACTTGTCTCGGTGGTCACTTGGCAAGACTTGGCAAGACTCGTGAGTCTTCAAAGAGTCTGACTACACTGGTATGGACGCTCTACCAGTTAATAGGAAAAAAAACAGTAGTCTGCTGTCTGCTAATACCTCTATCAATGTATGGATGGAGAAGACATTAAATAAACTGCGATTTGTGAATACCTCGGGTTCTAGTTAAACTCACTACGATTGAACCGTTACAGGAAAAATTTACTACATATTTTTTATATTATATAAATATAATATTCATTACGTAAGTTATCTATGTTAATATACATTTATATATTTGTAAATGAATATAGAATTCATTATATATATATATATATATAGAATTATGTACTAAAATTATGTAAATTAGATTGAATATAGAATTGATCAGATATACTAAAACAGCAAGTTATATAGTTTAACAGTAATTTCATTTTAAGTTATATAATTAAAAGAAATTCATTTTAAGTTTAAATTTTGAACTTAATGGTGAATTTTAATTTTTATCCACTATATTTGGCATGGTGATATTTTTTGGATTTTCATAATTGCTGGGTTTGAACATGAACACGAGCTGGGTGACTATGGCACTGGAAAATTGAATGAGAAGAAATAGAGATGTTCTGGACATAAACCTTGATTAATAATATTTTTGAATTTTGCTCCTTCACATGATGTAAAACATTTCTGAAACCATCCTTACAATGGAAACATGTTTCATGACAGCAATAGCTTGGAGAAGTCTTAAGAAGGTTGAATTCGATTGAATCATCGATATACTGTTCTGCAAGTATTTAATTAGGTTCAGGTAGTTATCAGACAATTATTTGCGCCTTTTTACCTGCATATCAGATGGTAAAAAGACATAAAAGGTTAGAAATGGTAGGTTATTCTGTGGCCATTTGTCTGGCAAATCAACCATCTCCGATGACTACTCAGTGAAGAGGCAACTGAAAAGGAAGAGAACACCTATTGTAATTCTATAGTACTAGATTAACTTTCACAATTCTTGGGCGTTGAAGATTGATGATAAGAAGGGAAAGTAGGTTGTGTTGAATTCAACGCCCTTTTGGGTCCTTTAATTTATTGTCAATCCAACTTTCTGCACCTATATTTATCATTGTTAGTGGTAGGGTCTCTTGTTTTAGAATGGTATTATCTTCAAACATTTTTGATACACTAGAGGAAATTGGTAATGTTGAACTGGTCAGATAGAGGATAAGATATATAGTGGTCAGATATAAGAGTAATTTTGACTAGGAAGTACAATCAGTGATACTAAAGTCTAGGAGTGCAAAAAGTTACTATGGAGATCTATAAGATATAAGTGACTAGGAAATGCAACAAATAAATAAAATTTTGGTCATAGGAAATGTGCCCCCAGGGCTGCATGTTGCATATCCCTGCCTTAGGCATGTGGACATGCTGGACATTTGCTACGGGCTACTACCTAAATTTTGGGCAGATGTGGGACACTTGTACCTTGTGTGTTCTAACATGCTCGACACTTGGGGGGATGCCAAAATGTTTTCGAAATTTTCAAAAAAGTGTGCAGATGTGTCCCAATGCATCAAAAGATTTGTCGCAACCTATGTTTAATGGTCTATTTTTGAAATGTTCAATTTTTTTTACTCAATGTTCTTGTGGAGATGGGGGTTGTCTGATCCCTGAATGTTGTACATAATCTCACCAATCTAGTACACATCATGCACAACTTTAAAGGGTCTGTGTAGTGCTTAGTAACTCCAAGCATTGATTTAGGGTGAAAGGAGGTAATTTGAGTAATGGGGAGGGATTTGGATGAAACTGCAGGGTTTTCCATCTGTGAGTCCACCACCTCATAGATGAAGAGAGGCACCTCTGATCAGGGTAGCGAAAGGTGTAGGGCCACCCAAAGTCATTATGCAAACATTGATATCTTTGATGCATTTGTAATAAGTGGGGCACTTGAAAAGAAATGCTCCTTAGATGACACTTCCTGTAAATGGCATTGCTTACATACCCACATTCCCATGGAATACAATGATCAGACTAAACCTAAAGCAAATGAGAGCAAAACCTGAACTAGCCGAGGAGGACCTTGAGACCTAAGTCACCGGATTCGACGATTTTTCGCCATAAAAATATAAAAATCGCTGTTTTTTTGTCCCTGGCAAACTAGATCGTTGAAATTCGGCAATTTTAAAGGCAAATAACCATGCGGCCCACTAGTAAATTCTAGCCAACAACTAAAACTACGTCTGCGTTAACTCATTGCTCATTGCAACAGTCTGTGAGTGAATTGCCGCCGTGAACCATTTCGTGAGAGAGTAGAGGGCGCTAACATTTGGAGCTGTCATTCCGTGAGTCGCAAAGGGAGCCTTTAGTCTGCAGTTTTTGAGGCATTGAACCATTTCGTGAGAGAGGAGAGGGCCCCAACATTTGGAGCTGTCATTCCATTGAAGCAGGTGAAGCGGTGCCAATAGTTAATATATTCGATGGAACTGAAAACTGGGATGGATACGATGCATAGATATAAATATTATTTTGATTAATAAATATAAATGCTATTCTCATGGGATTAAGTAATATAAATGCTATTTCTAGTCTAAATAAATAATTTTTTATTTCTTTTATACTAATTTATCTATTTAATAAAATAAAAAAATTTAATGTTAATTTCTTTTGGTTTTATAATATAATTTAAATGATATGATTTTTGTGGTTAGTTGTGTAGAACTTAGTTTAATAATCTAAGTTAATATTTGCATCGAAGCTAAAGGATGTTATGTGATTTGGGAAGAATACAAGTTTTTTTTGTTGGGATATTAAATAGTTTTATTTTTTCAAATTTTATCGTCATTCGAACTTTATATCGAATTTTATCGCCAAATTTTCTATTGCCGATTTTTTGTCGAATTTCAAGGTCTTCAAATTCGAACACAACTTGAACCAGGTGACTTAGCTTGAGACCGTGTCTCTAGTGGTGAATGGTAATTTCGTCCCTTGGTTGTAGAAAGTGCTACAAGGAGAAGGTCATCTTAGACTCTAGAGATAAGAATCCAGGTCAGGGATATCCTAGTGACTTGTATATACTATTGATAGATGTGTCTGATTGCCTTGTTTATCTCCTATTTGAGGGAAAGAAGGTGTCCAGGGTGGTCCAAACAATTGCTAAAATAGGTGAAGTTTTCAACAGAGATGCCAATGGGTGGCAGAAACAAGTATGCTTCAAGTAACTAGTCTCATCTTCATCTTGAGGGGGCTAGTAGAGGAAATCTCCTTTGATGAGCAAACGGCTAGGTAGGGGTGCCTCTCTTGCTCTGTAGTTGAAGTTGCCATGGTGTATATCTTTTTTTTTCCTCGGAAAAAAACCATAATTATATTTCAGCAACAAAATTACGTTTCTCAGATACTTTTAAATAAGCATTTTGAAGTAAGGCTGAAAGAGAGTCTCGCATTTGATCTCACTAAACACTAAACAGAGATCATAAATATAGTTGAAGAAACCATATAAACTCTATGATTTCACACTCCTTAAAATATCCAAGGGAATCCGAGTAAGAAAAAAATGATCAACGGAGCAGGAAAGGAGTTTCAGTCCAGAATTATACTAAATTACAAAAGATTCTAGTGACTTAAGTAGCCAGCCTGTCACCAACAGAAAACAGTAGCAGAAACCTAAATAGGAACTCGAGCTATCAAAATAAACAGCAGCATTCCTTTTGTCGATAATCAAACTTGAGGTGATTTATGAAAAGGAGGATGGAAGTATCCATAACTTCGGCCATCCCTGTCTTTGTTGCACAAGAAGGCCTGCTTTTGAGAGCTCATCAGATGTAGTATTCCTTTCTCTGAAAATGTGTTCAAAGTTGAGTGAATTAAAAGCATTACACCTCCGTATGACTTCTTCCAAAATAGGCAATAAATGGAAATTTGAGCTTCTCTGAACCCCCTTTAGCCATTTGATTACATCCAAAGAGTACCAGTAAAGTTGCAATCTGGTGACACCATTTTAGCTTTTGATTGAACTACCATGGTAATTTTTAAATATTTTCCTCTTAATCCTTGACCAATGCATTACATATGATGGATCTGAGCCTTTGGACAAGGGAGGCGAGGACAGTAAGAAGACAAAATATCACACGAGTCAAGTTGGTGAAAGTGACTACATAGATAAGGTGATTAGCTGATCTTTCTTCTCTGCTTAGAGTTTTGATGTGGCAGTGCAAATAGATGTGTTTAATCTTTATATAAGGCTTCTGATTTCTGTTGATTTAATGAATTGGCTTTGTAGATTAAAGAAGAGATAGAGCTTCGGAAGCAGAGGAATTTAGCTGAGCTCAATGATGTTGATGAGGTTACACGTCTCGAAATGGAGGGATTTCGTACTGGATCATACTTAAGGTTGGAGGTGCATCGTATGCCATTTGAGATGGTTAAATATTTTAATCCCAGGCATCCAGTCCTGGTCGGAGGAATTGGTAGAGGGGAAGAAAGTGTGGGCTACATGCAGGTTGGTTAATCTGTCAACTAGAACCCATATAATTTTGTTGTATGCTATTCTGCTTAAACCTAAGAATATTCGAGGCACTTGCTGCTAACGATCTTTGTTTTCAGGTTCGACTAAAGAGGCATAGATGGCATAGAAAGGTATTGAAGAATCGGGATCCCATAATAATCTCCATTGGTTGGAGGCGTTATCAGACGTTGCCTGTCTATTCACTAGAGGATCGGAATGGGCGACATAGAATGCTCAAATACACGCCGGAACACATGCATTGCCTTGCAACATTTTGGGGCCCACTTGCACCTCCAAATACAGGGATAGTTGCTTTCCAAAACTTATCTAACAATCAGGTTTGTTCCAGCCTTTATAATCTTGTCCATGCGATTCCTGTAGATTGGAAACTATTGAGTTCATTCAACTAATATGAAATTCAATGCAGGCATCCTTTCGGATTACTGCAACAGGAGTTGTGTTGGAGTTTAATCACTCTGTCCAGATTGTTAAGAAGCTCAAACTTGTGGGGCATCCCTATAAAATTTTTAAAAAGACAGCCTTTATCAAGGACATGTTCACGTCAGCACTAGAAGTGGCTAGATTTGAAGGTGCTTCCATCAAAACCGTTAGTGGAATACGAGGTCAAGTTAAGAAGGTATTGAAAGAAGAATTGAGAGATATAATGTTTTAATTTTCTTTGCGCATTTACCACCGAGCTAGTTTTGTTCTGACATGAACATGAACTGCTGTGTTTGTAGGCTGTGAAGACAGGAGAAGGGAAAGAAGGCAGTGCGAGATGTACATTTGAGGACAAAATTCTCCTTAGTGATATCGTTTTCTTACGAGCATGGACTCGAGTTGATATACCTCGCTTCTTTAATCCTGTGGCAACTTCTCTTCAATCTAATGATGAAGTGTGGAAAGGCATGAAAACCGTGGCTGAACTTAGAAGAGAGCAATGTCTGTCAATTCCTGTAAATAGGGACTCTTTGTACAAAGTGAGTAAACTAGCATAGCATATGGAAATATTGGTATTGTATTTTATAGCATTTGATTGCTTGGGAACTTATATGATACTTTTGTTCTATAATTTACAGCCTATAGAACGAGAACCCAGGCGTTTTAACGTATTGAAGATACCCAAGAAACTACAAGCAGCACTCCCTTTTGCATCAAAGCCAAAAGATCTTCCAAAACGAAAAACTCCTTTACTCGAAAATCGTCGTGCCGTGGTTATGGAACCTCACGAGCGGAAAGTTCATGCTCTTGTTCAACAATTGCAAGTAATAAGAAAGGACAAGGTATATATTAGCCGCAGTAAGCTTGAGTTTAGATTTTTATTATGAAGAATTCTAACGTAAAAAAATGGTGTTTTAGATTTAGTAAAATTTGAAAACATAATCCTATTTGTTCGCAGGTCAAGAAGCGCAAATTGCAGCATGAAGAGAAAAGAAAGACGTATGAATTGAAAAAGGATAAAGATGAACAGATCGCTAAGCGGCGTCAACGGGAGGAACGCCGTAAACGCTACAGAGAAGAAGACAAGCAGAAGAGAAACACAAGACAAAAAGTCAAATAATGAACTCTCTATTAAATCTGTATACGCAGTGATATTGAAATTCTTTAACAGAAAAACTGGTAAATAACGGGTCTTCATATATTTCACTGCAGTATCTGTGGATTGGATTACTGCAGTATTATATTTGTTCTCGAGTCAACGCGAATAGATTTATGGGTGTATAAGCAATTTAAGAGCCCCGGTAGCTTCATTGTAATGAAACTTTCTGGACTAATATTTTCTTCGTAACAAATACAGGTTGGTTTATTATCTGGGCTTATCAAGTACTTGTAGAAAGTAATTATATAGTATCCAGCACATACAAAGTACTTATATACACCACATGCACATACATACAAGAAAGTAATTATATAAAATCCAGATCTGAATAATTTAATCGTATAACAAATTATCTCTTAGAATCTAGAACTTTTAATAGCCCCCCTATTTATCTCTCCTATTTCGATTAGTGCCAACAAAGGACTTGCAGGGTATGCAAAGCTTACCCATCAGCTTCCCCTCCAGCTGAACAGTCCTTGTTTTTTGTTTATGAAAAAACTTTTGCGCAAGATTTGAATTATCGCTTTGGGCTGTGAAAACTGAACCTTGGTTTTGTTTATGAAAAGACGATAGTGCAAGATTTGAATAATTGCTTTAGGCTGGGAAAACTGAACCTTAATACTATTTGATGGCTTTGAAGGATTTCTCTATAGAGTTCCCTTCGTTAATAACCCTTTTCCCCAGCATCACTTTGGAACACATATTTTCTACTGTATGTTTTATGTGATGGTGCTACTTTGATTTTAGTTATAAATATTTGTTGGAATGGATTTTGGGTATCACTAAAATGTGATATAAATTACCAGTGCTATCTTGGAACACTGTTATGTGCTTGTTGAACTTTGTAATTATATTATCGTTGTGGTCCGAACCCTCGAGTTTGTCACCAGAAACAATTGACATTTATTAGCTATCTTTGCTTTTAGTAATAAATCTTTGTTGGAATGGATTTTGGGTATCACTAAAATGTGATATAAATTACCAGTGCTATCTTGGAACACTGTTATGTGCTTGTTGAACTTTGTAATTATATTATCGTTGTGGTCCGAACCCTCGAGTTTGTCACAGAAACAATTGATATTTATTAGCTATCTATATTTGTTTCATTTGGCAATGTTATAATTTTATTTTATTCTATATAATTTTGTTTTATTTTATTAGATATTGCTTAATGTTTGCACATTTTTATGAGAAATAATCTTTAAGACCGAGTCACGAGTTTAAAAGGTCATGGAAAGAGAAGAAGATTTATCAGGTTTGACAATGATATAACTTTATTATCTCTGCAAAGTATATTGTAATTGCGGCGTTGACTTTAAATTAGTTAAGCTTTGAATAAAAATTAAATTCTTTTTTTACAATGTATAACATTGTAAATGCATATTTTTAATTTTTAAAACATATTTTATTTGTTATTATCTATTATTTTATTGGTAAACTTCCTATGGCAACTCGATGTACCACTTTGCAGCAACCCCCATCAGGGTGGATTGAAAAAGTTTAAAACATATTTTATTTGTTATTATCTATTATTTTATTGGCTGAAAGCTTAAATATCCTATTTCTTAATGATTGTATACTTGCATCTAGATTGTAATTGAATACACTTGTAAACTTCCTATGGCAACTCGATGTACCACTTTGCAGCAACCCATCAGGGTGCATTGAAAAAGTTTAAAACATAATTTATTTGTTATTATCTATTATTTTATTCGCTGAAAGCTTAAATATCTTATTTCTTAATGATTGTATACTTGCATCTACATTGTAATTGAATACACTTGTCTTAATTTAGGATTCGTTATTTATTCTCTATTTAAACCTATTTGATGGCAAATAGCTTGAAACAAATACACGTGGAAATTGCAGCTATTTACTAACTTACATGAAAAAGTTACTTTGTAATATTATCATTTACTCTAAATATTATATTTTTTTTTATGCCCAATGCAATGCAGCTTATGTGAAGAACAATAGTCTTTTCTTTAAGGTTTTTCTTTAGGTTTAAAAGGATGTAACATCGATAAAATATTTGCAAAAATATTTATTTTAAGTTATAAAAGTTATTGTCAAATCATGAGTTTCATATTTTTTGAAAACAAATTTAATTTATCCTTATTATATATTTACACAATATTATTTATTTTCTTTCTATATAGACAATAAATATAATCTCACCATAATAATAAATAATTAATAAGTAACTTTTAAGAGGTTTGCTATTAGTATCTCTAAATCTGACTAATACACATAGTAAACATTATAAATCTTAAATACATATTAATACTTTTGAAATCAACATGTTCCATTTTGAAATCTGCTTGAACTTGTTACAAAATTTCTTCATCCATAGTCATATCTACATACAACCAAATTGATAGTTTTTGATGAGTAGCCAAAGACGCTCAACACCAATGAAACTTGAACCAATTGATAGAGCATGCCATTTTCAACTTCTAGCTGTTTTTAGTTGAATGCCTTGGTAGGTCAAATATGTAATGTTTATGCAGACTTGATGTTTTGAGCTTCAATTTAGTTAGCAACTCTAATGTTCAACTAAGATATGATTTAGCAACTTTAATGTTCAACTAAGATATGACTACTTGATAAACAGGTAGGAGTCTCTTATTCCTAGTCAATGCATGTTGCATGTTCATTGACCCAAGGTTTTCATCTTTTCCGCTGTTTGAGGATTTAATTAAACAAACATGGGGAGAGCCATGATCTTTGAAAGATGGATCACATATTTGAAAAAATCTACCTAGGAACATTGGCACCACCACAACCAAGCACATTCTTGAATGAAAGTGTTTAAACAAAGACCTTGATTTCCCACCTATGTCTACATGGATCCTATTATACCATTTTTTCATAAGCCTGCTTTACCATAATGCAAGTAGTTAATGTTGGTGCATGAGGTCTCTGGTGAGTAAATAGATATCACATTGACATGAATAGTGTCACAACTTGTATTGGATTTAAACCTTCATAGCTTAACTAAGTTTTCCTTTTATTTATGACTTAAAGTTAAAACTAAAGAACTATGGAATATGCAATAAAGAAGTAATCCCATCTTTTGCTCTTATTGTTATAACACTTAAAAGAGTAGCCTTATTCACATGAAGGTATTATATAAGGCCAAATCTCTTTGTTTCTCATTGATTTCTTGAATGATCTTCATTGGAAAGCAATATTTAGCAATATTTAGGAATTTAAGTATATCACATACGCTTAAGAATGGTTTTTGAATCTCATTTGACAAATATATTCATAGTCTTTCTTGCCTCTAGACCTCTACTTGGTTATTGGTGTCTTCTCCTAATCTCCAAGTGAAACTTGCTTCATAATTTCCCAAATACAATCCCCCACACCTCTCACTCAAAATATATATTGAATTTTTTTAATAAATAATATTATTTATAATAAAACCTATTAAAATATAAAATTACACATTAATAAATTTTAATAAATATTATTAATTAAGTCCACATCATTAGTTAACGTGCTCCATCAATGAGACAAAACAGTGATTGAAAGATAAAAATACATAGTATATATATTATTGTATGTTGACAAATTCATATATTTTCATTTTAGATTTTCCTAAACTAAGCAGAATAGCTGCCATGTAGCCCTTATTTGTATTGTATACATGAATAATCCAAAGAATAAATATTTAAGAATGATTCACAAACTATATAGATATACAAATCATAAGTTATTATAGGCAGGTATATTGCAATTCATTTCAAGTCAACTTAAATTAATTTTTAATTACATTAGTTCTTAATTATGATGTTTTCTAAAGTTTTTATTAATGTTATATATTAAAATATATTTTTAAAAATTCAAAATAATTTTCAATTTATTTTAGATTTTATATTTCTAAATTTTGAAAGGTTACAATTTTGAATTGACGATTTTTATCTAATTTAAATTAGAATGTGTCAATTTTATATATTTAAATTTTGATTGTTTACAATTTTGAATTGATAGTTTTTATCTAATTTAAATTAGAATGCCAGAAAATAAATTTAATTTAAAAATTAAAAAAATTCAAAAATAGTTTATTATGCCATCTCTGAAATATATTTAATACTAAAATTATTGCACTTGAATCACCATGACAGCTGTTATACTTGAATTGAACTGAGTCACAAGTTACAACAATCAGACTTGAAATTAAGGAACGTATTTTTCAAGGTCAGCAATTTGCTGGAGATTATTTCATAGAGTCCGTTCATAGAATCCGGTGATATACATTCATTAATTTGATATATACATTCATTAATTTGATGCGATTCTGAGGAGGTTTATTTCATGCCAATACCGGCTGTCGTAACCTAGTTATGAATTTTAACAATAATAATATAAAATTCAATTTTACCACTATATTAACATATTTATTTGAAAAGAAACGACTAAATAGGATTTAGATTGACCATTGTTAGATGAGCAAGATCTTAAAAGGACAGAAAACGATGAGGTTTGTGTTTTTACAGCTTGAGTCACTCTATTATATCAAAATTTATGTTGCACTTGGTCTACAATGTCTAAGATTTATTATAATTTTATAGATTGTATAATACATATTTTATATATTTTGTTAAAAAAAATTATAATTTTTATTAGAAGTATTTAAAAATTATAATTAACTCTAAAATTTATATATATTAAATTAAAATTAATTAATACATAAAAATCTAAAATCTAAAAATATAATTTGTATAATTAATATCATAAAAATATCTCTAATTTATTAATTATAATATACATTATATCTAAAATTTATAAATAAATATAATATTTATATATATTTATCTAAAATTTATAAATAAATATAATATTTATATATATTTTTCTAAAATTTATAAATAACTATAATATTTATACATATTTATCTAAAATTTGGAATTATAATTTTATGCATTTTATATATGTTTATTAATTTTTATTATATAATTTTCTTTTAAAGTGAGCATTTACATAATGTATTCAAGCCTCCCTACTTCATTACACCCATAATGTAAATTTCAAACTACACAACAATTATTACTCTTCTACTGGGTGTATATTGTTTATCAAACATTACTCATGAAAACATAAGGGCTATGCATACCTTAAATCACTCATGAGATTATGGAGGGCCATGTTATAATTTGGAATTATAATTTTATGCATTTTATATATGTTTATTAATTGTTATTATATAATTTTCTTTTAAAGTGAGCATTTACATAATGTGTTCAAACCTCCCTACTTCATTACACCCATAATGTAAATTTCAAACTACACAACAATTATTACTCTTCTACTGGGTGTATATTGTTTACCAAACATTACTCATGAAAACATAAGGGCTATGCATACCTTAAATCACTCATGAGATTATGGAGGGCCATGTAGACCTTAGATCACTCATGAGATTATGAAGGGCTATGTAGACCTTAAATAAAGCCCGTGATTATGAATAACCCACTACATTGCACCCATGATGTACATCCCAATCAATACATTACTTATTATTGTTGGTTGCATAATGTTTATAAAAAATAGTTGATGAGAGTATGAAGGACTATGTAGACCTTAAATTTCTCATGAGAATATGAATGATCCTACTTATTGTTAGGTGCATCATGATTATCAAAAAATGCTCATAAGCTTAAAAAGAACTATTATAAATGCAAAATATTTACCTCACCATATTTATATATTCATCTTTATTTACCAATAAAATATATATATATATTTTTTATAAAAATATTATTTTCATTTACTCTCTTTCATATATTAAGTTTCTATATTTCATTTCTCAACTATTAACTCTATTACCTATAAATGAGTTACAAGCTACTGGTCATATTTATCCAATATATATTTGTAGTCTAAATATTCTATGTTTTCCCCTTTTTCTGGCTTGTTCAGTTGTTGGAACTCTAATTGGAAATCTTAAAAAAATATTAAAGTCACATATATTAGTTGTGGAAATTGTACAAGCTAAGTGGTGAAAACACTCTATTACATACTTTTGGTAAAAAAAACTCTTTTCATATTCTCTTGTTTCACATGTAGTAATATATTTTATAACTGCTTATTTTTTTCATATTCTTTTATTTCACATGTATTAATGTATTTTATAATTGCTTTTACATTTGGTAACAACTAAATATTTAAAAAGAAATCCAAAAAACTTTTGAAATTATATTTTTGATATTTGATAGTTATTCTAATTTTGAAACTAGACACAATTAATATATTAAAACAATTAAAATATAACTTAGGTACTAATTTATTCTAATTTTTTCACATAAATATGAATACAATCCCATAAATATTTATTTGGTATAATATAATAACAATAATATGTAAGCATAGAAGATTATAAAGTTAATAATATAAAAGTAGTGAAATTAAAATGTTACATAAAATATAAAAATTATATGTTATTTTGTGTATGAATATCATCTCATAAGGTATTTCTTTGATATAATAATAATAAGATATATAAGTATAGAATATTATAAAGGTAATAATATACGTGTAAACAAAATTCTAATATGAATTTTATATCAGATTGCAAAACTGGGAGAGAATGATGAACACTTAAGTATATATTGCATGCTTCTATATAACAATTATAGAATTATAAAAAGCAAAAATATAATTTTGCATATCTATACAATCATAACAACAAAAATGAACTAGGTATTTTATTATATTAATATATATTTATAGAGGATTATTGCATGAATTTTATAAGGGATTGCAAAATTTGAAGAAAATGCGAAATAATCGATTTTTTCTTATGGTTTGTATCTAACAATTACATGGTTGAAATTGTTGGTACAACCCTTGATTAACACTTAAACACTAGATAAAGTTGTAAATATAATAGCTATCCGAGTAATTGATTAAACATGACCCACTCTTATTAGCATTAGTTTGAATAAATTTTCATGCCTTTGATAATGCACTTAGCTTTCATTACTTTGTATGATGCTCATTGAGATGAAAAGTGGTTGAAATTAGCTAAATGAACTGCATGGCGACGCTCATCACCTTGAGGGCTTGCACTTGGTTACCACAAACCTATCCATATTTTCATTATAATATTATTAAAATAAGGGGAAGTGTTTTTTAAATTACCACATTTAGCCTTCAGCTTTTTAATTTGAAAATTGAATGCCTCTCTCAATTGAAAATAAAGTACATCTTAACTTGTCATAAGGAAATAAAAGTGGAGGCTAGAATAGAACTAGAGTTGGCAATGTGGACACTCCAGTATTGAGAACACAAGGAAAAAGGAACAAGAAGGGAGTTTGGCATAGATGTGTATTTTTCTTGGGGTAATGAGGTTCCTAGAGTAAAATACATATAGCACTTCTAACAAAGTATTGTAAATGAAGACATCGCTATTGCAGAAAATAATAATCTTGTAAGCTGCTTATTGCTAAATCACTAGATTGGCGTCAATGTGGTGGTGCAGTTTGTCTAGGTTGTAAAGTCTTATCCACTGACTTGATTGGTGCACACAAGATTTTCTTAATATATTGGTAGCTTCAATATTTTTCATCTTCTAAGCTCTTTTTTTCTTTTCTTTTTCAGTGTAATGCATTTCACAGGGAAATCCATTGGGCACATCTGCTCACTCTGATGATATTACCTAGTTTAAACTGGATTTTTTCGAGCTAAGGCTAGGTCATTAGTCAACAATTGGCTCAGAAAGAGAGAAAGCATGTTACAAAGTGGAATTTGAACCTAGGTAGGGGAGGATAACACCTTTCATCTTAGCCATTTGAGCTACATCCAACTAACAACATTTTCTCATTTCTTTATTTAGGCAATGTGAAATATATATCTTGTACTTTTGGTTACACATTTCATATTTTAAGTTGAAGTTCATGTTCACTATTCTTGTTTCATGTTCTCGTCATTTTGTGTCTTTGTTAGTCAGTTTCTGTTGTAGATCTTTATTTTGCCTTGGCCATTTTATTAGGTGAATGTTATATATTTAAGTAGTTATGCATTCTTTACAACATGGATATACAAATTGAAATAGGCCTAAAAAATTATGCATTCAATTTTTATTGCAGGGTCCTTTTATTACAGATAGACATTTTCTATGATTTTGCTTAAAAAGTTTTGCGTTAAATACATGGGAGCCTAACTCTAGGATTTATTTTCAAATGCATTAATCATTGGACACCTTGTATTCCCTTTCTTTAAATAGCTTTTTGATTTCTCTCATGAAATATTTCATTTTTCTGTCTTATATCCCTAAGCAAACTCTCGAGAAGAAAACCAATTATTGTGATTGTATAACTCGACCAATATAACTATTTACATGCTTTTCAATGGAAGTCATACTAGAATTACTTGCTTAGTAACTTTAACTCTACACACTTGCTTACACCACCTTAAGGGATCAGGGTGATGATGATCATACACCTTGTTTTGAGGAAATCTGATGCAATGCTAAAGAGAAAGGCTCATCTTTCTCAATCATTGGGTGAGAGTCATTGACATAGATGCAAATCAAATATTATGCTTATGCCCTAACCTTATTATGAATCATTTAAGAAGGGAGGAGATATTAGGGGAGGAGATAGGATAATACATGTAATTGAAGCTTGTTCCTTGAATCCGAATCCTTGGATCTTTGCTTGATGCTCCTAAATTTTCTTACACATATAAGAAAACCACCTTCCTCATCTTGACAATAATAAATATTCTAATGTGAAATTAACACCCAAATAACAAAATATATATGCTAGAGGTGGATATTTTAGTTGGAGAGGTGGAGATGGGGTTGAGGATTTGTCCATTTCCTTAGGTTTTCACAGGCCAGTTTGTGTAAGAAAGTTGCAGGTTTTTGTAGCCATGGTTGAGGATGATGTTCAACTCGTCGACTATTCTAACGACTCTTTATCACAATTTGTCATATTTTGCAGTGATGAGGATAATATATGTGGGGTGGCCTTTCACCATGGGGGATTTTCTTGAGGTGGAAGGAAGCAACCATTGTTGAATTAAGCTCCTGTTGTCGTCAGTAAATTTTCATCTCAAGGTGGCACATGCCTAGGATTTTTCGTTTCGGACAAGGGTACACCAAAACTAGGAGGATAATGTCTCTCCCAAGTTTCCTTAATACGATGTCAAGTATTATGTGCGGGGGTTTATCGCAGTAGGGCTGTAGATCTGAACGGAGTGCGATTCTCAATAATTTTGCACTTGATCTGTAGTAGCTTGTCTCCCCACATGATGAATCTTGATCTTTTGGTTTTACTGGTTGAGAATTCGAAATAATCGAGTTATTGATTGGTTGGGTATCCCCTCGCCTTTCGAATGTTGTTAAGAAGAATAAGGTGATGAAATCTACGGGATTTAGGTTTTCGCTGATAGTTGGAAAATACATTCTGGTAATGGCTGTCCCAAATTTTGTAGGAAAAACTCTAATTGGTAGGATTTGTGGTCATAGAACTGGGGAGGATGAATTGGCATATTGATTAATGAAAATCAGTGTCCTCTGATCAATAACCCCCTTGACATAAGTCGATTGGAAAGAGGCTAGATTGGTTTTTGGTTTGGAAGTGTTGAAGACACTCAGGATATCTTGCACTAGGTGTGGGGTCTCGGTAAGAATATGTTGGTTTTAAAATCTTGACACCCTCTTTTTAATCCTTGCAAGGATGTCTTGGAGGCCATTCCCATTTGGGTAAAATTTCCACGTCTTCCCTCAGAATTAGGGTCCCGAAGGAATTTAAATCTATCAAGGATGCAATTGGGAAATTTATGGTCATGGATGCTTTTATCTTTCATTCGTAGGCAAGGTCAGGAGCCTGTATTCTTGTGGAGCTCGATCTTAGAGATGGCTTGTTTGATTCAATTGATTTAGTGGTCGAGGATACCATCTTCACTCAGCAGTTGGATTGCTTGAATGTTCATTTTAGATGTGCCATATGTCATCTGTATGGACACGCCATGGAGAAATGTGGGTTATCCTTTAAGAAGCAGATTTTGCGACAAAAATCTCCTTTAGGGGGTGACAAAATTGTTTTGGAGTACTTGAGGAAGGATGATGTGCCTCAGGGCCCCTCAATTTCTCTAGATCCATAAAAATGTTTGTGGATGTTTCTGTTATTCAAGACTGGATCTTTTTGACATATCCGGCAACGGAGATAGATACTAAGGTTCCTATTCCCGTTAAAGTTCTTTTAGAGGGCTTGGATATTACCCCCAACCAATTTGAAAAATTGATTGACATTTGGCAAAACAAATCAACTTTTTTTCCTCTAGTTAAAGGTAATGTCTCTCAAGGTAAAGTCTTGTGGTGGGTCCTGAGGCTGAAAGGGTCCCTAACGATATGGTGAGTAGTTTGTTTGGTGGTGCTTGTAGTAGGGATTTGGTGCCAAATCCTAAGTCTCTAGTTGGTGGTAGCTAGATCTCTCGGGGTAGTTCTAGGGGACCTATATGATGCATTCTCAAGCTAAGGATGTTGGGGGCTTGGACTCCGATGACCCTTATTTATCCCTTCCTTCGAAAGCAGGGAGGAACTCAAGTATGCATTATGCAAAATAGAAGTCCAGGAAGGAAACCAATTAAGGTAGGAAATTGAGCATTACTGGGGAGCTTAGAGAAGAGAAGTCCCATGAAGGGGTTTCCAAATGAAGGTTCTCTCATTAAATGTTTATGGCTTGAGAGGGAAGGACTAGGTTGCATCCCTCAAAATCTTGGTAGATGTAGAGAAACTTGATCATTGTTATGGTTCTAAAGGAATCGACGGTGAAAGGTGAAATAATGGTACCTATCTTGGAGAAGGTTTTTGTTTCTTGGACATTTATGGCAATTGATTCCGATGGTTTCTTGAGTGGTTTGGTTTTGGGATTTAATAACTCCATGGAGGTGGAAAATTCTTATGCATGTGCTTTGTCCTCGGGTTTGGACATATTCTCAAGATCACTGATAAGGGTTTTCTCTTTCTGTATAGGCAATATGATCATAGAAAAGAATTTTGGGTGAAGATTATGTCTTTTGACTCTTTTCGGGTTCCCAACATTATTGGTGGCGGTGATTTAATTTTTGTTCTCTTTGGTGAGGAATATTGGGTTAGGAATGTCCGTGAGGATGGTTTAGCGTAATTTTTGCAATGAATTTTTGAAGAAAAATGTTGGGTGGATATCAAGATGTCTCAATTGAAACCTACATGGAGTAATAAGTGAATGAGGGAGGAGGGTATTACCAAGCGTTTCGATAAGTTCCTCAGGCATGAGTCCCATTGTAAACATTCTGGAATATATAGGTCTTGGGTTCATAATCGATTCTTTTTGTACCACTTACCTATCTTTTTAAAGATTGGTGTTTCAGACAATAAGCCTAGTACTCCCTTCAAGTACAACTCCAATTGGGTTGGGGATTAATAGTGCCAACATATTGTTAAGGCCTTTTGAAAGCCGATTAACGCTTTGGATAAAAGGAGGGTGGGTGTCTAGTGCATTGATTCTCTTTGCTCCTTAAGGAGCAATTTCTCAATGGAATCAAGCAAAATGGTGAAATCAGGATGCAAAACTCGAGGTCATTGAAAGGAGATTAGAGGATCTCTACCTTGCTTTTCCCACATGTATTATTTCTACAAATATCTCTCTCAATATTTCTAATCTTGTTCAACAAAACTAATCGTTTTTACGTAACAAAGAAATTGAGTGGAGTTTGAAGAGAAAAGCTGTTTGGTTGGAGGCAGGGGATTATAAATACTAAGTACTTCCATAATCTTGTAAAGCACATAACTCCAATACATTCTGGGAATTGTCAAATTATGAAGGTTGGAGAGTCAGGTGTCACAATTATATACCTGCTCTGGTTATCAATCACTTGTCTTCCTTGTATTCAGATCCAGGGCATGCTCATATGGACATTGTGATTTAAGTTATCATGACATTCCTTAGGAGGATCAAATTATTCAACAATGAGATATGTTATAGTCCAATTTCTAAGGAATAATTATTGCTTTCTTTTCATCTATTTAAGAGGGATAAAAGCCATGGGCCGGATGGATAAATTGGAGAGTTTTTTGTATATATATATTTTTTATATTTCTAGTTGGATGATCTACTTAGGGTTGTGGAGGATATTATTTATTTAGTATTTTTCAAGGTCCCATTAAGTCAAACTTCCTTCCTAACATGCCTAAGAGGGATAAGACTGAGTCTTTCACTGATTTTCAACCAATTTCCCTCTGTAATGGGGTTTATAAAATTGTGACCAAAAATATTGTAGTTAGAGTTAATCCATTTATTTCTCATGCTATCTCCTAGAAACAATTTGGATATCTCAAGGGTCATACCATCCATGAAGCTATTGCTTCTTCCTAGGAGGGTTTGCATTTCATTAAAATGAAAAATAAAAGGACCAAGGTATTAAAATCAGATCTCTCAAAAGCTTATGATAAGGCTTCGTGGCTCTTTATTCACCTTATTTTGCTTCATATTATATTTAGTCTAGATATGACTAACTAGATCATGGGTTGTATTGAATCAACTTCATTTGCAGTTCTAATTAATGGTGCGGGTTCTGATTTCTTTAAATCTTCCAAAGGGTTCAAGCATGGTCGCCCCCTATCACCATATATGTTTCTACTCATTGTTGAAGGGTTGAGTAGGCTCATGCTGGAAGCCTGTAGAAGCATAAGGCGTGAGAGTGTCAATTTCAATGGCATAGAATTGTTAACCCATCTTTTGTTTGTGGATGATATCCTTTTATTTTTTCGTCAATTAGAGTTAGAATTTCAAAGGCTTAGGGAGATTATTGACCTATTATGTCAGGCCATTGGGATGAAATTAAATAATAGGAAATCCTCCATCTATTTGTTACAAGGCCATCTTGATTCAGGTCCCTTCTGGAATGTTTTCTTCTCGTTGGAGGTTGGTTGTCAGGACAAAGTTATATAATAATTGGGGCATATTCTTAAGCCTAACAAATACGACAAGATGGATTGGCTCAGGTTGGTCAACATAATTGAAGCAACAATTAATCTATGGGGTAATGAATGGATTTCCATGGGATCTAGGTTAGTTCTCATCAAATATATGTTGGAAGCTATTCCAATTTACTGGTATCTTATGGCTCATATTCCTAAAGGAATTTTGGTTCGTATAAGGAAACTATGCTTCAATTTTCTATAGAAAGGCCAATGCAAGTATCAAGATTGGATTGTTTCTTGGTTCAGAGGTCCTTTTTGGAGAAAAAATGATTTCTTCTAGCATTCTACCGAAATTAACTTCATATCATAAACCTATTCTGCTATAGTTTGAAGAGGAAGAATATCTTGGGCCCATTCCTTTCAGGTTTATCCCACTCTAGATAGATCATGAAGGTTTTCTGAATATAGTCTCACAAGCTTGGTCTCGGCCAGTAACAAGATGGCCAAATTTTGTATGGGAGCAAAAATTAAAATTCACTAAACTTGCTCTTAAGGATTGGGGTAAACAAACTTTGAAATCTCCATCCAGTAACAGAATAGAGGCATTAAAATTTTTAGAGGAGATTCAAATGGAAATGGATGAAGCAGGGATAACCCTAGCTAAGTTGGAAAAGAACAACAAGCTTAGTTCAACGCCTTTCGTGTTTTTAGAAAGGAAGAATAACAATGGAGGTTGAAATCTCGCAACATCGGGTTACAAGCAGGAGGCATAAATAATTCCTTCTTTCACAGGAGGTATAGAGCAAGAATCTCTCACAATCAAATTTCAGAAATTTCTTCCTTAGATGGACAAATTTTTAAAGGCCAGACTCAAATACCGCAGGCAGCTGAATCACACTTTCAATGTTTGTTTAGTGAAACTAGATTAATAGAGAATGATTTAAACTTAGATTTTTTTATCCAATATTCCCTCTTTCGTTAGTAAGGAGACAAATGGAGAACTTAAGGAGCCATTTATAGAAGAGGAGATCATTGATGTTATTTGGTCAATGGATCCGGATAAAGCCCCATGGCTAGATGGTTTCTCTTTTCATTTTTATTGAGTGTGTTGGACAGTCATCAAGAAATATCTTCTGAGGATCATCAAATCCTTTCATATAAAAGATAAAATTGGTGGATGCACCAATTCCACTTTCATTGAATTAATCCCTAAATAAGTTAATCCGACAAATTTTGAAAGATTTCGGTCAATATCTCTTTGCAATGCTTCTTATAAAATCCTTTCTAAACTTTTAGCTAATCAGATCAAGCCTTTGTTAGGAAAGCCGATCTCCCCTCTTCAAGGCAGGTTTGTCAAAGTGAGACACATCTTGGATAATGCGATCCAAGTTTAGGAAGCCATGCAATCTAGTTTTCAAAGATAGGAGAAAGGCATGCTAATCAAACTTGATATGGCAAATGCTTTTGACAGGGTAAGGCTGTCGTTCCTTTATAAAGTTCTTCGCTCATTTGGTTTTAGCTCAGCATTTGTAAATTTGGTAAAAGATTGTACTGATAAACCTTGGATAGCTCCTTTAATAAATGGAAGACCGACAAATTTCTTTCAAGCAACTAGGGGTCTTCGTCAGGGCTTCCCTCTCTCGCCGTTCCTGTATATTCTAATGGCTGGATCTCTGAGTAGAAAATTATCCACAGAAAAAGAAGCAGGGATTATTTCGGGCATTAAGTCTGCAAGAGGGGTAGACTCTATCAATCATGCTCTATTTGTGGATGATTCTCTCCTCTTGGGAGGGGCCTCACTTAGGATGGAAAGAAATTTCAAAGAAATTCTGCAAAACTTTTGTCTCATTCCGGGAGATCTGATTAACAATAGAAAGAGTGCAGTGTATGGTTGGAACACTGATCATTCAACTATCTTGAATATATCAAATATTTTAGAATTTTCTGGATATGACATTTGGGATCAGATCAAATATCTGGGTCTTCCTTTAACCTTAAGTCAAAATGAACCTTCTCTTTGTTTGGAAGTAATTAGTAAGATAAAAGAAAAAATGATTCTTGGGGTGGACAATGGATCACAAAGGTAGGGACGCTTATAATGATCAAGTCAATTATGGAAGCTCTTCCAATATATCAATATTCTCTTCTCCTAGCTCCAAAAGTAATTATAGATTAGATTTCCAAACTTACTCGAGATTTCCTCTGGAGAGGTGGCAAAGGAAATCAGAATAGATTGCATTTAGTTAACTGGGATATAGTCAAAAGACCCGTGTTAGAAGGTGGCTTGCAAATCAGAGATTCGGGTTTGAAAAATATTGCTATGGGAGGAAATGTTTTTTGGCAACTCTTCCGCGATCGTAAAAATCCGGTTAGTCAAGTATTATGGGAAAAATACCTCTTAGGAGGAAATCTGTGAAACCTTCAGGAAGTAAACACCCCCAAAGGTTCTCTAACTTGGAATTTATGTCGAAGAGAACTTGAATTCTTTCAAAATCATTTATATCACATTCCTAGGAATGGAAGGAAAAGTCTTTTGTGGGAAGACAATATTCAAGGACATGCTCCATTATCAACCAATTCCTCTCTCACAGAGATCAAAGCTTTGGCTAGTTAACAAAGGATTATCACGATTAGCAGATATTTCAAAATGGGACAACAAAGAAAACTAGGTAGATTGGAAATTTGAACTACTGGAATGGCTCAACTCACAAAAAAATTTGTTGCTCACTGAGTTGATAGGAAAATCTCCAATTCATTATTGAATAAAGGATTGCTGGGGATGGGGAAAATCATGTAAATATTCAACATCACAAGTATATTCAGCTCTTCAAAATAATCTACCATCATCGCTGCCAACTTAATTTTGGAAATCTGTTTGGAACTCCTCCAAACAGATAGCGAACACGAAAAGTATTCATGACTTTGGTAATCACGTGGGGAAAAACTCTAATTGGTACGATTTGGGTCATAGAATTGGGGTGCATGAATTGGCAGAATGGATCAATGAAAATCGGTGTCCTCTAATCAATAACCCCCTTGACATAAGTTGTTTGGAAAGAGGCTAGATTGGTTTCTGGTTTGGAAGTGTTGAAGATACTCAGGATATCTTGCACTGGGTGTGGGGGCTCGGTAAGAATATGCTGGTTTTAAAATCTTGACACCCTCTTTTTGATCCTTGCAAGGATGTCTTGGAGGCCATTCCCATTTGGGTAAAATTTCCACGTCTTCCCTTAGAATTAGGTTCTCGAAGGAATTTAAATCTATCAA
Source organism: Pseudotsuga menziesii (assembly GCA_001517045.1). Lineage (NCBI taxonomy): Eukaryota > Viridiplantae > Streptophyta > Pinopsida > Pinales > Pinaceae > Pseudotsuga > Pseudotsuga menziesii. The sequence continues at coordinate 449,642 of LPNX010622924.1, forward strand.
GGACACATTTGGGAAATTTGTGGTCGTGGATGATTTTCTCTTTCATTCGTAGGTAAGGTCAGGAGCTTGTATTCTTGTGGATCTTGATATTAGAGATGGCTTGTTTGATTCAATTGATTTAGTGGTCGAGGATGCCATCTTCACTCAGTAGTTGGATTGCTTTAATGTTCATTTTAATGTGCCATATGTCATCTATATGGACATGCCAAGGAGAAATGTGGGTTAACCTTTAAGAAGCATATTTTGCAACGAAAATATCCTTCTAGGGGTGACAAAATTGTTTTGGAGTACTTGAGGAAGGACGATGTGCCTCAAGGCCCCTCAATTTCTCTAGATCCATAAAAATGTTCATGGATGTTTATTTTATTCAAGACTGGATCTTTCTGACATATCCGACAATGGAGATAGATACTAAGGTTCCTATTCCCATTAAAGTTCTTTTAGAGGGCTTGGATATTACCCCCAACCAATTTGATAAATTGATTAACATTTGGCAAAACACATCAAATCCCCCCCCCTAGTTAAAGGTAATGTCTCTCAAGGTAAAGTATTGTGGTTGGTCCTGAGGCTGAAAGGGTCCCTAACGAGATGGTGAGTAGTCTGTTTGGTGGTGCTTGTAGTAGGGATTTGGTGCCAAATCCAAAGTCTCTAGTTGGTGGTAGCCATATCTCTCGGGGTAGTTCCAGGGGATCTATATGATGCATTCTCAAGCTAAGGATGTTGGAGGCTTGGAGTTTGATGAGCGTTATTTATCCCTTCCTTCGAAAGAAAGAAGGAACTCAAGTATGCATTATGCAAAATAGAAGGCCAGGAAGGAAACCAATCAAGGTAGGAAATTGAGCATTACTAGGGAGCTTAGAGAAGAGAAGTCCCATGAAGGGGTTTCCAAATGAAGGCTCTCTCATTAAATGTTTATGGCTTGAGAGGGAAAGCCTAGGTTGCATCCCTCAAAAGGTTGGTAGATGTAGAGAAACTTTATCATTGTTATGTTTCTAAAGGAATATATAGTGAAAGGTGAAATAATGGTACCTATCTTGGAGAAGGTTTTTGTTTCTTGGACATTTCTGGCAGTTGATTCCGAGGGTTTCTTGGGTGGCTTGGTTTTGGGATTTAATAACTTCATGGAGGTGGAAAATTCTTATGCATCTGCTTTGTCCTTGGGTGTGGATGTATTTTCAAGATCATTGATAAGGGTTTTCTCTTTATGTATAGGCAGTATGATCATAGAAAATAATTTTGGGAGAAGATTATGTCGTTTGACTGTTTTCAGGTTCCCAACATTATTGGTGGTGGTGATTTAAATTTTGTTCCCTTTGGTGAGGAGTCTTGGGTTAGGAATTTCCATGAGGATGGTTTAGCGTAATTTTTGCAAGGAATTTTTGAAGAAAAAGGTTGGGTGGATATCAAGATGCCTCAATTGAAACCTACATGGAGTAATAAGTGAATGAGGGAGGAGGGTATCATCAAGCATCTGGATAAGTTCCTCATGCACGAGTCCCATTGTAAATATTCTGGAATCTATAGGTCTTGGGTTCACAATCACTTATTTTTGTACCACTTACCTATCTTTTTAAAGATTGGTGTTTAAGACAATAAGCCCATTACTCCCTTCAAGTACAAATCCAATTGGGTTGGGGATCAATAGTGCCAACATATTGTTAAGGTCATTTGAAAGCCGATTAACGCTTTGGATAAAAGGAGGGTGTTAGGGCACACAGGGTACTCCCAAAGGATTGAACACCAAGAGAAACCACTTTACACAAATGAATCACAGATCAACACACCGATGTTTGTCACATGGTTAAAACCATCGAGAGGGAAACAGTCCATGGCCCCAGCCAAATAGCTACTTGGAGCAATTTATTATGCAAAAGAAAGAAAGTTACATGAGCTTCTCATAATCGATCAACTAGCCAAGGACCCTCTATGCTCTTTAAATAGAGATCATAGACCAATCGGGTGTTAAGCCACTGATCAATGGTAGGTATGATCTAAGAGAAGTTGAACCGTCGGATCACTCTATGTCTAGGACATATCATGACCATCAGATTAGAATATTTACAAATGCATACTAATGCATACTAAAGAAACACACTTTTACCTAACCGATAAATTACACAAGTTGATCTTAACTAACTCCTAAGTGTCTAAATATCCTAATAGAGGGTGGGTATCTTGTTCATTGATTCTCTTTGCTCCTTAAGGAGCAATTTCTCAATGGAATCAAGCAAAATAGTGAAATCGGGATGCAAAACTCAAGGTCATTGCAAGGAGATTAGAGGATCTCTACCTTTCTTTTCCCACATGTATTATTTCTACAAATATCTCTCTCAATATTTCTAATCTTGTTCAACAGAAATAATCATTTTTACGTGACAAAGAAATTGAGTGGAGTTTGAAGAGAAAATCTCTTTGGCTAGAGGCAGGGGATTATAAATACTAAGTACTTCCATAATTTTGTAAAGAACCATCGGAACTCGAATACATTCCGGGAATTGTCAAATTGTGAAGGTTGGAGAGTCAAGTGTCACAATTATTTACCTGCTCTAGTTATCAATCACTTCTCTTCCTTGTATTCAAATCCAGGGCTTGGTCATATTGACATTGTGCTTTAAGTTAGCATGACATTCCCTAGGAGGATCAAAGTCTTCAACAATGAGGTATGTTATAGTCCAATTTATAAGGAATAATTATTGCTTGCTTTTCATCTATTTAAGAGGGATAAAAGCCTCAAGATGGATGAATGAACTGCAGAGTTTTTTGTGTATTTTTTTTTTATATTTCTAGTTGGATGATCTGCATAGGGTTGTGGAGGATATTAGTTCTTCATTATTTTTCAAGGTACCATTAAGTCGAACTTCCTTCCTAACATGCCTAAGAGGGATAAGACTGAGTCTTTGAATGATTTTCAACAAATTTCCATGTGGAATGGGGTTTATAAAATTATGTCCAAAACTATTGTAGTCAGAGTTAATCCATTTATTTTTCATGCTATCTCCTAGAAACAATTTGGATATCTCAAGGGTCATACCATCCATGAAGCTATTGCTTCTTCCCAGGAGGGTTTGCATTCTATTAAAATGTAAAATCAAAGGACAAAGGTATTAAAATCAGATTTCTCAAAAGCTTATGATAAGGCTTCGTGGCTCTTTATTCACCTTATTTTGCTTCATATTATATTTAGTCTAGATATGACTAACTAGATCATGGGTTGTATTGAATCAAATTCATTTGCAGTTCTAATTAATGGTGCGGGTTCTGATTTCTTTAAATCTTCCAAAGGGCTCAAGCATGGCCGCCCCGTATCAGCATAGATGTTTCTACTCATTGTTGAAGGGTTGACTAGGCTCATGTTGGAAGCTTGTAGAAGCAAAAGGTTTGAGAGTGTCAATTTCAATGGCATAGAATTGTTAACCCATCTTTTGTTTGTGGATGATATCCTTTTATATTTTCATCAATCAGAGTGAGAATTTCAAAGGGTTAGGGAGATTCCTGACCTATTATGTCAGGCCATTGGGATGAAATTAAATAATAGGAAATCCTCCATCTATTTGTTACAAGGCCATCTTGATTCAGGTCCCTTCTGGAATGTTTTCTTCTCGTTGGAGATTGGTTGTCTTGACAAAGTTATAGAATAATTGGGGCATATTCTTAAGCCTAACAAATACGACAAGATGGATTGGCTCTGTTTGGTAAACATGATTGAAGCAACAATTAATCTATGGTGTAATGAATGGATTTACATGGGATCTAGGTTGGTTCTCATCAAATATATGTTGGAAGCTATTCCAATTTATTGGCATCTTATGGCTCATATTCCTAAAGGAATTAAGGTTCTTATAAGGAAACTATGCTTCAATTTTCTATAGAAAGGCCAATGCAAGTATCAATGCTTTTACTTTTTCAAATGGAAGCAAATCACATTCCCAAAAGTATCTGGAGGTCGGGGTTGAAAGAAGATTCTTATGTTTAATAGTGTTTTGGCTACCAAGTTCTTGTGGAACTTCCTTACTTGAGAAAGTTTGTGGAAATCTATTTTGGTTGCGAAATATATCACTCATGGTTCTGTACTAGACTGGATTGGGTATCCTGTCAAATCTTATGCCCAAGCCTCAAATCATTGGAATGCGTTATCCAATAAATCTCTTATGATTGAAAATTATTTAGCTTGGAGAGTTGGCAATGGGAAACCTATCAAGATTGGGTCTGGCTCAATTATGGTCTGTGCCAAACCCAATGTGGTTGCATATGGACTCATTGAATTCCTCCAATCAATCGGTTGGGAAACATTAGATAAACTTACAAATTCGATGACCTCCAATTTGTGGAATTAGGGTTGGTATTCTACTCGGGATCTCAATTTGGATAGAGAATGCAGTGGCAAGTGTTTGGATAAATACTATCAAGTTTTGACTCATAGTCAAATCAAATTTAAAGATGAAGATGACTCCCTGGATTGGATTTCAATTATGCGGGTGGAATGTATTCATCCAAGTTGGTATATACTTCATTATTTGAAGACGAAGGAACATATACCCTCTAGTGGTGGAAGAATATTTGGAAGGTTATTGCTCCTCCAAAAAGTGTTTTCCATATGTGGGTATGATTTCAAACATTTGGCATGCAATCTAATTCAAAATATGAGTTTCTGCGGTCCGGGTATATGCGCCCCCTATAAATTGGCAGAAGAGTCGAATTGTCATGTGTTTTTGGACTGTGGTTTTACTTAGTCTGTTTGGAAGGAATTGGAATTGTCTTTAAAGAAGGATAATCTATCCTTTGTAATTTCTTTGGTTATTGCTTTCCACATGTATTTTTCTAGTCTAGACTTGAACGGACTTCAATCCTTTCCCTTCCTTGTCTCAAGGTGGGTTTGGTTAGGTTGAAGTCATGTAGTTTTTCCGAACAAGATTTATCGGATTCCTCCCCTTACAAGCCACGTGCAAGCGCTTTTCAGTCATTACTGTAAAATTGTAAATCCCTCTAGTTCTAAACATGCTAGTCCCTTCATTCCTTTGATTGTGTTTCCATGAGCCTACTTTGATGGTGCTTTCCAAGAGCATGGTAATACATGTGGCATAGGTATAGTTCTTTATATGGATATAAATCATCATTTTTAGGGGAAAGGGGATGTAGGCATTGGATGAAACAATTGGGATGAGTCACTAATACATTTGGGAAGATTTTTCGATGAAATATTTCCACGTTTTGAACATTCGTGGATTAATACTTCATTTTTTTTATCATGGCGGAAAAACCGTGGCAATATCGACATTTTTAATTTTCGAGGAACTTTCGTCTCTATATTGATGATATATGGCTATATTTGCACACTCGCCAAACCAATGCCAACTTTCAATGGCTCTTGGTTGTTTATGCGCATGTCAAATCTTGCATTTTTAGCACATTTTTTATAGTTGCGATAAGGTTCTTGGTGATTGATTGAGCGCAGAATGAGCCCGTATGTCTTTATCAACCATATCCAAAACTAGAGAGATTAGTCATACTATGCAACAATCATTTGGTCATAAATTCATAAAAGGTAAGCATGCATTCTTTTTTGGGGGATACAAACTAACATTGAGGCTCAAAATAAAAGTTGTATTCTTCGGGTCATGTACCTTATGAATGAATTTAACAACCCTGCAACTCCCTCCTTTTATTTAAACTAGAGTAATTGCAACAAGAGGGTCCAGTCAACAATGACTCTAGCCAATTCGTTTTTTTATAGACCCAATGCTCCACTAAGCTATTTTCCATTGACACAGTGTTAATCACTTTCCACAGTAGAAGGAAAACTTTCATTTGGACCATTTGGGCCACCTAGTGTTCCAATGCCCAAACTATCAAGGTCTCCTTGTGAGTAAATCAAAATCCATTGCACAACACTTGTTGGCATCAATTAAAACTTCAGTATGTTAGACACAATGCTCACTGAGAGGCGAGGGGGGGGGGTGAATCAATGAGCAAAGGCTTCAACTCACTTTCAACTTTTTCTACCAATATTATATCATCAGTTCACAATTGCTTTAACAACATATTTATCAAAGAACAATATCAACTAGGCACATGTCATTCATCAATTAAACACATCACTATTAAGACATTGCACAAGGGACACCATATATAGTTTTGTAATGTTTATATAAGTGGAGACTTCAATCTCCAATATGGGCTACAACCCATAAGGTGGAACCACCCACCATAATGGTTCAGTCAACTACAACTGAATGGGATGCTACAACATCCAAACAAGCTTCAACCTATTAAAAGACCAATAAGTCTTTCCCCAGCTCCACCCAACCTCCCTATACAAATTACAATTGATACATCAGACTCTTCCAAAGTTTTCCACAGGCACACACATAAAAAATACCAATCAACACCAACACTGTCTCAACTCTGTCCATACACCATTAGTATCTTGTCTTCAATACTGTCCACAGCAACATATATCAAGCTGAGTATTCATCATGACTAACTCATATCTGTTCTCTTGTCCAAGTGCATTTCTTCAGTACCTTGTTCTTGGATCATTCTGCCCTAAACCAATTTTCAGCAAGATTATGTCAGCATAATGTCCATCAATTACACTGGTATCATGTTACATTGCAGCCCTAGATAAACATCATGCTGTGTCCTTCATCATTACATTGGCATATTAATTTATGTTCCCAACATCACTCATTACTATGCCCAACATCATCCACTTCAAATTATCAGTCAGATTATCATTTCGGTGAAGCCCAGAAAATCAAAGATATAGACAAATATTATGCTGCTCTTGCTGCTCCATCACACTTTCCTCACACCACCGAACTGACCTCCTCACTGAACCTCCCGAATTCTCCACAAGCACTCCCGAACTTCCTCCGTATTCTCATTTGAAACAACAACTTATCTTCTATATTTATACATTTTCTTCTCTTGGATTTAAGGCGGCTGACATGTCTCTTTAAATTAAATAAATAGTTTTTTATTTCCATGTCTTAGGAGGCCGACCACATCAACAATTTATTTTTGTTATCATTAACCAAAATTTATTTAATTTTCCATGTCATCATCATTTTAATTTTATTTTTTATGCCAAGACTTGGCCTTCTCTTATGCCCGCATACCCTTCTTCAACTGCCCGTATGGGGGTCTTTGATATTCCAATAAGTATGCCCACACTGTCCATCTTCAAAGTGCTAGTAGGTGATGTATTCAGATGCCCACGGCTAGGGTTTAAAGATGCCCACAACTCCTCATTTGAGCCATCAAATATTCCCACAACTCCCACAAATGGCCACAACAAGTACTTCCTTATGCCCGCAGATCACACCAGGATGCTCGCAGGTGGCCATAAGGGATGCCCGTAGGTGGTGCTGGGAAGATGCCCATAATAGGCAATATCTTATGCCTGCAATGGTCCTCATTTAGCATGCCCACATGATCTTCTGGAGATGCTCGCAATATTTTCCTTGTCCACTATTTTATCATGCCCATAGCCATCTCTGTCATCAAGTTTGCTTGTCTATTGTCATGTCACCACATCCTTGTCATCTTTGCACCAACATCTTTGTCTTGCCAAAATCATCTTCAAATGACCACATAATGGGTTATTTGACTCTCTAGATGTTCCATGCTTGTCAATCTCATTATGCATGTCCTTAGTCATCTCTGTCCTTCATGTCTTGTTCCAATTACACCTTGCCATGACATCATGCTTAGACACCTCTTCGAATCTCTGTTTGTTATTTATTGTTTTAATGAAATAATCAATTAAAACTTCTTCTAAACATTGCATCTCTCCAATAGTAAGATGTGTCTCTTCAAAACTCTGTCTTAATTCTTTTTATTAAATTTTTGTTTATTTTTCTAAATACATTCCTGTAGCTTCTTATTTAATAAACTCTGTTTATTATTTTTCATTAACTTTGCAGGTCCATCTTTTGTATATATGACCATCATAATGCAGACTGAAAGTATGGTTGGATAACCACCTCAACAAGGATCAGATCCATGTCACCTTTTGAAATTTTTGATACACACGCATTATCTAGAGATCATTTGAAAACAGGCTTCCAAACTGTTTAATTTAACACACAAAATTGTTTTTAACTTGTAAAAATAATTTTTCTTCTACTTTGGCAGATTGATTTCTCCCTCATTTGATCACCATAAGGAAACCTACAAGCATGGCTAGATAGCCATTTCAACAATGAACAAGACCATATCACAAGATAAATCTGTTGACACACACACACCCTCTGGAAAGCATTTCAAAATAGCTTCTCAACCTCTTTTGAACATCAAAACATATTTCTTCCCATTTTGGCATACTCCTATTTCACACATGTGAACACTCTATGGAGACCTAAATTCATAAGCAGATGGAAAAATTACCAAAGAATGGATCCATGACATTTGATAAATTTACTTGCACAAAGTAAACCCTTGGCGGGCATTTCCAATTGACCTCTCAAACTCCTGTTTTTAACACTTGGTCAATTTTCTTTTGTTCTCACTATGCAAAATATTATTTTTCCTATTTTTGGCAGATTGATATTTTTCATATGAGACCATCATAAGACAAACTGAAGGTATGGATGGATATACAGTTCAACAAGGAACATGCCTATGCTACCTGATGAATTTTATCATCAAAATAACCCCTCCTTGCGGGCATTTCAAAATGCCTTTTCAATTTCTTGAATCTAACACAACCAATTTTCTTGTGTTCTTAAAATGCAAAATAATATTTTTCATACTTTTGGCAGATTTATATCTTTGTCATAAAACACTCCAAAGGATAACTGAGAACATAGTTAGATGCACCCATCAACAATCTATATCCTAACACTTTCATATTAGTCTTCTCATCATCCTATGAGATAGGGCGGGCATTTCCTTGAGGCCACTGAGGCAGTTTTTCTAGTACTGGAATAGTGCAGAACAACCTGAAACTCTGTTTTGGTAGACCATTATCTTTGTCTTCAAACATATTCTTTGAGAACGGAGACCATGGTGAGATAGCCTCTTCAAGAAGTTGTAGGATGATAGATTCAGATAATTTTTATCATACACCTATAAGGTATGACGAGCATTTTCCCAAGGCCACATGAGCCAATTTTTCCAACACTTGGACAATTTTCTTAGTCTACTCCAATCTGCCTAAAACACTGTTTTGGAAGGTTCATAAATTCTTTCTTAGCTACTTCCAGGACAATCTGAAGACATGGTTAGGTAGGCCAAATAGCAATATACAATACCCCCATATGGTGCGGGAATGTTCTTAAGGCTACCTGAGCCACTTTTCCAACACTTAGTCATTTTCCTGTTTTTCACCAAATTACGATATTTTTCCAAAATGATTGTCATTAATGTTGTCATCAATGACAATCCTATTCATCACAAAGACAACCCTTGGCGGGAATTTCCAACTGACCTCTCAAACTCATGTTCTTAACACTTAGTCAAATTTTCATACTTTTGAATATGCAAAACAATTTTTCTTCTATTTGGCAGATTGTTATTTTCCTCATGTGGTCACCATAAGAAAAACTAAGAAAATGGAAATATATCCAGTTCATAAAAAAACCCCATAGCCTCAGATAAATTTATCGTCATCACGACAATCTTTGGCGGGCATTTTCGTGAAGCCACTTAGGCAGTTTTACCAGTACTGGAATAATTCAAATATGGCTAGGAGGCACTTTTGGTAGGTTGACATTTTCCTCCTTAGAGACTCTCTGGTGAGACAAGTGAAATGGTTCTATTCTCCATACAATACTCTAGAGACTCACATTCTCAAAACATTTTTCACATCATCCTATGAGGCATGGCGGGCATTTCCTTAAGGCCACTTGGGCATATTTAACATCAATTCCATACTGTTGTACAGGAATAAACACCTTATAACCGAAGGTCTGGGGTTACCAACATACTCTTAAAACTTGCAGGCGATCAACTTTAGAGTACAGAAAGGAAACAAGAAGATAGTATAGACTCACCCGATTCACGATGGTTGATCCTAGCTTTGTCCTCTTTCGCTCTGCTTCTCCTCCAAAGCTTTCAGGGATGTTTCTCCTTCACCTGTAAAGAGCAAATCCTCCAAGTGCAAGCTTATAGATGTATATAGGACATGTTAGATAAATAATATATAGAGTGCTTAATCATAAATATTCATCAAACCATGATACATGAAAGACATTCAAAAACACATTTGGAATAAGGATTCTCTTTATTAACAATAGTGAATGAGTTAAGATTACAACCCAACGCCTGAAACAAGGACTCCTTTGCAACCAAAGGATTCTGAGTTCTGCTGCTCCAAAGACTTCTGAATAGACACCACCAGCATAACTTTTCTCTCCAAGTATGATTCATTAATACCCTCCCCAAGGCCTTTATTTATACTTAGTGAAATAAGGCAGTTTCGAGGGTTGAGGAGGTTGAGACAGTTAAGATGGTTATAGTTAAGGGCTTAACAAATCTCAAATAGTCGCGATTTATTATTTTATTTGTCAAAGGAAAGCATACGCGGGTATTGATACTGGAAACCCGCGTATGACACGCGAGTTTCTCTAAGGGAAGCCCACGTACATATTTGTACGCGGGTTGCAATTACAAATACTCGCGTACAGTACACGACATACTATAGGAAAAGTCACGTATGTACGCGGGTTGCATATAGGCAAAGGCGCGTACAACAATTGACATATTCAAAGGTAAAAATGGCAAGCTGGATGGATAATGAATGTATTTCATAACATGCCCATCTATAGTGTTTTAGACAACCTTCAATCCACAAATGTCCTTTTGTGTGCCAACATTGGAAATGTCGGCACTCGGACGGAGAAGTGCCATTTGGGTTGATAACACATAGACAAATTTCTCAATTTGGTCTAATTTGCCTAAAACACCCTTTTGGAAGGTCCATAACTTTTTATTCATCCACTTAAAAGACAATATGAAGACATGGTCAAATATGCCGAAGACCAATCTACAAGACCCCCATGTACGGCAGGCATTTACTCTAACCCATAATTTAGGGAGGGCATCTTTCTGAGGCTACTTAGCCATTTTTGCATCCACTGGTGAAAAACCCTGTTTTGGCAGGCCTATATCTTTCTCCTCAAGAAAGATTAAAGAAAAATCAAATCATGAATAGGTATCCAAACCAACTAGCTATAGGACAGTACCATAGTGTGGAATTCTTCTCAAACCATGAATTGTGGCGAACATTCTCTTAAGACTGCTGGGACCAATTTTGACTAA
>LPNX010622924.1:465903-479434 GCA_001517045.1 Pseudotsuga menziesii
TCCCCTTATCATGTAGACGTCTTCATTCACTGAGACCCCCCTAAAATTGCGATGATGAAGATGATGATGATGATGACGATGAATATGATGATGATGATGATGAAGATGATGACGATGATAATGAAAATGATGATGATGATGAAGATGATGATCATGATAATGGAGATGCTGATGAATTGGATGACGATGGTGTTGATGATGAATATGATGATGAAGATGAAGATGCTGCTGATGATGATGACGAATATGATGATGATGATGATCAAGATGATGATGGTGATAACGAAGACATTGATGATGAAGATGATGATTATGATGATGATGATAAGGAAGATGACGATGATGAAGAAGATCATGATGATGATGACGATGCCGATGACGATGATGATTCTGAATATGATGATGATGATATTGATGAATATGACAAAGACGATGGTGATGACGACGAGGATAATGACGATGATGATCATCATCGTTGTTGTTGTCATCACCATCATCTTCACCATCTTCATCGTCATCATGATCATCATGATCATGATCATCGTCATCATCATCGTGTTCGTCCTTGAAGGGACTTATGTATAGGATCTCACTATAAGCAATGCAACCAATACAAATTATGACAAAATCCCAGTTAAATTAAATTAAACTACACTAAATTAAAAACATAGAGTTGTTTAACTATAATTAATTTAAAATGCAACAAAATATAAAATATGCAAATAAAAAAAACCCAAAATAAACTAAACAAAAGATAAATATGCAAAATAAAAAAACAAAACAAAACACAAAATATAAAATATGCAAATAAACAAACAAAAAACGTATAATTCAAAAACACCCGTGCACTAGCTCATTAGCAAAACAACAATGAACAAGTGCACTCCCGCTCACTAGTTCATTAGCAACATCCAGAGCATTGGTAATTTGATGAGCAGAGCAGTGGTAAATCGAGGAGCAAGGGATACCAGTCCAGAGGATACCGACGTTCCCAGTGGAGGAAATCCGACCGCAACCCAGAGGATAAAAAAACAATTTGGCCACAGTCCAGAGGATACCGGCGTTCCCAGGGGAGGCAATCCGGCTGCAGTCCAGAGGATAACAAAGGGCCCAATGAATTATGTAAGCCCATTAACTCTATCTGCGTAGGAATTTGGGAAAAATACGTCGAATTTCTGAACCAATACGGATTCAGTACAGTCATACTGAAATTATAATATTTTTGTTGTATTACCATCGCTTTTATTATCAATGGATATAGTAAGGGTTTTCTATTATTGGAGCATTTGAAGCTCCTCCTTAAATTTAGGGAAACGACATATGGGTTGAGCACTGCAAGCCAGTCGTGCTCTTGTATAATTTTATGAATTAAGGCACAATTTGCAAGCTTTTGTAATTTTATTCTATTTAATGATCCGGAACAGTGTGTAGAGTCATGTAGGAGCTATAATATGAACTGGTTCAACCTATTCTGTCGAAACTTTGAACTTGAGACGTGTTTCTTCTAAGCATTTAATTTTGCTTTAATAATTAGTTTTACCTCGATTATGGCACAAATTACAAGCTTTTGTTATTTTATTCTATTATATGTCTAAAACATTCTATAGAGTGCAAGCTTGTGTAATATTATTCTATTTAATGGTCTAGAACAGAGTCCTCTATGAGCTATAATTTGAACTAATTATGTTGAAACTTGAACGTGAGACCTCTTTCTCCTTTAAAGACGCATTTAATTTTTCTTTGATGGTCAGTTTTACATGGATTATGGCACACTTTTCAAGCTTTTGTGATTTTTTTCTATTATGGGTCTAAAACATTTTGTAGAGTGCCATAGGAGCTGCAATCATAATGACTGGGTACAATTCAACTTAAGACCTATTTCTCCTTTAAAGAAGCATTTTATTTTATTTTTATGCTCACTTTTACCTGAATTACAACACACTTTGCAATCTTTTCCCATTTACTGGTTTGGATTTTGGAACAATGTATAGTTCCCTGGGACTCATGGGCTATAATTTGAATTGACTCCAGTAAAATGACCCCTCATACCTCTTTCTTATTTAAAAACACATTTGATACAATTATTATTTTTCAATGACACTTATATCTTTTTGCCTCTATTTGGCATATACCATGGTAGTTAGTGTGGTTGCCTCTGTTTGGAATCTCTAAAAGAGTCCGAAGGTTATCAAGAATATTGTAGCCTGCGTCTGTCTTCATTAAACCCTCTGCGAGAATTTCTTCCTTAAATATATGTTGTGTAATTTCGATCACATCATATCTTCCAAAATACTATCCTTAAATCTTTAATTTCCTCCAATTCAATAGTGATTGAATCAATCCTCTTTCCTACTTAGTCATCACCTCTTAATTTTGAGATTTTTTTTTTAAGATTTAGACATTTATTTTTTCTTATAATTGCACACTTTTGAGAATTTTCATTATCTTGTTACTTAGTAACACTTTATTTCTAAAAGGTAGTTCGAAAATTTTGAGCACTTTGATTTCTTTTTAAAGTTTTTAAGATAAACTGGATATTAATAAGAATCTTTAAGAAGGGTATATTTTTGTTTTGTAGGTGCTTGTTGTTGATTGATGCCATGAGTCGAAGATTTTGTGTTCCTTAAGAAATATATCCCTTAGAGCACTTATCCTCCATGCTTGTAACTTGATATACCATATTGTGTATGGGTATTGTTTCCTATATTTTTACTTTGGAAAAGTGGCTAAGAATCATGAAAAACTCAAAGTTCAAGGCTTATATATGTGATCAATAATGAGATGCCAGCAGTTGGTGCCATATTTTTCCTTGCGATGATGCCATGCTATGTATTCATTGATGACGTGACATACCTTAGGATTAACCTTATGGATTATGACTTGGATTGATGATTTTATAGTAGGATGTTTTCATGTTACTTAAGTGATTGATTCTAATAAGTATGTCTAGTAGAGATGTTCCATAGGCTAATATTGAGTAGAAATTGTTGTTTTATGAACATATCATTATATAATAGCTCATCGTCTTTGCAAGGATTATATATATCCTTTGGCTCCACACTTTGAACTTACCTCCAACTCCATAGCACTCCACCTTGGTTTCAAAATCCCATTGGCTAGAGAATGATAGATTGAATATTTTTTGTTAGTAAGAAGGAAATTATAATAGCATAGAAAAGAGTACATAACTGAAATTACAAAAGTTTCCCCTGGGTGCTAAAGAAATCCCGATAGATGTCAAACTAAAAATTCCTCCCTTTTGTCTTTGATGAATACATTATCTCCAATGGGTATCCCCCTATTATAAAGAACTATCTGAAACAACTTGAAACTATTGGACTAAATAATATTCAAACTAAAGCATCAAATCCCCACATAACGCATAAGAAGATACATAATTCAAACAAAACTTGACAATAACAGTGCTCAGACCCCACAAGGCCCGGTAGGAAACCTTGACGCTTCACCCAGCTGAAACGAAGCAGTATCACCACTAATCCTCACTGTTTGTTCCATGAAACATATTCCCAACTTATTTGCAATGGAATTTATCTTCATATGAGTCACTCAAGAATCAAAGTGGCCCTCCTTCCAATTTTGGATGGGAATTTCAGCCCCCTCTTCTTTTAGTTGTCACTCCCATGGAACTTTCCCCATCATGTTCTTCATGACCCAGTACAGAGCCACTATGCGGTCATAAAGTCTCAGCATTGTCGTAGTATTGATAGGTTCAATGACCCAATAGTCAATCACTCTATTCTCCTTCTACAACTTCTCGTCGTCCAGTTATGCCTATAGACCAAATTCCAAGTTCTCCAATTCAATTTGATCCTCAAAAGGGATACCCAATTTAAAGTAGGGGGTATCCTAAGCTGCTCAATCTTGTTCCCTGGTAACCCTTCGTCCTTCCATAACAACTTTCCCTAAATTATCCTTCCTCCTCCTCAACCCTCCACCCTCCATGGAAGCTTCAACATCATGCATAGTTATTCGAGAGAGCGCCCATCTCCAAGGCTTCAAAATGTTCACTCTTTCATGAACCCACCAAAAAATAAGAAAATAATGATGTGGATGGACACCTTTTTTTGAAATAAACATGATCTTACCATAAATAACAATGATGAGAGCGCCCCTTTGATGATGTCAATCTGAGGCCTGGAGGCCCCTTCCGTACCTGTCTCATTTCTTGCCATTATTCTCCCCTCCTTAAGATCTTGTATTTGCAAATGAGAAAGCATTTCCTGTACCATGTGAGTCTAGAATTCATTTCCTTCATTACCCATATTAATACCCTCTTCCAATACCAAAAGCAAGCCACTTCCAGAAATAGACATTCAAAACATGGTTGAATGCATGCTCCATATGTCCACAATAGGTTCTAAGTATTATATAGATCTCATTAGGCCACATCCAAACCCCTTTGGGTCTCACACTGGACTCTAAAAGTATTTTTAATCAAGTCATCTAACCATCCTTCCATGTACGAGACCCTGGGACATCAACCGCATAATTCTTGGTACGCATGACATGGATGAAGGAGCAAGCTCTCCTATTCAAGAGGCAGACATCCAATCATTCTTTCCTATTCTCCAACCTCCAATTCCTGGAGTCCTTGAATCTTTGTTTTCCATTCTGAAGACCTATGGCCATATCAATAATATTTTTCAAATCCCCTTCCACAATTAGGGGAACTAGTTCCGTTGATGCGCCCTAAGTAGTCCATGAATCAAACCCTTCAATTCAACAACATCGTTGGTATCCCATCCAAAGAACCCTGTAAATATACTGAATATTTCACCTTTATAGTTTTTGAACAACCCCCCGAATCTAGCATGACCATTGTTCCTCTTATATGCCCCATCAAATTTTAACTTGATGAAACCCTCTAGCGGGGCACACCAGTGGGTCAGACTCTCTTCCCTCCTGTAATGTATTCTAAGATTACCAATAACCTGAAGGGGGTATGAAATTACCCAAGCATAAAGGATCAAATAATCTAGTCCTTGATATTTCCAATCATTATCATGCCACTGATGTAACCAGATAGTCTCCAACATTTGAATTTTTATAATGGACTAGACTCCATTCTCATAATTGGATTTTCCCTGGAAGGTTATACGATTCTTACCATGCATATTTCCCACAACAAGAAGCCTAAGAAGAGTTTCCATAGCCAATTAGAAATAGAATTATGAAAGGGATTGTCATCCCCCTATGTAATCGTTAATTAAGGGCGACCCTGAATCCTCCTCATTCTATGAAAGGATTGCTATCCTAGAGTTTGGAATCAAATGGGAAGGAATCCATAAGATGGTCGAGGTTTTTTTTTTCTTGTTCATAGAGGAAACAACGAAAAGGTCCTTTCATTCCTCTTTTCATGAGGTTTTTTCCTGTTAAAATTCATCTTTTACTAAGTAAACAAAGAAATGTAGTATGTTACACCATAGTTGGGATTTCCATTTTTTCTAGAATTCTTCTATGGGAAATTTGTTATGCCCCATCGATATATCATAGGATTACTTGATTGTAAAAACTACTTTAGAAAGGAAACCCCATCGAAGCGTGTTCGGTCCCTGGTTTACTCTAATGCGAGGTTCTCAAAGTACTTCCTACAATTAGTTGGTAACCTCCCTTTGGAAATATCACTTCCACCATTATTTTGGTTTCCATTCCATGAATTCCTGGTCTCCCCAGTCCTCTTGACAAAAATACTTGACCTTCCTGATATGCTGGGTTTCATAGAACTATTGAATTCTAGAAAATTCAAAAATATTTTGAAGATTTGGTAATTGTTACCAAGAATTGATCAAAAAATTAGCCGAATCCCCATTCCGGTCTTCCCATAATCTATTTTCTTGCATCAAATACCTTCTTTGTAGCGTTTATTTCCAAATATGAGATCTCAAATGGTTTTTCGAGTAGCGAATGAGATCCTGTGTGTCGCAGTCAATTGCGTATTTATGAGTCTAGAACCTCTCCCATAGATCAGAGACATGGGTCACCCTTATCCACCATATTTTTTCCCCACATACTTCATTGTTTCTTTCCAGGTCCCAAAGGCCAATACCTCCCTTGAGCTTTAGAGTGCATATTTCCTCCCACTTGACTAGAGCATGTTTGGATTTCTTACTGGCCCCACTCCAAAGGAATTTCCATTGGATGTTTCTAGTTTCCTTCAACACAACTTTGGGAGATTCCATGGCAGAGAAGAGGTAAATAGGCATCATCGATAGGACCCGCCTTAACTAGCACAAGTCTTCTCACCAAATTGAGGGGGTGGAGAGTCCAATTCGTCGACTTCATTTTCATTTTGTCTAATAGTTCCACCCAATAACTCTTGCACACAATAGAATCAGAGAGAGAGGCCTCAATATATTTGGATGGAAGGGATATCTCATGAAATCTGAGGATGCGACAAATATTTTGTCTGGAAATACTAGGGGTATTGAATAAAAACACTTGAGACTTTCTCATTGACTTCGAGACCTAAAGCATTCAAAAACATTTAGACACATTTTTATAGCTTGAGCTTCTTGCATCGAAGGGTGTCCCATCAATATCATATCATCCACAAAATATTAGTGAGTCTGGAGATCCACATGAGGCTGGACATTCAGAAACATCAATTCTTGATTCACCCTGACAGGCTTGATAGTCAGACCCAACCCTTCTACCATGCGAACAAAAAGGAAGGGAGACAAAAGGTCTCCTTATCTCATACCGCGAGACAGTCGAAACATACTAGTGGGGAAATCGTTTAACAAAATGGAGAGGAAGGCCAAAGAAGCCAGGTTCATGACCCAATGGATTTGTTCCGAATTGAAACAAAAACCCTCAACATCTCTTTCATGCATTGTCATTTGATCTTATAATATTCCTTAGCAATATCAAATTTTATCATCATCCCTAGGATCTTGGCCAATTTCAGAGACTGGATAACTTCATGAATCAAGATGATCCCATCCATGATTTGGATTCCTTATACAAAACCCGATTTATTAGGACATTTAAGGGTAGGGAGGGTGGGTTTGAGCCTATTTGTGATGAAATTTGTGATGATTTAATAAATCACATTACACAGATAAACAAGTCTGAACATACTCAGAGACTCAACCCCATCAAGTTTGGGAATGACAGTCAGGAAAGTGGCATTGAAAGCATTAATTATACCCTTTGATCTACGATACTCCTCAATAATTCTCTAGAGATAAAATTTTATCATATCCCAGAAATAGTGGAAGAAGTTGGTCGTGAAGCCATCATTACCAAGAGCCTTACCATATTACATTTGATGAACTACTTCCTCGACTTCCAACATAGAAAATGGTCTCATCATCAGGTCATTTTGGGCCCTAGAGATTAAGAGGGGGATGTGTTGAGTAATCTACTCAATGTCCCTCCTTCTATCTAGGAATGGTTCCTCCATAACCTCCTAATAAAAACATGAGTTCATCTTCAATCTCTTCCCTGGTCTCCAGAAGATCAACAACCTCATTCTTGAGCATGATTTTACTATGTTGATGGTACTGCATGGTATACTTGTGGAACAATTTTGTGTTCCTTTCTCCTTCCTTGAGCCAACTCACCTTGGATTTTTGTTTCTACAAATTTTTTCCCTGTATTTCCCTCTCCATCAACTAAGTCATAACGAGGGGTACCCTTCCCTCATTCATTTCTCTCGGATCTTGGATAGTCTCCACTCCAAATTTCTTTTGTCAATAAAAATGTTACCAAACTCTTATTTGTTCCATTTCTTGATCCATTCATTGAGGATTTTTAGCCTTTGCTGGAATTGGTACATGCCAGGAGCCCCTATTTGATCCATTTTGTCCCACCATTCGTGCACTTTTTATTTGAAATTCGCGTGACTGAGCCAAAAGAGATAAAAATAGAAAGGATTTTTATATTGGGATCCCAAACCAATCCAGAATAAAATTACATGCTAATGGTCCAATCTTGTCGATGGAATGACCATAGCAGAGAGATCACTACCATAATCAATGATTGACTATGACACTAAGAACCTATCTAGACGGGATGTAATATGATGATCTCCACCTATTTTATTGTTCCTAATGATGATCTAGATGACTGCATCCCCCTTTCTTCTCATCTAGGAAAATTATCATGTTGAGGTCACCACCAACCGTCCAATTCTTTCCTCCAATCCACTTATTGAGCATCCTTAGAGAGGCCAAAATGTCTAGTTTCTATTGCCCAATGTGGGTGCCATACAAATTCATAATCACCCCCCTAATACGAAAACCAACCACCTAGAACTCTACAGAATGAGATCTAGGAGTGGTAATAAAATTTCCTAAGCTTATCATATTATGGATCCATAGAATGCCAAAACCTCCCATTAATCCTATAGCATCAAAGGATTATTACTTCACAGCCTCTCCATGCCTTGTTATTTTTTCTAATCTAATTAACTTGATTAGGATCTTTATCTGAAAGAATAACAAGTACAATAAGATACAAAAGATAGAGTAGATACACAAGACACAAATATTTTCATCGGGGAAACCATAAAGGAGAAAACCCCACAAACTTTCTCAGAATAGTTCCATCACTAAGACAACATCACAAGATGGAAAAACCCAATAAGAAGAAGTCTTTTTTAGCTATCTATCTCTCCTCTTTCTCCCTCTCTCTCTCCCCATGTGAACTTGAGTAAGTGAGTGTGTATAAATGAGGGAGGGAACCTCTCCATTTATACCCTTCAATTGAATGACCTCCCAACTTGACTAGGATGAATTTTAACCCTAATAGGGATGAATTTTCCTAGACAGACTCTGAAAGCACATTACATTATATTATACTGGGGACTATTACCCCGCCTTACAACAGAGGTTGTACCTCAAGGACCATACATAATAATGACATACCAAAAGGAGGGAAACACATATTTTATGGGGTACAACAAGATACAATGATAATATACATCATAATATCTTCTAAAGTTACAAATACAACAACACTCCCTCTTAACTAGGAAGGTATTCTCTCTCGCCACACTCATCAACATATATGGTCAAGTCATAATCACAAAGTCATCATCAGAGATGTTTCCATAGTCCTCATCTTATCATTCATCAAATAGTACTATCTATCATCGAAAGTTTCTACAGATCCATCCATGTTTTATGTTGAATGTAGGGCTAGTCCTCATCCAGGTCTTCATCATATCCACGAGAATGTCATCCCGTAGGTACAGCCTAGGACCATTCATTACATTTCCACTGTAATCACCTACGTCTCCTACCATCATCTTGATGTATCCATATAATCTCATTATCCTGCATAGAGCACATAGAGAACAACCCAGATGCATATCACATACTACCTATGTTCTACCAACATAGGAGCATTCCAGGATATTTCACGTCACCAAGACAACCTGCATCTTCCACTATGCGAGAATCGCCTCGGAGCACACCAATTGCATTACGTCTCTTCTATGGTCAACTTGTGTTCTACCAACATAATATCATGCCATGATATTTCACGTCACTGAGACAACCTGCATCTTCCACTATGTGAGAACTGCCTAGGTGCACACCAAGTGCCTTATGACCTCATCATCTCCAACATGGGAACACACACATAGAAGGAATTATTACAACTAAACAACCTGCATACCACGCCAAGACATTTTTCATTCTAGGTGAACCTCAAGGACTTATTATATCTGAACAACCTATGTACCACACCAGGATCTTTTACAATGCAGATAACCTTCCAAGACTTATTATGTCTGAGAAACCTACGTACCATTCCAAGCTCTTTTACACTCCAGGAAATCTACATGACTGATTACGTTCAAGTAACCTACGTTCCATGCCAGGATATTTTACACTCCAGGACAACCTGTACCAAGATTGATTACGTCCAAGAAACTTGTGTACTATTCCAGGATATTTTCCGCTTAAGGAAAACCTACAGGACTGATTACGTCTGAGCAACCTACGTACTATGCCAGGATATTTTCTGCTCAAGGACAACGTGTCTCTTTTCCCATGTGAGATCTCATGCATCTGTGACTTCTGGTCTCTAGTCATCCCTAGCATAGGAGCACACAAGGATATTTTACATTGCCAAAAAACCTAAAGCTCCGACTATTCTAGAACTTGTTACTCCCTCTTCTTAGGGGCCTCATTCTGGATCACACCGGGTCTTTCTTTGAAGTAATCAAACTTCACTCTGGCTAGTGACTTGGTCAAAACATAGGCTATCTTCTCATCTATTTCCATGAATATTCGTACATAGAATATTCGTAGGATACAGTGATACCTCAATATTGAGGTATCATTGTATCCTATGAATTATTAAACTTGCACAGTGATCTAGGGACTAAACACAATCTCATCAATAGAGTAATAACAAACAACTCATGAAAATGGTGTAATCAAGCTACAGAATGAGTAGCCGCTCTGTATATTCACACAAGAATGAGAAATCACATTACAATGTCATGCTGCAAGCATGAATGACAAGCAATTTGAATTCCTAAGGAGGTCATTCGAATTGAATGAGTGAGTCTAGCTTAACTGAATGTAAGCCACAGTCAACACTCAAGTTAACCACTGATAAAAACCATAATTGACTCAACTGAACCCTAACTGAAGTCGAAGTGCAATAAATGATTGAGTCTCAACTGAAAGAGATCAGACACATGTCACAACAAGCCAACCATCAAGTGGTAGCGCTTCAATGGCTCCAATGAACCCCGATGAGGTTAACTGAAGTGTAACTGAACATCAGAAGTGGTTGGAGGCGCCCCTGTTGACTCCAGTTCATTAAATAATCATTAAATAATCAATTTAATGAAGGGATGCACCTTCACTGCCCTGTTTAACTGATTGTAACCATCAGTTAGCAGTTAGGTGCATTAATATCACTCAGATCACCCCCAGAGTGCTCCAGTTAGCCTTCCTGAATGTAGGAGAAGGATACGTTAGCCTCCTTGACTGAAGGTAGGCATGGATGTGATCTAGCTGATGATATTTAATGCTCCACTGATGTTAATTAAGCCAATAATACTTAGGATAGTGGTGTAACTAGGCCAAATTGACCAAAATGAGTGTGTAAGGTGGTAAATGTCTCCAACACCCTCCCTTAAGCTATACTTAGGAGGAGTTAGAAAAAATTAAATGCATAAAAATGCTAGGGCCCCAGAAACAAAGGCCACAGGTCACCGTGTACAATAAAGTAAGTTCTTAATATAACCAAGGAAACGGGGAAAACCTCATGGGAAAAATATGCCCCCTCAAACTAAGCAATAAATCAAGAAATTTTTGGTTCTTCTATGCAGTAGCATCCTGAGACTGTGCATGTGAACCTTTGAATCCAAAATAAATGAATATGTCTAGAGGAATCTTCCACTTTGGAAGAAGAACAATGCACTCAACTGAATCAGAAATATAAACAGCTGCACGGTGAAAACTGGACCCATGTAGAACAGCTGAAATCATCTGAAGAGAGAGAAAAGGTTCTTGAGGATTCCAACCATGTGTGGAAAACTCAAGAAACTGATATGTTGCATCCTTGAACGCAAACCATGAGTGGTAAAATCAGACCCAATTCTTAGGAGCAAGTGTCCAAGCGGATGCAGAATGTCTTCCTCTTTACTAGTTCTGTGAGGAGATGAGCATGTGACCAAAGGTAGAGAAGCCCTGGGACTGTGGAGAGCGAATTCTTGAGCTCCATAATATGATATAGCTTCTGAAATAGCTAATGAATCACATAATAAAATATCATCAACCTCATAAGAGGAAACTAACACCAAATCCCCAGCAACAAAATTGAAGAAGAATTGCGGTACTTGATTTTTCACACCGAAATTGGTGAGAGCAGCTTCAAGCAGTACTGAAAGCTCTTGGATTTTAAAATTTGAACCAAAAAATATCAGATCATAAGGTAAATCAGATCCAAATAGGTTCACAATAGATCCAAAACTGTGAAACAAAATCAAATCCCCAGCAGTAGTTTCGAAGGAGACTTGCGGTACTTGTTTTTTCACACTGTTGATGAGAACAGCTACAAGCAGTACTGAAGGTTTATGAACCTGAAATTTTGAACCATGAAATATCAGATCAGATCCAAATAAGATCATATAAGATCCAATAAGGTTCATATCAGATCCAAAATTATGGTCAACCGAGACGGTGGATGCACAGTTGTCTTTTTCTTCAAAATTCTGAATTTTGGTGCATGCAATCCTGTAGGATTTTGCTGGAAGATCTAGATCATGGGGAGCGAATGTGTCACTCTTATAATATGTTATTTCTTCAAAAATATCTAAGTTTTTACATATTTTCACACCAGCAGCAACATTAGAGGAAGAAAAATCAAATTTCTCTTCACTTTCGGAAGCAATTACTGGTAAATTTTGCACAGAATTCAAAGGAAAATCACCGGTGAATGTTTGCATGGAAGTGCAGCAGTATTTTTCTTCAATATCAGATATTCAAATTTTTTCTTCTGTTTCAGTAGTATGAGGAGATGATATATCAGATATCTCATGAACTTCCGGACCATCAGGAGAAGGAGTCACTGCATGGAGACTTTCTTCAATTCGAATTGACTGTGTAAAAGATTCTGCTTCATCTTCATCTTGAACAACTTTATCAGAGAGAGTAAAGGCCGAGACTTTTGAGTAAAGAAATATTGTGGTTCTGGATGTGATCTCCAAAGTGATATTATGTTTCTCATTGTGCTTGCCAAAGGTTCTGTCCAATTTTGTCCAGATATCCTTTAGGTATTCAGCAGAACCAATAAGGTAGAGCAAGCTAGGAGAAAGGGCTAGACATATTGCTCCAAAATCTCTATCACCGTCATTTAGCCAATCATTCTCATTCTTGTAAGACTCTTTTCCAAGTTGAATAGACACCTCATAGAGACCTCGTCTCTTCAGAGATGCAATAATCTTCAACTTCCATTCCGAATAGCTTGTGAATGGGGTGAGAAGAGGGATTGATGAGTCCATTTGAAGTTGTACCTGTTAAAACATGCAAATCACAACAAAAGGGGCACTGTAAGGTCAGTCCACTTGCACATTTTAGGCTTTCATCACACCCATCATAGTTAATCAAGCAAGCTTGATCAACAATTTCCTTACTTGGAGTGTTAAGTGGTAAGCTTTGGCTTCTAGTGCAGTGTTGGATTTTTGAGCTATTGCTCAATTTTTATGCAAGATCTGTCAAAAACCTTATTTTTGAGAGATCTGAGATTCATCCCACCGTGAGCTCTGATACCGTATTAAACTTGCACAGTGATCTAGGGACTAAACATAGTCTCATCAATAGATTAATAACAAACAACTCATGAAAATGGTGTAATCGGGCTACATAATGAGTAGCCGCTCTGTATATTCACACAAGAATGAGAAATTACATTACAATGTCATGCTGCAAGCATGAATGACAAGCAATTCGAATTCCTAAGGAGGTCATTCGAATTGAATGAGTGAGTCTAGCTTAACTGAATGTAAGCCACAGTCAACACTCAAGTTAACCACTGATCAAAA
>LPNX010622924.1:479532-523983 GCA_001517045.1 Pseudotsuga menziesii
CAGAGTGTAATAAATGACTGAGTCTCAACTGAAAGAGATTAGACACATGTCACAGCAAGCCAACCATCAATTGGTAGTGCTTCAATGACTCCATTGAACCTCGATGAGGTTAACTGAAGTGTAACTGAACATCAGAAGTGGTTGGAGGTGCCCCTGTTGACTCCAGTTCATTAAATAATCATTAAATAATAAATTTAATGAAGGGAGGTGCCTTCACTGCCCTGTTTAACTGATTGTAACCATCAGTTAGCAATTAGGTGCATTAATATCACTCAGATCACCCTCGGAGTGCTCCAGTTAGCCTTCCCGAATGTAGGAGAAGGCTAAGTTAGCCTCCTTGACTGAAGGCAGGCGTGGATGTGATCTAGCTAATGATATTTAATGCTCCACTGATGTTAATTAAGCCAATAATACTTAGGATAGTGGTGTAACTAGGAAAAATTGACCAAAATGAGTGTGTAAGGTGGTAAATGTCTCCAACACAAATATTCTATGTAGGAATAGGAATATTGAGGTATCACTATATCCTACGAATATTCCCTTCTTTCCCGAAGGATCAAGCTTGGTCCTCTTCTCCTTTGGGATGTGTATGTATACTGGGTAGCCAAATATTCTGAAATGGATGAATTCTGGATTATCTCATGAGAAATCCTCTTCAGGAATCTTATTGTCGAGTACTCGATGAGGAGTATGGTTATTTACATACACAATTTTCCTCGTTGCTTCCATCCAAAGGTGCATCAAAAGATCCTGTTCATGTAGAATTTATTTTGTTTCTTCCATTATAGTTTTTTTCTTTCGTTTCGCAACACCATTCAGTTGAGGATTGTATGGAGTTCTCAACTCCCTCTTAATCCGAGACTCTCTTTAGATTTCCTTGAATTCTTCAGAGGTGAACTATCCACCACTATCTCACCACAGAGTCTTGATCTTATTTTCAGTGTGGTTCACGACCAAGGATTTGTATTCCTTGAACATATTGAATAATTCATTTTCCCCTTTCAAAAAATATATCCAAGTCTTACGTGAGAAATCATCTATAAAGGAAACATAGTACACATACCCACTTAATGAGCTGGATGACATGGTCCTACATAAATATGAGTGTACTATCTCTAGTATTCCTTTAGCTTTGCTTTCACTGCTGGGAAATGTATTCTTTGTATTCTTTCCTTGCACACATACTTTGAAAATTCCTTCATGCTTTTCCTGGATTTCTGGAAGTCCTGAGACTCTTTTCTTTCAATTGGTAGTGCTCTGTAGTGCACATGTGCAAGCCTTTGGTGCCATAGTTCACTTGGTTCTATTGAGTCATGAACCAATGCTTGTTCAGGATGTCCCTTTATTTTGCGCAAGCCTTTGTCTTGTTCTCCAATTAGTGTTGCGTCATCGATTTTATTTCCTTTAGGCCACATTAGAACTTGTCCATCAACAAATGCAACTCCCATTCCCTTTGTGTATAAAGCAGAGATGGAGAGAATATTCTTCTTCAATCCGAGAACATATAGCACGTCTTTCATATTCAAATATTTTCCAGAGTCTAGCTTGTATGAAGCTTCTCCACTTCCTTTTATGGGGTATTGATAATCATCTCCAAGTTTCACCTTGTGAGGTGACTCATGCTTAGACACATTGACGAATGATTCTTTGTATCCCATCATATGTTTAGATGCCCCACTATCTACAACCCAATTACTGCTTCCATGTGAGATAGTGCCAGTGACTGCTGAGATTAGAACATACTATTCATTAGAACCATCCTTCTCTATTTTGAATCTTTTATTTTTCGGTTCATTGTCTTCGATGGTGTGAGAATTATGTCTTTTCTTCTTCTCATTGAAGGAGTCCTTGTTCTTGGGACAATCTCTTGCGAGGTGTCCCTTTTCATCACAAGTGTAGCATCGAATGTTGGAAGGATCTCCTTTGAACTTCTTTTGTCTTTTGTGATGATTTTCCTTCCTTTTGTTGTGGTGGTGGTTCTCCTTCTCTCTGTAGTTTATTCTAGTGTGAGTTGTGATATCTTGACCTTCAATTGCTCCCATCTTCTCTTCTCTTGTTATGAGCCAAACTTCTTCTTGTGTGGATTCTTCTCAGAGTCTGTTGAAAGATATTAGCTTCCTTATTGCATAGATTCCTTTAATGAATGAATCCCATGATCTTGGGAGGACATTCAAGGTAGTCATTGCAGTCTCTCCTTTTTCTACATTCTCTTCAACTACTTCAAGGTGTTCCTTGATTTGAGTAACCCTTGTGAAGTAGGACTGTATAGTCTCTAAGTTTTGTATCTTCACATTCTTCAACTGGTTCCTCAATGTCATCTTTCAATTGATATTCTTTCCTTCGAACATATTTGTCAAAGCATCAACTACTTCCTTTGGTGTCTTCAAGGATGACAAATGGGGGACGAGATGATCCTTACTAGAATATGCAATGATTCTCTTGGCTTTAATCAAATTCTTCTTATGAGTAGCCTTAGCCTCATCTCCCTTTGGCTATGGAACTTCCTCACTGATGTACTAATCCAAATCGTTTTCTTCAAGGATTAGGGAGATTATGTACTTCCATGCTCGGAAGTTATAATCCCCTCCAAGATTTTCCTTAAGTTGAGTATGATGCGTCATTTTCAAATGAGAACCTCAAATGGAAATAGAAAAGATTTATATCTTACCAATTTGAGGTGTCTGACCTGGTTCCAGAGATGGATGACCTAGGGTTTGTTAGAGACCCTAATTTTCAAACTTGGAGTTTGGGAACTCTATCTGGATAAAGAGATGTGCTTCCTTGAGGTGAGTTTCTTAGCAAGATCCTTTTCTAAAGACTGGGATGGGAATCCTCTGAAAATTTATGCCCTATTTTCTTCCCACAATGCCCCGCAGTAAAAAATTGAAACTTATCCAAATTTGGATATTCTTCCACCAAAAGATGTGCCCTTCTAGGGAAAGTTTGCCTAGCCCTCTTTTCATGATGATCTGTGGAAAGAAGACCTTGACCTAGGAAGCCCTAATTTTTTTGTTATTGCACAGTGCCTTCTTTCATATAGGCTCTGATACCATGTTAGTTTTTCTAATCTAATTAACTTGATTAGGATATTTATATGAAATAATAACAACTACAACAAGATACACAAGATAGAGCAAATACACAAGAAACAAATATTTTTATCGGGGAAACCATAAAGGAGAAAACCCTTCAATCTTCCTCATAATAGTTTCGCCACTAAGACAATATCACAAGATGGAAAAACCCAATAAGAAGAAGTATTATGCAACTATATCTCTCTCCTCATGTGAACTTGAGTGAGTGTGAGTGTGTATAAATAAGGGAGGGTGCCTCCCTATTTATACCCTTCAAGTGACTGACCTCCCAACTTGACTGGGCCAAATTATAACCCTAACAGGGCTGACTTATCCTAGAGAGACTCTGAAATCACATTACATTATATTATACTAGGGAATATTTCCCCGACATACAACAAAGGTTGTACCTCAAGGACCATACATAATAATGCCATCCCGAAAGGAGGGAATCACATCTCCAATGGGGTAAAACAACATACAATGATAATATACATCATAATATCTTCTGAAGTTACAAATACAATAACATGCCTTCCTACCCATATCCCTAAGTTTCTCCTCAGAACATTTTGTTTCCTAAATAAACATAATCGTTGTATTTTCCTTCTGAATCTTTTTCCTTAATATTTGAAGTTTTTGGGGGTTTTTCAAGCCCCTAATGTTCCATGTCATAATATTCATTGATAAAAAGGAAATTATATTCCCTTATAGTAGGGTGTTGGCATGATTCCACTAACCTAATCTCAACCTCAAGAATCCTTTGTTGATTTGTTTTTTTTCCTGGCTTCTTTCCCAAGTCTTTGTGCTTCCTCTTATTGTCTGTTGGAGGACCAGGATCCACCTCAAGAGATCAAGCTTTGAGGATGGACGTCTTCAGAAGGAAAACTTGAGGCTAGGCAATGCACCCATTCTCCTTATCTGATTAGGATTATTTAATGACATTCAATTCAATATCCCCGATATCCATGTATTTGCACTCCTCTTCAATCATCTCTAGATCTTGTTGCTCACTGGCCTGAGTCACTTTTATGTCGATCTCTTAAATGGTTTTACCCTTCTGATCATTTCTTGATGATGGGATCATGTTTGATTCGCTAGGGGTCACCTGCATCTAATCAGACTCCTTCATTGAATTCAAAGTTTCAAATGGATTAGAAACCAAGGTTTTTTAATGAATATCGGGGGCACCTTGTTTGTGTCCCAACCTTTTTCGAGAAGCCACTTTTGTAAATCCATCATCACCCATTTCCTGGGATTATTTTGATATGGATGGGTATTTATTTTATGGAAAACCCCGATATATATGGCTATACTCATGGCATCATCTGCAACGGAATGATATCTATTCATAATCAAGCTATTGCACCCAATCCTCATCTTCCCATGTAATATTTATAGCTTCTGATAGCTCCTTTGAAATGTATATGTAAACATAGATTCGAGCGTACAAAGTGTATCTCTGAGCCTTTGTTTGTTTATACATTTTAATGAAGGACCCCAAGGCATTACCAATATTTTCCCAGATCCGAGGTTCCCAATATTTCACCAGCGAGGAATACAGTCAGATCCATACTGGGGTTGTACGAAAATCCTCCTTATCTAAGTTAAATCTTTCCTTCCATGGCTTGAGTAAAAGACCCACCAAGTAAAAAAATAGGGTCTTCCATAAAAAATTCAATCGCTATCCTCCAAACTAAGAAAGGTTATAGTGAAGAAACCATTATATTCTAGTTGGAGATCATAGTGTCCTCACAACTTCCATGACAAGTTGATCCACCAGATCAAGGATTTGAGTGGACGAAGACACTCCCACAAATTTACCAATCAAAGCATGGTCCCCCTTGTATTGAATATGATCTCATAAATTATCAAATCTAATTTGAATCGACAAGTTTTGGGAATATCTAGGAAGGAAATGGCCTCGGAGTCTCCCCCATGTCCTTATTGTTGGTTCAAACTTGATTTATTTGATCCCTCTCCTCCCATTTCATTAAGCAGAATCTGTATGCTTCAAATATTGACTCCCTTGTTCTAGATTGAGGGGGAAGGGGGGTGAACACCCCCCCCGGAGCTCCCTGTCATTGCCTAGCATCAAACTTCCCACCTCTTGGGGTCATAGAGAGCAAGAAAAATATGACACTAGGGTTTACTGCAAAAACCCTCCCCTATCTATCCTTCTCTTATATTTATGCTACTTGTAGGTATATAAAGTTGGGTATTGACATTTTTGAATGATAGATTGACTCTTGACTTCCCCTTTGTGTCACTTTCACTTTGAATTCCTCCCCATTTCCATTGGGTCTTAGACCTGCTTGTGTTGTGATGAATCTTGCAATGGTTAAGGAGGATCACTTGTATAACTTTGGGGCATTAATAAACATGAAGAGTTTCTAATGAGAAATGCTCTCCTTAGATATAAAAAAAGTCTCTCTATGCTATGTACCATTGAAAAGGGTTAATGGTTAGAAAGGTAGGTATCGCTTTAATTAAGAGGTAATTCGTATTTTATCTTAATAAGAATTATTGTGGAAACTTCGCCGAGACTATGGAAAATCACTAGCAATGAAACCAAGGACATGCCATTAGTGGTACCTAGAAGGGATCCAGGGCCAATACCTTTCAATAATTATCCAAATAAAAGTGTTGAAACTAAATATCAAAAGAAAAAGAAAGAAAGAAACAATCCAAAGAGAAAAAGTGAAAAAATGAAAATAATGAAGGAGGGATTTCTAAGGTGAAAAGGAGAAGTATCTCATCACACAACACCCATTTGTTAAGACATGCTCCCTATTATTTTCATAATCATAGATATTTCCCCATCCCCAGAGTCTTGAGTCAATTGGTAAACTTAGGCCAATCCTCACTTGACTAGCTACTTAGAATATCCATCCACTTCACCCAAAGGAGAATTAATTTTTGTAAGGATTTTCACCTTGATTTGATTTTGATATGTTCATAAAAAATTAACCTCACATTATTTATGAAACTTATGTAACATGATCTATGTTTGAAGCTATGTGATGACTCATATGAACAATCATTGTATGTAAATTTGCATTTCAAATACTTCATCATTCAAAGGAATACAAGATTATAAATCCTCCTTCCAATAGCACACAAAGGTCCATATAATCATTGGACAAGTTTGACCAGATTTTACCAAAGTTGACTTTTTCAACAATTTGACATGGTCAAAGGGGGTTTGGCTTAGTCAATACGACTAACTAACATAACCTTGCATTCTTATCATCATCATTCAACTGATTAAAGACTTTGGAAGAAAATATTACCCTTCCAAATGTGGTTTCATGCATATATGGATTAATAGACAATGATTAATGAATTTTCCTAAGTTTCAAATTAAAAATTCCTAAGCCCAGGTTTAAAAATTTGGATAAGCTTGTAAATGGCATATACAGATCAATTTTTGGCATATATTTAATTGGTATGATATTTGAAGAAATCGTGGACATTATGGAAGGAATTATTCCAACATTTTTCTCGTGATTTAATTAAAATTGGATTAGCATGCAATTATTAATAATATTTTCCAAGGTCTAATTTAAAAATTTCCTAAGTTTGGCTAGGTGAAAATTGTGCCAACAAAAAAAAGAGCTTGTTGTTGATTTGGATAAGTGGGTCCTTCTCAAATATGACATAGATTATTATTCAGAAATTTTAGAGTATTATACACAAGTTTATGGGCCGTACTCAACAAATCAATTTGAGGGGGCACACTTCTTTTAGAAGTGGGGGCGAATTGCTCCATTTTCAGGTTACAAAATGCTTATTCATCATTCCAACTCAAATCTCCACTTCAACTTGTGATTTCAGGGGGCGAATAATAAAAAATTATACACTCATCTATTGTGATTTAAATCAACATTTTGTGGCCCACATTGAGTCCACTTCATCCAAGTGTGGCCCACATTAAGTCCACTTCATCCAAGTGTGCCCCACATGAGGAGGGTGACTTGGCCACTTGTAACAATTAGCATTTTAAGATGTAATCTCAGCCATTAATTATAAAAATAGACTCAATTGAAGATACCATCCATTGATACCATTAACATTTGGGTTTTTTCTCTCCTTTTGTTCTAGAAAAGAGAGGGCTCCCCCATTGTATAGAGAGGTAGTTCTAAGAATAATAGAACAATTCTAGTTTTGCTAAGATTTCTTCTTGTGTTCATGGTGATTATGGTTTGAATTTGGCTCTTTCTTTCCTCTATTTTTATGTGTATGAGATTTGATTCAACCTGAGGTAATATTGTTGAAGTGTATTTATGTACAAGTCTGAAAATTGCAGCTGATGTAATTCTTTGAAATTTTATGCTAAGAAACCTAAATCAAGAGTTTATTGCATTTGTATTCCTTTTTGAGTTATGTTCCTCTCCACTTATACATTTATTATCTAACTTGTGTGTTGATTTTTACTCATGTTTTGGAACTTCTAATCAACTTCCATCACGAGGTTTTACTCATTCTTGTAAGTTGGAGGAGCGCAGGGTTTGAAGGGGTGCCTCAGTTGGGTCAAAATTGCATATTGCTCTAGGGTCCTTATAGTTTCTGGATATCAAATTCATGCCAATCAACTCTATAGCCCAACACTTAGGCACAAAGTCAAAGCTTTTCTTAATCTCTTCTATTGCACTTCTTTCAACATTTTCTTTCATAACTTATTTACCACTAAGTTAGCTTGAATTTCTAGGATAGGATCTATTATTTCCTTAGCAAAAATGTGCATTTAAGTTGCATTTCATGAATAAATCCGTATGAAACTTAAACAAGAACTCATATGGAATGTTGATGTTTCTCCAAGAATATCATCGGGAAAACATTCACTCATGGATAGCCATATATATTTGGCTAGTGAGGCCATGCATATTTGACTAGTAATAAATTATACATTCACATTCTAAAGGTGAATGGATCGGGCAGCGGTAGTGCTTCTCCCAATCATATGCTGTGGAGATGGACCCCAAGGATTCCCTCACATTTCATGTCCTGTAAGGGAGAGATCTATTCTATATTAGAGTGTTTGAATTGTTTATTTTATTAGGGGATTTCATCCCCTTTCGAAATCTACAGAGTCTAGCCTGTTATCACTCTAGGAAACTCCTCTAGGTTGTAGCTCGAGGATTCCTGGTAACTTAAATGTTTTTAATGGTTTTTCTAAATGGATCAAGTCAGATGACCTAAAGGACCTCACACACTCAATACATGCATAAAAATCAATCAAAAGATAAGGCTTCTAACCACCAATGTTTAAAGGGTTGATAATAAGGTGAATAAATGGAGAACTTACTATGCTGGTAGATTCATATATAAAGCAATCAAATATGAATGGCTAATCATAACAAGGAAAAATACTTGTAATTCAACTCATCAACACATAGATAGGATGATAGCTATCTGGCATTAGATAAAAAGAATAAACCTGAATCAGACATTCAAGCACAAGTACAGAACATAAAAGATATGGAAGCTGAACATATAATGGCAAAAGAGCTTATATTAGATGATGAATAACATGAGAAGCTTGATAACAATAAGGGTCTAAAAGTATTCAAAGTCGAACCCTTGCTTCAAAATAAGTCTTAGGCTTTATAGCCTTTACAAAAATATTCAGATCGTGAAAAGTTGGATCTGATTTACTAAAAATAGATAAAATAAATGTTTTTTGCAAAATTAGGTCAAAAACCCTAATTGAAGTACTAGTCTATCTAACTCTAACACTTGTTCACTCATTGAAATCTTTGATAACTGCAATGATTACTGAAGTAGAGCTGTAACCTATTATCTGATAGATAAGCCATGGTTGGTAAAAAATAGGTAGGGTTTGTGACCCATTTCTCCTTGATCGCACTCTCAAAACTGGAACAGACCCCCTCCACTGGTGCTTTTCATCAATTTTGAGCTTAATCATTCACCCCTGAGGTGTTTGTACCCATAAAAACTGGTTTTGTGTGTAAACATATCATTCTACACCCTTTTGCACTTTCGGTGGTTAAGGAAGCAGAATCCTGGGTCTGTTAGCTGCCGGAAGCTCTACTTTCGGTGGCTAATGAATAGCTGTTGCGTTCGTGAAAGCCACTGAAAGCTCTGTTTTCTGCAAAATTTTATTAGCCTTTAAATCAATATTATACAGCTTTTACCTCTATCTTTCTGGTAATTCTTCCATTTTCCTAGGGTTTGACTGAGCAGTAGCGTCATTAGTTGCCTCAGGATCCTGAAAGCTTGTTGCTGCCTTTGCCAGGGTTTCTAGTGCAAAGTGAGCCTGAGAGCTAAAGTTTGAGTTGGAATTCTTCATCTGCAGCCTCAAAAGTCTGATCATCCTATAAATCCTAATGTTTTCCTTCATAAACCTCAGGTTCCTTTTTCGTAGTAGGAAATACCTCCCTTTCATTTCTAGCAGGGAATTACTCAATTGAGTGTTTTTCTTGGTTAGTACTGCATTAGTTCTTTTTATATCTCTCTCTAAAACTTCCAGTTCATACACTTGCCTTAACAGATGGTTGACTCTTTGTGACCTAGGTTTGCTTGAGGAATCCTTTTCCACTGGTTCACCCTGGTCTTCTTTTGGTGTGGGTGATGAAAACTCCTCATATTATGCTCCCACCTGCTCTGTTAGGTCAACTTCTTACTTCTTTTATTCTTATGAATCTGAGTAGGGTAAGTTTAATATATTTCCACTTTGTGTTGGGGCCTCCTTCTCCTTTCCACTGAAGTTCGGATTTCTTTTAGCTTGGTTGGTTTTAGAAGTTAGAGATGGCTAATCCACTGTCACTGGTGAGATGGCCCTCCTCTTCCTTCTGCCACACCTGGGAGTGGTGGACTTATTTGAGGGGACTTTCCTTTATCTTCTGGTTGTAAAACTGTTTCAAACTCATTCCAGAATAAGAAATATGCCCATGCTATGTTTCTCCTTTGCAGCAATTCTTGGACAATGAGTTGTATCAGGCCATGGTGAGATAACCTTCGTGCGATTTTAGTGGGATAGGCCTTGAGTAGTAAGGATGCATGCAGATAATGTGGAGTGTATTGAAGACATGGTGCTGATTTTGAGGGTTTAACCACTCGATTGGTACTTGAGTAAGATGGTGGATTCTGGTGATAACCTCGAGATAGTCAACATAGCAATCATTTTTAACTGGAACTTGATGCTTCGTGGATGTTTAACTGCAGCCATGGGATAGGTGGAGGGTAGGATAGGGTTTTGATCTCTTATCAGTCAGTTCAAATCACTAACAACCTTTTATCTACCAAATTATGATTTACTGTAGTCCCCCAGTCTTTTCGGTGGTTAAGTGCTAGATCATGATGTGCCCCATGATGACAGTGTTTGATTTTGATGGATAGCTAACCGTTTTTCCTTTTTTGTCCTTTTCGGCAATTAAGGGAATCTAGGTTTTAATTCACAAGCTACTGAAAGCAGGGCCTTTTGGTGGCTAATGAACCGTTGGTCCGTTCGCCCAAGCCACCGAAAGCTTCCTTTCCAAAAAATATATTTAACGAGATTTCGGTGGTTAATGTCTTCCTGGACCCACTTGCTAAGCTATCGAAACCTAGCCCTTTCGGTGGCTAATGAACTGTTGGTGAGTTCGCCTAAGCCACTGAAAGTTCCCTTTCCAAAATTTTATAAAAAACGTGATCAATAGGCTTTCGGTGGTTAATGTGGTCCTGAGTCGAAATTGTTAGCTGCTGAAAACTGGGCTTTTCGGTGGCTAATGAATTGTTGGAAAGTTCGCCTAAGCCACCGAAAGCTAAAACTTTCAAATTTCTTGAAAAACAGAGCACCAGATATTCCAACTTTGTTAGTCAACCAAACATCTTTCATAATATGACCTGAAATCTTCATCAATATCAAAAAATAAATTGTCTAAGTGGACTTATTAAAAATTGATTTATTTAGGAGATAACATCTTGCTCCTACTCGGGGATGGGAACCTCCCTGTGAGGTCCTAAGAACCCCAGACCAAAATGCCTTTCCTGAAAAAAATAAGAATTAAACCTATCTTCTACTGTTCCATTGGGCATGGAGTTTATTTTGTAAGCAAAAACAATCAAATAATATTTTACAATAATTGAAGGCCTTAAAACCTCAGATGAAATAGAGTTTTAGAAATCACCCATTTACTGGGCCATCAAACACCTCCTCTCCTTCCAGATTTTGCAATTTGAAGGTGTTGTTCTACCGCACTTGATATATCACAAAAGGGCCTATCCATAGAGAGTCAAAATTTCCATGCTTTCCCTTGTCTTACCTGACAGTATCCTATTTGAGGACCCAATCTCCAACCTGAAAGTTGTCCACCTTTGCCCTTTTGTCAAAAATAATATTGATCTTCTTTTTATGAGCCTCTGACCTTTCCATCACCTGTTCCCTAACTTGCTGCAACTCCACCAAATCAAGCATCCTCCTCACCATGTCATTTGGTTCATCCTATTCCTCCTGAAAGAATTTTGCACCTGGAAGAATCAACTAAATGGGAAAAATGGCCTTAGTACCATAAACCAATTTGAAAGGAGAAGTACCTATGGTTCTCTTGTCAGTCACTCTATCAACCCATAGAGAAAACTTTATCTTAGAATCCCAGCTTTTTTGATTAGTCTCCAATAGTTTTCTGATGATCCTACTAGGATTTTATTGGATGACTCAGCAAGGCCATTGCCTTGAGGGTAATAGGAAGTGGAATGCACCAGTTAAATGCCCATTGACTCACACATGTTAGCCAATGCCCCGGCTTTGAAAGCTGGTGCATTATCAGTCACTAGCCTTACTGGGCAACCAAACCTGATGAAGATGTTCTCATATAAAAACCTCATGATGACCTGGTGAGTGGCATTCCTTGTAGGTACTGCCTCTATCTACTTGGTGAAATAGTCCGTGGCTACTAGGATCCATTTGTGCTGACCACTGGATGGAGGATTAATTTCACATATGAAATCAAGACCCCACTACTGAAAAGGACCATTCACTACAATAGGTCTAAGGGGCAAGGATCTAAGTTGCTGCTTTCCTATGAATCTTTGGCACTTGTCACAGGATCTCACAAAGGTACACACATCAAAGAAAAGAACAGGTCAATAGTACCCAGCCCTCAGAATCTTGTGGGTTGTGGTCTTCCAGTAATGATGACCTCCACATGTGCTTGAATGAAATGGATGCATGACCTGAACTAACTCTTCTTTATCTAAGCATCTTAGCAAAACACCAGACAGATATTTCCAATACAACATTTTATCAATCACACAAAATTCAATAGACTTAAGCTTGAGAGACCATGCCTGATTTAGAGTAAGTCCAGGGGGGACTTCTAAATTTTGTAGGAAATGAATAATACCTGAGTACCACTCACATGAGGACAAATTCTCAGCTATTTTTTGATTGTCATTTTGCTCCTGAACTGCCTCTGCTACTGCTATCTCTATCTGCAGGTTAGCTGAAGTTATACAAATGAAATTCATCCCCAAAAGATCACAATTTTATTTAGCCATGAGTTTAAATAGACCTTGGCCTTTCACTAGCTTGGTAGGCTTTACTTCTATGTCAAACTCAATAAGCTTGGAAATCCATTTAGCCCTCTTTCCATCAATGCCAGGCTGGGTCAATACATCCTTTACAACAGCTGAAGGGACATAGGAAAGGACCTTTGCATGTAGAATGTAAATCCTAAAAGCTTTCAAGGACGTGATGAGAGCATAAGCCTGCTTTTCAATAGGATCATACTTCAGTTCAACATCCCTCAATGTTTTGCTGAAAAAGGAAATAGGGTGATCAAGGCATTCATCATCTTTTTGTAACAGCACTGCTGCCACTGTGTCATAGGATGCAAAGGAGAAAATGTAGAAACCCTTGGTGTAGTATGGACTAATCAGAGTGGGAGATTCCATAATATCCTTCTTGATGTATTCAAAAGAGCTTCTTGCTTGCTCTGTCCATTTGATTTCAGCTTCCTTCCTCAACATAGAGGTTATGTGGTTTACCAGCTCAGAAAAGTTTGGGAAAAAACTATTGACAAAATTTATCTTACCGAGAAAATATTGAATATCCCCTTTTGACCTAGGTATGGACAACTTCGGGATTTCTTCAACTCGAACATGATCAATCTTCACACCTTCAGCTGAGACTATGTGACCTAGGAGTTTTCCCTCACTGAGTGCAAATTGAGACTTCTTCGGGTTCGGTGATATCCCAAATTTTCTACATTTCAGAAATACCCTCCTCAAGTGCTGCAAATGTTCTTCATGGTTGTGGGAGTAAACAGTGAGGTCATCAAGGTATATGAGGACAAATTTGTCTTTCGATCCTACAAAAGCTAGGTCCATGGCTCTCTGAAAAGTGGCCCAAGCATTCATCATCCCAAATGGCATTTTATCATACATGAAGGTGCCCCAGGGAGTGGTAAACACAGTCTTTTCTTGGTCATCAGGGTGCAAAACAACTTGGTTGTATCCAGAGAAACCATCTAGGAATGACATGACACTAGCCCCTGAGACTCTTTGCAATAGATGCTCCATCTTGGGTAGTGGACAGTTATCTTTCTTGGAACATTTGTTCAGGTTTCTGAAATCCACACATAACCTAATCTCGATGTTCTTCTTCCTTACCACCACTAAATTTGCAATCCATTTGGAGTACCTGAGGGGGATTATGATTTTGGCTTTAAGGAGCTTTTGGATTTCTTTTTCAATCCCAGGAAGTAGGAGAGGACTGATGGATTTGAGCTTCTGCTTTAAAGGGACAGTGTCCTTCTCCAAGGGAATCATGTGTTGGATGATACTAGTGTCATAGGTTTTCAGGTCACTGTATTCCTAGGAAAAGATATCAGCAAAATCTTTCATCAGAGTACAAAATTTTGACCTATGATCAGCAGTTAACTCAGTGAACAGATTTATGGGTTTTGGATGACTTTGGCTACCTATGTTTTGCTCTTGCACAGCAGGATCTTTCTCCATTTTGGTAGGTTTAAAAGGGACATCATTATGATCAAATAGCTCTTCCAGGGGTACGAGACCCCTAGGTATATAATTGCTAGGTAACTGAACAATGTTCTAATCACCTACTTTATGTTTTAACTTGAGCTTCTAGGATTCTTCCATATTTAGGTTTTCTTGATCAATATGCATATCAAAGAATTCATCTACTACCCGGAGGAATTTACTAAGCTCATCATCATTCTCAAAAACCTTCCAAAATTTTACATTATCAGGTAGGGATGGCCTGTACTTGACTTGGATATCATAGCTCAGCTTAGGAGGTAAAAGGGGAACAAACAGACCTGCAGAGATAGCAAGGGAATCAACTAGATAATTCATAGCCCTAGGTACATATGAGAGTTCAAAAAACATGAAGGAGTCCCTGAGTTTCCATACCTCATCTCTATATTCCTTCAATCTGACATTCTTTGCTTGAAAAGTATTTTTCACCTGTTGTATGATGAGATCTGCATCTCCAAATATATTTACACACATGATTCCCATTTCTTTAGCAGCCTTCACTCCCACCAGCAATGCCTCATATTCTGCTATGTTTTTAGTAGTCTTGAAATCCAGCTTATAAGACAAATGTATAGTCTCTTTTGAAGGAGAAATTAGGACTATTCTTGCACCTGTTGAGGCTTGAGTACCGGCCCCATCAAAAAACATGTTCCATACAAAGGTGGTTACCTCCTTAGGTGGCTGATAGGTAGGATTTGTAAGCTGTATGGATGTTGGCTGGGAATCATCTATCTGGAGGATGCATGCCCCAAATTCTGTGTCTACTACATATACTGGATGGCTTATAGAGTTTTTGGCATTACTGATAATATAGGTGAACTGGTTCTCTCTATAGAGTCTCTTGGTCTCCCCTCCAAACATTGGAATTGTAGCATATGTAAGGTCCATCTAAAGGGTACCACCCAACCTTTTACTCCATGAGTGAGACAAAAGGAGGCCAAACTTAGGTGGGATATCAGCTACCACTATGTCCATAACTATAATTTTTGAAGGCAGATGGGAGAGGTTTATGACAAGGTCTTTCATAAGGCCTAGGCATTTGACCTTCCTGGAGTCAAATGAGAACAAATCATGGTAGGGTTTTGTAATGCTAAGGCCAAGCTCATCCATCATTACTTTTGGCATTAGGTTATGAGAAGATCTTGATTCCAACAAATAGTTATGAAGGATTTTATCATGGATATTCAGAGATATGTAGAAAGGTGGGAAAGACTCATCTAGTTCTTCAATCATAGGGCCTAGGATTACTATGTGCTTATCATCTTGCAAGTTCACAAAGTCAGCATCTAGGGGAGTCCTTGGCTGAAGGGATTTCAGTATGGATGTCTTGAAGACCTCATTCTTCATCAGTTCTATCAAGGGAAAGGGGATTTTTAACTTCTGAATTTCTGACTCAAGATTGAAAGCATAGGACAATTTGTTAGAAGTTCTTACCTCTTGTGGTGTGGATTTGAGCTGAATAGGATCATGAGCTGGTGGTTGTAATGGCCTTTGCTATTGTTTTGGAGGAACAGTCATCTTCTTTGCGGGAGAAACAATCTTCCTATCCTGAGGAGCAGGCTGCTTTGTAGGGGCAGGAGTCTTCCTCATAGGAGCAAGAATTCTATATCTCAAATTATAACCTTCTTGATCATCTGCCTGATACAGATATTCTTCCAGGATCTATTCATTCATGACGGCTTCCTCATAGTCTGCTTGTGTTAGAAAAGAGAGATCTACTTCATCCTCCATATAGTTGATATTGTCTTCTACCTCTCCTTCTTCCTGAGTGAACTCTGGTTCTTCTTCTAGTACAACATTTTGAAAAGGAGGTCTAATCCTTTGATCCTCAGCTTGATTCCAATCCCTTTGAAGGATCTGAGTTGGTGGGTTGTTTCTTCTGTAAGGGACAAAATTAGGGTTTCTGTTAGCAAAATCATTTGGCCCTTTACCCCTCACAGGTATTTTCCCTCAGTATTTTAGTCTAGACATTTCAACTGTTAGACTATCTAACATTTTGGCCATTTTATCCATCTTGCTCTCTAATGAAGAAGCCCCTAGAGGATCTGAGGGTTGCTTCTTCCTGTCAATTTTTCCTTTAACCTTTTGAGATGCAATGATATTGGATTCAACTTCAAGGGAAGCATCTTGCATGAGTGACAGGGAAGCTGATCTTATTTCTCTGAGAAGAAGACATAATTCTGAATCAAAGGCATTAGCATATGTGATTTTGGATGAAGTGTCAGTTGGATTGATCTCAGCAGGGATCTTGCTGAATATCTTGTTAAATCTTTTGGTGAAGTTAGAAACAGACTCACCATTCTCCCTCTTCAGATTTCTAAATTCAGTGATATAGTAAAGGTGGTATCTTCTCTCTCCCCAATGCTTCAAAAATATGTCATATAGGGCTTCAATGCCTGCTATTGATCCAGCAGGAAACTCTTTGAACCATTTCCTAGCCTAACCATATAGTCTTTGCACAAAAACCTAGTCCACACACCCTCTTGTTCAATGTTTATATTCTCAGCATAACTGTAGAAGGCCTCTATGTGTTCTTCAGTTGTGAAATCTCCATCCCCAATAAACTTAGGCATGTATTTGAGATAATCTCTAGTAGGCATAGCAGAGAGGGGGTTAGGCAAATTCAGAGGGGCGTATCTGGCAACCAGGATCCTTTCCATTTTGGTCAGATGGGAAACCATATTTGAAGTGGGTATGGAAATGGTAGCAAAAGATACTACTGGTTTGGGTGGTAGCTAAGAGAGTATTCAGGTTGGATTTATCTCAGTGGAGTCACCAGGGATTGGATCTACACAAGTAGTAGTGCTTGAAGATTCCTCAACCCTAAAATTTTATGATTCAATTATCAATTCCTAAAAATTATAGGATTCAGCAGAAGGAGATTGAAATGGAGGTCTATTTGATATAACAACATAAATACCTCTTGAAATACTTGATGTCACTTCCCTTGCAGCTCTGGAGGTCTGTCTTAGTGAAGCCCTAGCTCTTCTTAGAATCTCTTCTGGATATGAAACAGGTGTTACTGGTGGCCCTTGAGGGTTTTCTCTAGTACTTGGTCTTCTTGAAGCCACCTTATTCCAATGGAGTCGCTAGATAGATGATTACAACTAGAATATTGTCCAGACTTTATCTATCATCAAAGTAGGATTTATGTCATCTCCCAGGGAAGATGAGCTTCAATCTCCTCTCCCTAGCAATGGCGAAAATTTGTTATCACTCCAGGAAACTCCTCTAGGTTGCAGCTCGAGGATGCCTGGTAACTTAAATGTTTTTAATGGTTTTTCTAAATGGATCAAGTGAGATGACCTAAAGGACCTCACACACTCAAGACATGCATAAAACTCAATCAAAATATAAGGCTTCTAACTACCAATGTTCAGAGGGTTGATAATAAGGTGAATAAATGGAGAACTTACTATGCTGGCAGATTCATATATAAAGCAATCACATATGAATGGCTAATCATAACAAGGAAAAATACTTGTAATTCAACTCATCAACACATAGATAGGATGACAGCTATCTTGCATTAGATAAAAAGAATAAACATGAATCAGACATTCAAGCACAAGTACAGAATAGAAAAGATATGGAAGCTGAACATATAATGGCAAAAGAGCTTATATTAGATGATGAATAACATGAGAAGATTGATAACAATACGGGTCTAAAAGTCTCTGAAGTCAAACCCTTGCTTCAAAATAAGTCTTAGGCTTTATAGCCTTCACAAAAATATTCAGATCGTGAAAAGTTGGATCTGATTTACTAAAAATAGATAAAATAAATGTTTTTTGCAAAATTAGGTCAAAAACTCTAATTTAAGTACTAGTCTATCTAACTTTAACACTTGTTCACTCATTGAACTCTTTGATAACTGCAGTGATTACTAAAGTAGAGCTGTAGCCTATTATCTGATAGATAAGCCGTGGTTGGTCAAAAACAGGTAGGGTTTATGACCCATTTCTCCTTGATCGCACCCTCAAAACTGGAACAGACCCCCTCCACTGGTGCTTTTCATCAATTTTGAGCTTAATCATTCACCCCTGAGGTGCTTTTACCCATCAAAACTGGTTCTGTGTGTAAACATATCATTCTGCACCCTTTTGTGCTTTCGATGGTTAAGGAAGCAGAATCTTGGGTCTGTTAGCTACTGAAAGATCTGCTTTCGATGGCTAATGAACAACTATTGGGTTCGCCTAAGCCATCGAAAGCTTTGTTTTCTGCAAAATTTTATTATCCTTTAAATCAATCTTCTACAGCTTTTACCTCTGTCTTTCTGGTAATTCTTCCATTTTCCTAGGGTTTGACTGAGTAGTAACATCATGAGTTGCCTAAGGATCCTGAAAGCTTGATGCTGCCTCTGCTAGGGTTTCTAGTGAAAAGTGAGCCTGAGAGCTAGGGTTTGAGTTGGAATTCTTCATCTGCAGCCTCAAAAGTCTGATCATCCTGTAAATCCCAGTGTTGTCCTTCATAAACCTCAGGTTCCTTTTTGCAGCAGGAAATACCTCCCTTTCATTTCTAGCAGGGAATTACTGAATTGAGTGTTTTTCTTGGTTAATACTACATTAGTTCTTTTTTATCTCTCTCTCTAAAACTTTCAGTTCATATAATTTCCTTAACAGCTGGTTGACTCTTTGTGACCTAGGTTTGCTAGAGGAAGCATTTTCCACTGGTTCACCCTAGTCTTCTTTTGGTGTGGGTGATGGAAACTCCTCATATTCTGCTACCACCTGCTTTGTTAGGTCAACTTCTTGCTCCTTTTCTTCTTCTGAATCTGAGTAGAGTAAGTTTAGTATATTTCCACTTTTTATTGGGGCCTCCTTATCCTTTCCACTGAAGTCCATATTTCTTTTAGCTTGGTTGGTTTTAGAAATTGGAGATGGTTGATTCACTGTCACTGGTGAGATGGCCCTCCTCTTCCTTCTGCCACTCCTAGGAGTGGTGGAATTCTTTGAGGGGGAAATTATTTTATCTTCTGGCTGTAAACCTATTTCAAACTCATTCCAAAATAAGAAATATGCCGATGCTATGTTTCTCCTTTGCATCAATTCTTGGACAATGAGTTGTATCAAGCCATGGTGAGATAACCTTCCTACGATTTTAGTGGGATGGGCCTTGAGCAGTAAGGATGCATGCAGAGAATGTGGAGTGTACTGAAGACATGCTGCTAATTTTTAGGGTTTAACCACTCGATTGGTACTTGAGTAAGATGATGGTGGATTCTGGTGATAACCTCGAGATAGTCAACATAGCAATCAATTTTAACTGGAACTTGATGCTTCATGGATGTTTAACTACAGTCGTGGGACATGTGTAGGGCAGGATAGGGTTTTGATCTCTTATCAGTTAGTTCAAATCAATAATGACCTTTTATCTACCAACTTATGATTTACTGCAGTCAACTTATCTACCAACTTATGATTTACAATTATGCTCAAATCAAGTGTCCTCACCGAATATTAGGGAACAAGACTCCTAAGGAAGAGATCGCAAGAGTGAATCCA
Source organism: Pseudotsuga menziesii (assembly GCA_001517045.1). Classification (NCBI taxonomy): domain Eukaryota; kingdom Viridiplantae; phylum Streptophyta; class Pinopsida; order Pinales; family Pinaceae; genus Pseudotsuga; species Pseudotsuga menziesii. The sequence continues at coordinate 499,115 of LPNX010622924.1, forward strand.
AAGAAGATATTTGGTTGTCTAGCATACACCCATATGTAGAAAAAGAAGAGGATGAAGACAAAAGCCTTCAAGAGATATAGAAGGTTTCACATGGATTTTGATAGAGAGGAGAAGGGGGCTCTAAAGGATGATGGTACCGATACCACTAGTACAATTAATCATCCTTCAAATTATTAGGAGGATCTATAGAGCAAGCAAGGCCAATGGATCTCACCAGAGAAAGTGCAGTGATTAAGAAGAGGCCATAATCGATTCATGATACTTTGCAGGATGTAGAAATACATGTATCTCCCAATGATACTCTCAAGGAGGTAGTTTCGAGATCAGAGGAGAAGTCAGTAATGAATTCCAAGTGATCAAGCATGTAGAATATATTGACATATATAGGATATGGAGATTTCCAATTAGCAGGCTCAGAGAGAGTCATGGATTGTATTCAGTGTTCTTGAGGGAGCAAGAGGCTTGTCTCAATAGATCCACTTAGTGGGAGATGGCACAAATGGATACATCTGGATCAACACTGCATAAGAAATCAGGTTGATTCAAGTGCATGATACTGAGATGCAGAGGGAGCAACGTGTACAGATGTAGAGGGAGAAAGATACTTAGGTGCAAAGGGAATAGGATGCTCTCACACAGAGGAATTAGTTGCAGCACAATTTGTTTATGATAAAGAATACTTGTACGGACTCAAGCAGGCACCCATGATTTAGTATGCCAGGATCGAGGTGTACTTAATGAGCTTGGAATTCACTAAGAATGATATGGATTCCAACCTTTACTACAAGGTTGTTGACAATGATCATATGATCTTTGGTACTATATGTTTGATGATTTGCTCCATTATGGGAACAAAGAAGCTCAAGGTCGAGTGCAAGAGGAAGTTGGAATTTAATCTTGAGATGTTAGATCTCGTCCTGATGGATTGGAGGTGTTGCAAAGATTAGGTGAGACCTTCCTTAGTCAGGGGAAGTGCGCATATGATATCTTGAGAATATTTATATGATGGGTTGCAAGTCCATGGATACACCTATGACAAAAAATATGAAGGACCCGAGTGATTCAACTTCATATTCATATTTGGCAGATCCCACGATATACAGGTAGACGATTGGATCCTTGGTGTACCTGGTTAACACTAGACCAGATATTTTCTTTTGCGGTAAGCAACCTGAGCCAAGTAGGGAAGATACAAGGCCTATACATTGGATTGTGGAAAATTTGTATAAATAATAGATTAATGCTATGAGCAATGATTCTAAGAAGAAGCACAGGAAATATATCTTGCTACTAAGAATTCTCACAAGAATACACAGGAAAAATAGAGAGAAGAAAAGAGACTGAATCACATGAATGAAGAGATGAATATTGATGTGTATTCTTCCATTGAATAATGATGAATAATAGTGTACATAAATATTACATCCCTCATATGAAAATCGAATTGTATGGAAACAACTCATAAATCTCAAAAAGGTTGACTTACCAAAATATAGCAAACCCCCATAGGTCGCTAAAGCACTTCCTAAATCTATCAAGGACCTCATGAGTTGGAAAAAGCATGAGTGAGTTGTCAAGGGAGATGGAAAAACATGCTAATCCTAGAAAATGGAGAAAAACTAATGGAGGATGGGTTGGAAACAAAAGCTGCCAGTTTCCTAGTTGACTAGCTTTTATCTTATCCATAGAAAAGCATAAAAAGCAAAATAAAGCAAAATCTGCTATAAAGTGTTGTGTACTAATTCTGGATGGTCAAAAGGTGGTCAAGATCAACCCAGAATTAGAAATAAATAATTCCTAGGATATAGATGGCATGTATTGACTTTAAGGTGCAAGTGGATGTCAACTAATTAAGCTAGTGGGTGAATAATTAATAAAATAATGATTAATTATTTTATCCTAAGTTATGAGTGGGTTTAATATATTCCAACACCCCCCTTAAAAGTATGACTTTATGATGGTATGACAAAAAATAGGGATGCATATGGATGCATATAGGGCCCAGTAACAAGGCTATGGTCACCCTTTTCCCCATGTGGTCACCCTTGTATCTCATCAACTGATGAAGTAGGAGCATTATCTGAATGCTTCTTTCTGCTATCAAACTTTGATCTAAAAGCATAATCTGAAATGGAAAAGAGATCTGTGCATACTCCTTCCCAAAGAGTACAAAAATTAAGACAATTTATTTCACACCCAATTCCTTGAATAGCTGCAAAATTGTGATGTGAATCACATGTCAATATTCCAATCTGATGTAGCACCTATACAGACCTGATATGAGGATGATAAAACTCTGATATATCAGAAATATTAGCATATGTAACAGCAAGGACAAAGGCTTCAGTGGCTCCATGAGGATATAGGGCTAGACTAGGAAAATTACGAGCAACTGGGGAAAACGGATAGGTGTAAAAATCTGAATAATGGATGGGCATAAGATCTGAACTATAAGTGTTTAGAACATATCCAAACATGTTTAATATCAGTTGAAATATGACTACATACATGGATAACCAGCCACTAAAATATAGGAAAGACTTCAAACCATGTAATATAAATATCATTGTATAAGAGACCAAAGAGGAATCAACTAGTGAGCTTGGGATTTGTATAGTCTTAGGATTATTCAGAGGTATGGTATATGGTATGGATGGTGGTATGATATGTGTATCAACTTGCAAATATGCTTCTAAATCAGAATCCAAAGGATCACATATAAGCATATCAGTAGACTCATGGGAATACACTGGCAATGAATGCTCTGTATGAAAGGAGGAAAGAATGAGATGTTCACAATATTCAAGGAGGTTCGGAGTATTGACGCAAAGAAAAAAGGAGGAGATGCTGAAGCATATGATATAAATTAAAAGGTATGACACAAATAAGGCTTGATTTGGCTAAGCCAACATCCTGGAAATCACTGGGTTGCGCACCATCAATGAGAGAGGTATGCACAAGGTGTGAAGAATCTAGAACATAGATCTCAGAATCTAAGATAGGAGATTTGGAGAACAATGAATGGGTTATAGGATCATAATCAACAGAAATAGCACCTCCATATGTTACTTCTTTTTCATCATTAGTATCACAAGAATAAAAATCACCTTCAAGAGGCACAAAAGAACATGGCTCTTCAATATTTGCTTCTTGACTGAAGGAGGAAGCATTTGAATCAAAGAGGGCAGAAGCAACATGAACTGTATGAGAAACTTCTTCATCATGATCAAATTCATTAGAGAATGTAGAGGAAAATAAATCTTGAGAGAGAGAACAAGATGAGATGCTAGGTTTTCTCCATGCTTCATCTTCTATTTCCTACAAACCAAAAGCTTTGTCTAAATTCTTCCAAAGCTCAAATGGATACTCAGCAGAATCTATGAGATGATATATATTTGGAGACATTCCCAAACACATAATTCCATAATCTCTATCACAATTATTTATCCAATCAATCTTCTCTTCATAAGACTCAGGTTCGCTCAATGCACCAATGGAGACATCAAAGAGACATTGCCTCTTCAAGTATGCACTCATCTTTGGATTCCAATCAGCATAGTTGAAAGGATATAGTAGAGGAACTTTTGAATCCATATTGAATTTGTTTATATGCTCTAGGAGATACTCTCTGCAACCTGCAAAACAAACTAGGAGAAAATCTTGTAAGCTAGACAAGCTCTTCTTTAGAGAGGGATAGGAGACTGGATGTGCTCCTCAACTCTGTAGAACTTGATCAACCTTGTTGCTTTGATGCCATGTAGAAGATGGAAAGTTTTTGCTCCTTGTAGATCTGATACCATGTAGAAATAATAGGTCAATGATATGAGCAATGATGCTAAGAAGAAGCATAGGAAATAGATCTTTCTACTAAGAATTCTCACAAACATACACAGGAAAAATAGAGAGAAGAAAAGAGACTAAATCACATGAATGAAGAGATGAATATTGGTGTGTATCCTTCCATTGAATAATGATGAATAATAGTGTACATAAATAGCACATCCCTCATAGGAAAATCTAATTGTATGGAAACAACTCATAAAGCTCAAAAGGCTGACTTACAAAAATATAGCAAACCCCCATAGGTGGCTAAAGCACTTCCCAAATATGTCAAGGACCTCACGAGTTGGAAAAATCATGAGTAAGTTGTCAAGGGAGATGGAAAAACATGCTAAGCCTAGAAAATGGAGAAAAAATAATGGAGGATGGGTTGGAAACAAAAGCTGTTAGTTTCCTAGTTGACTAGCGTTTATCTTATCCATAGAAAAGCAAAAAAAGCAGAATAAAGTAGAATTTGCTGTAAAGTGTTGTATACTAATTCTAGATGGTCAAAAGGTGGTCAAGATCAACCCATAATTAGAAATAAATCATTCCTAGGATATAGATGGCATGTACTGAATTTAAGGTGCAAGTGGATGCCAACTAATTAAGCTAGTGGGTGAATAATTAATAAAATAATGATTAATTATTTTATCCTAAGTTATGAGTGGGTTTAATATATTCCAACAAAAGCATGTATTGAAATACATGTGTGGTATAGTTGGATATGGCCTGAGATATGTCCTAGGTGGTGGAGTGAACCTGGAGAGACATTTAAATTCTAATTGATAAAAGAATGCAGTGGATAGAGTGTTTCTTCAACTTGAGATCAACCATGATATATTGGTTTAGTATGAAGCGGAATTTTGTCGCAACATATGTGAAGTATATCACAACCTATATCATAGGCCGTGAAGTAGTATGTATTTAGAATCTTATTGCAGAACTATTTGGTCAAGGGATGAACTGCCACTTCATCTGAGATATGGCACAAAAGGGAGCAGTGAAGCTCTAGTACATATCCACCGATGAGAAGATAAAATATATTGTCACCAAGCCCTTTTCAAAGGCGAATTTGTATACTTCAGAGACAAAATTGGCATGATGGAGAAGCCTCCCTCGGTGAGAGGGAGTGATGATGGTCTGAAATATAAGTGACATACATTCACAAGAGTTGAATGGACCAAACATCATGATGGTTCAGCAAATGAGCGACAGACATTCACGAGAAGTGAATGGACAAAACATTATGATAGTTTGACAAATGAGTGACAAACATTCACAAGAGGTGAATGGTCTAGATACCGAGATGGTAGTATAGATACAGAAGCAGTTGTAGTACAGATGTAGTTAGAGTACAAATGTATTATGGGCATGCAGATGGACTACAAATACAATATAGATGCATATGCAATACATATGAGCAGCATCGGGAAAACATTCTCCATAGGAATCCATGGTGATGGAGAATGATACATTCATTCACAAAAATAACCAGTTTGGCTAGTGGTGAGTAGCTATGGTGTAGACATAACAAACTTGAGTTTAAGATTGTGGACATTCTTACCAAGTGTGAAACTCGGTGTGATGTAGAATTCCTTCCTCACTAAGAGGGAGTTTTTATGTTTCTCTAGGTGCAGCACCAGGAAGACATTCACTCACAGATAGCCATGCATATTTGGCTAGTGAGGCCATGCAAATTTGGCTAGTAATGGATGATACATTCACATTTTAGAGGTGAATGGCATGGGAAATGGTAGTGCTTCTCCCATTCATATGGTGTGGAGATATAACCCAAGGATTCTCTCACATTGCTTGCTCTTGCAATGGAGTGATCTATTCTATATTAGAATTTTTAACTTGTTTTTTTATTATTATGGGATTTCATTCCCTTGTGAAACCTAAAAGTGTAGCCTAGTGTTGAATTTTACATTAGCACTAAGAACCGACCGATACTTCTTACTATGGGTCAAATCAACATTAGGGATCTATGCGGTTAATAGACATGCATGTGACGTAGAAGTATAACATCATCACAATGGACAAGGGTAGTGTTTCTCCCATTCATATGGTGTGGAGATGGACCCCAATCACGGGGACTTCACTTAGTGAACATCTCACATAGCACGTGTGATCGTGGGATATTAAAGTATACCCTTAATTTCGAGAGATATTGACCCAAACACTTTTTGTTGAAACGGCCCCCTCCCAATACTTAAAACCTCCTCCCCACCCCTTTTTATACCTCAGTCCTTATAAACCACCCTACCCACCCCCACCTTAAACCCCTCATCCCCCCAATACCTACAATATATTGGTTTGATTTTTGATCATTTTAAAACCCACAATATGAACTAACGTGATAGGATATTGGTCAACAAGTGAAGCCCTCGTGACCCCAATGATTCTCTCACATTGCTTACTCTTGCAATGGAGTGATATATTATATATTAGAATGTTTGACTTTTTATTATTATTATGGGATTTCATTCCCTTGTGAAATATACAAGTCTAGCCTAATGTTGAATTTGACATTAGCACTAAGAACTGACTGAGACTTCTTAGTGTGGGTCAAATCAACATTAGGGATCTATGCGGTTAATATACATGCATGTGACGTAGAAGTATAACATCATCACAATGGACAACCTTTCCTAAGAAGACAAAAAAATCCAATAATAAAGTGGTCAACTTAAAATACAACATTGAAGTGGACAAATGGCAAGTCGGCCCTGTTATCATGAATCTTGTAGTTTCCCTGTAGGGTGATTCTATTCAGGACGAAGGAGGGGAAAGGAGACTAAAGTCATGACCTATGATATACAGGACCTATGAAATAACTCATATGTCATGTCAGGAAAGGATATCGACAATTTAGACTCAGTGAAGGTACTAAGCCTATGGGGCATCCCTATAACCAAGATAACCCTAAAAATAAGGAAAGCAAATGGATAGTCCCGAGAATGATGATTAGATATCTTCGTATGATAGTTAATTAGACATTTACACAGTTACGAAAATATTACGAGTGTATATATAAGAAAACCCCAATTTACCCCAGGGTTTTAAGCATGGAAACTAAATATAGGGGTAAATAGTGAAATTAAGTGAAATTGGACACTTGGATTGATTTCTAGGTGTAATATTAGACAATTGGAGGTGAAACTAGCAATACCTAGCTTGTGGATATGAATATACCCACTTCTCCCAAGGAGGGAATCTTCCACCTAAGAAGGAAACCATGTCTTAGATGGGAAAATGGGGTCCAATGAGTATGAAAATTTAGACTTAAGGGTTTTATGATTATTCCAAAGTGGATTTTAAGTTTCATAAACCGCTGCAAACTAGAACCTACTAAACTAAAATATGAGGGTCTTAAGTGAGGGTTTGGTGTGAAAGAAAAATGAAACCCCAATTAGATAGAGAGAATAAGGATAAATATTACCTAGGAGAACTTACCTAATGTTTCCAATGATGAATTCCATAATGATGAAGACTATATCCGCATATATCAAGTTGAATTTCACAAAGGAGACTGTGGTGGACATCATTCGTGGAAGGTGACAACAAACAAGATTTTGAGGGTTGGTTTCTACTAGCCTTCAATGTTTTCAGATGTTTACAAAGATACTACTACATGTCACCAATGCCAGATCTTTGATGGTAAGAGGAAATTAGTTTTGCTCCCTCTCAACTCAATATCAGTAGAGGCACCTTTCCAGCAGTGGGGACTTGATTTTATTGGGGAAAGAAATCCAAACTCTTAAAAATAGCATAGATGGATCTTAACAGCAACTGCCTACTTCACTAAGTGGATTGAAGCAATCCCTACAATAAGGGCCACATAGACAGTAATTATGGATTTTCTGGAAGATAATATCTTGGCTAGATTTGGTTGTCCCAAAAGGATTGTGACAGACAATGCTCTTGATTTTAAATATAAGAAAATGATAAGTTTTTGTCACAAGTATCATATTAGTCTCAGTCATTCTACTACATACTATCCACGGGGAAATGGATTGGATGAATCTTCCAACAAAATCCTAGTGAGAATCATTAAGAAGTTGTTGGAGGATAACAAAAGAGCTTGGCATACAAAGCTGAAATAGGCTTTGTGGGTTGACAAAATCAAACCAAAAAGAGAAATTAGGATGTCTCCATTCCAGTTGGTGTATGGAGCTGAGGTGATTTTTCCAGCAGGAACAATAAGATGAACCAAATCATGTGCAAAGAAGAATAAATCAGTTCATAGAATTGAACGAGTTGAGGGACAGAGCCTATGGTAAAGTGCAAGTACATCAAGAAAAGATGAAGAACACTTTTGATAGGAATGTAAAGGAAGAAAAATTCCAAATGGATGATTTGGTTTTGAAGTGGGATGCTCCTAGGGAAGATAAAAATGGGAAGTTTGATCACATGTGGGTAGGTCCTTATATCATTGCAACACACAGAGGTGAGAATGCATTTATTCTACAACATCAAGATGGGTCTTTGCTAAATGGGGGTCCGGTCAATGGAAGGTTTCTCAAACATTACTTTTCCTATAGGAGGAGGTAATTTCTGTATCATAGTTGTATATATTTATTTTCTTTTCAAACAGTACAGATGGTGAGCCAACGGATTTAAAGCTCAAAGAGAAGGCACTAAGATCTAGAGTGGCAACCATGTCTCTATTTTACTTTAAGTTTTACTTACAGAAATAAGAAGTCTAAGGTTTGAAATGTTGGGAGCCGTCCAATGGATTTGACACTTAGTCTACGAGGTTCTTTGCTACCTCGCAGGGAGGATAGAATCCCAAGTTGGATCCAGTTGTTACCACCATTTATGGCCTAAGTAATTGGAAAGACTTCTGGCCAATATGGTGGAATAAGGTTTGTAATATTTTCATATCATGTAACCTTAAATACTGTTGATGAGGATCTGTAGGTTTTTGAAGGGACATTTCTAGGTTAAGAATGCCAAATACTTAAAGAAATTCTGATTTTTGACCTTCAAATGCATGTAAATGAAGAAATCCCCCCTTAGATGAATGTTGACAGGAAACAGACGAACCCGATGCGTAACACATGAGATCAAAGGAAAAAATTCATTTCCTCCCAAGGAAAGTCAGGAGTGGAAGTGCGGAAAAGAGGTAAAAAACTTGGTTATAAAAGTGGTAAGCCCGAATTCCTCTTTCTGCATTCCAAATCTGGCAGCTCGGACCGTTTCCACACAAATCAATGGTGCAGAAGAAAGGAAAGGGCTGAAAACAGAAATACAAAGGATTTGGTCGTGAAAAGGTTGAAATTTTGCTTTTCGCGATCCGCAAGATCGACGACTCAGAGCGTTCCCGTGCAGATCAACGATGCAGAAGAATGGAAAGGAAAAAAATCGAAAAATGAAAATACAAAGAATTTGGTCGTGAAAAGGTTGAACTTCCTCTTTTCGAGATCCGCAAGATCAATGGCTCAGAGCGTCCCCACATGGATCAATGGTGCAGAAGAACGGAAAGGGAAGAAATAGGAAAAGAAAAATACAAATAATTTAGGCGTGAAAAGGTTGAACTTTCACTTTCTGCGATCCATAATATCGACAGCTCAGAGCGCTTCTGCTAAAGATCGACAATGCAGAAAGAAAATGTCAAAATATGAAAGGTGGAAGTGAAAAAGGTGAAGTTTCGAATTGCGAAATTGGAAAACCCGACTTCCGCTTTCCACGATCCGCAAGATCTACGATTCATAGAGATTCTGCTAAAGATCAATGGTGCGAAGAGAAAAGGTGAAAGTAGAAATCCGAGAGCAGAAAGATCAAAATAAAACTTCGTTGAAAGTTCAAATCTCGATTTCTTCCTTTCGTGATCCGCCAAATCGACGACTCAAAGAGCTTCCGCTAAATATTAACGGTGTGGAAAGAAAAGGTGGAAGAGGAAAGTCGGGAGAAGAAAGATCAAAATCAAACTGCGTAGAAAGTTCAAATCCCGATTTCTTCCTTCCATGATCCACCAGATCGACGGCTCAGAGCGTTTCCGCTAAAGATCGATGGTGCAGAAGGAAAAGGCAGAAGCAGAAAGCCGGGAGCAAAAATATCAAAATCCAAATTCGTAGAAATTTCAAATCCCGATTTCCTCCTTCCGCGATCCTCCATATCTACAGCTCAAGGAGTTTCTACATAGATCAACGGTTCAAAAAGAAAAAAGGTGCAGAGGGCAAAAAAGGCAAAGAAGTTTGATATTGAGAATTAGAATCCTAATTTCCAATTTCCGCGATCAGGATCCGACGGTTCAGAGAGCTCCCACACAGATCAATGGTGCAGAAAGAAAGGAGCAGAAGCTGAAAGGAAAAAATATGAATTCTTGGTTACGAAAATTCGGGATCCCGTCTTCCGCTTTCTACATCCCATGACTTGATCTTAGATCAACGGCTGAAAATGAATCTTGCAGAAATCGACGGTGTAGAAGAAGGGAACATGTGCACAATTTAACAAGAATTCTTGATATGCAGAAACAGGTAGACCCTATAGCTTTCAACTGTCCATATTACCCCGGATATAGATCTACAGTGGAGATAAATTTTGTTGATCCAACATGCTCACGAAAATTAACTTTTAAACTTTGTGGAATGGCTTAAAGATCGACATGTTTCGACGGTTGAGATTTTAAAGAAGACCATATCTATGGTCATGGTAGATTCTATTGATCCAACTAGCATGGATAAATCAACATTTTAGATTTATGGAATCTTAAAGAGCCACATCATTGAATGGTCATGATTTAAGCAGGTAAAGATCGACGGTCTGGTAGCTTTTTCGCAAGTGAAGATGTAGGCATGAAGGAAGTTGTTGCAGACCACTCGAAGATCCTATGAAATGTCATTTTCAGCAGGTGAGCATGAGTCCTTGCTGTCGAAATCCTCCAATGGATCCATCATGTGTGACCCTGCGTGCTTTCCTATTTGGTTTATGATCATGGTGGATACCCCAGGTCATCATTTTGTTAATATTTTCAGCCTCATGCTGTAACTGGTTTTGCTTTGTTTCGAGGTTGGTCTCAGGAGCCTAGGATACTATAAATATTCCCTCAATAGAGGAAGACGAGGTTGGAACCCGTGAGAATTTTGTGTTACGAATTTTGTGATCTATCAGTAATAAAATTGCAAAGCCGAGTGCTGGTTTGTTGTTGTAGAGATTCCTGTGTAATAAGTAGTTACATTCTGTTATCTCCTTTTCCCTGTGCATGTTTTTCCTGTTAAAATCGCCATTGTGTGTTCTTCATGTCTGGAATAAGTGTGTAATAGCTCAGAATACATAGTGTTATGCTATGGATATTGTTTCAGGTATTCACCAAAGCTTTCTTTCCAAAATTGATGCAGAATTTTTCTTTTAGGTGCTCTATGTTGATGGACTGTTCTTGTTCTTTCTTCATCACTAGACAAACTGCTATTTGACTATAACTGAGTGCCACCTTTCCTTTGTGGGTTTCCACCTGCAAACTGTTATGTAATTCATGGATGTGTATGATTCCATAGCCCAATATTTTGTGTGCCTTGTTTCAACCACAAATTAATCCGAAAGTTTATTTCATTCTATATCTGGCCCTGTTAAAAAACTATGAGAGATCCCTCTCTAGAAAGGAAGAATCCAACTCCCTTTCTTAAAGTGGTTTTGTTGTTACCTTCAGATTTACCTTCCACAACCTTGGGTACATTCTAAGTGCTAACAAATTGGTGTCATTGTTGGGGACCAAAGTGCAAATCAGCCCTGGGAAAAATGACACAGATTCCAAGAAGAAATGGCTTCTGTGGGAAAACAGAGACTTCTGCAGTTGAAAAGGTTGTATAATTTTCCTTGGAAACTCCACATCGATTTCGAACAAGGTTTCAGAAGGCATCCTGGCTCCCAGTAGGTCACGTACACGAGGTAACCCTAACACTAAAACATTACTGAGTGTGGAAAATCCAGAAAGATTGCTTAGGAATAGGGCAAAAGAACAAATAGATATTTCTCATTTTGGTGCGTCATCTTATCAAGAATTTCATAGCATTCAGAATTTTGGGCGGGAAACAGATTTTAAAATATCCCTGTTGAAATCAAAGTCTGAGTCTGATTTGAAGGAAATTGGAATTAATCCCAGTAGGTTAGAATCATATTTGCTTGATTCGCTTTGGCACGATCATTAGAACTCTATGAAAACTGAAGGAAGAAACCTTGTTGTTCAGAGATTTCATCCTTATATCCCACCAATTTTCCAAACCCCTCCATCCTTTCAAGATCCTCCTGTTGTTCCAAATCCACCTAGATGGATGGCTGCTGGGTTTGTTCCATGGCCTTCCCTGCTGTATTGCATGACCTTCATCTAAATTATGCCCAAAGAATTTCCTTGTATGATGGAGAGGGAAATTTCATAGCAAGACAACATGTTGACAGATTTGATGATTTTGTTAACTTGGAGGAGGTTGATGATGACGATGTTGAGATGAGGTTGTTTGCACAAAGGTTTTCAGGAGAGGCGAAGAAATGGTATAAAGATTTACCTGCTAGGTCCATTGCCACCTTTGAAGCTTTTCGACCTGCATTCTTAGAGAGGTGGGATGATAATAAAAGTCTTTTACTGGTGCTCTCTCAATATAATAGTCTTAAGAAAGGAGGTTTTGAATCTGTCCATGAGTTTTCTAGTCGATTTATGAAGGTGTATAACTCTATCCCTGCTAATATTAAACCCCTGGTAGGCGCTATAAAACTCCATTATGATGATGCCTTTGATGGTGACTTTGCATTAATATTCAGAGAAAGAAAATCAACAAGTCTTCCTGCTATGTTTCAAGATGCTCTAGAAGTGGAAGCAAATATGATGGCAAGTGGAAAAATAAAGCAGAAAGTAGAAACAAGGAAAGCTGGTGAAGAAAATGTTCCTTCTGCTTCTGCTGCTACTTCTTCTAATGATGTGAAGTTTGAAATGGTGATGAAAACAATGGGAAGTTAATGGATAGGATGACTATGGATAATAGATCATTGAACATAGAACAAAATGAACCTCCAATCAGAAACCCAACTTCAGAAGGCCCAATCCTCCCCCACCTCCACAAATTAGACAAAGAGATATGAGGAATATTAGAAATCCCGATGATCAACAAATAAGGCCACCTTTTCCTGAGAATTATGTCGTGGATGAAGATGAAGCTGAATCTATCGAGGATCATATTCACCAATTTGGTGACTTGGATTTTGAAATATACCTCACTGAGGGGGAGCATAGTATGTTTCCTCAGGAGGATGCCAATAATGAACTTGAGGTAGAATCATAGCAATACCAAAGAGGATATTTGCATTCCATAAATGATGTTTAGAGGAAGCTAAAATTGAGAAATAAGGATGTTACTGTAAATAAAGGAAGGTTGATTCAAAATCAACCTTCTAGTAGTCAATAGACTACAAAAAAGAGAAGTGAAAAACAAAAAGAACATGTTGTGTATAAAGAACCAGAAAATAAAATAGAGAAAACAAAATAAGTTAAACAACCAGCACTGGTGGATGTGGAGAAAGTTGTTTCCACTTTTAACTTGCAGACAAAGCTCTCAAAAGTGAAAATTTCCATTCCTCTCAATGAGTTGCTAAGAAACAGGGAATACAGAGACACGATAACAAACATGGTCAGGAGTCAGGGAGAATTTCAACTAGATATCTTAGAGGTGGTTGATGATGCTCCCACCATTGTCTTTGGGTCAAAAATTGAAAATGTGGATGATGAAGAAGCTCCTCCTTTTTACCTAAGTTTAAATGTGCATGATATGATTTTGCACAATGTTATGATAGACTCTGGTGCCTCTCATAATTTAATTCCCAAGGGATTGGTAGAAATTTTGGGACTGGAAGTTACTAGACCGTATAAATATTTGTATTCCTTTGATTCCAGGAAGGTTAATTGTCTTGGGTTGATTAAGGATATGGTGGGAACTTTGGAAAAAATGCCATCTAAGACTATGGTAATGGACATTGTTGTAGCAGACATTCCTCCACAATTTGGTGTATTGTTGTCAAGGTCTTGGACTTCTAAATTGAAGGGTAGTTTGCAAATGGATATGTCTTATGCTACCATTCCTATGGCTGATGGAAATAAAAGGTTATAAAGTGAGAAAATGTCACCTTATGTAGTTAGAAGCCAAGACGAACTGGCATTCATGCTATCTATGTTGTTGATACCGACTTAGGATCTTCCATTTTCTTTAATGATGATTTTCCTTGTGATCCTAAAATTCATGTACCCATTAAAGTGAAGGAAGAGGAAGAATCTACAAAGAAACAAGAGGCTTTGGAAAAGAAATAGAAAGAAGAGGGTCTCTGGACCATGTATTTTTATGGATCTGTGGAAAATGTTGGTGCTGGTGTGTACATTATCTCCCCTATCATATATTTTAAGGCTTTGTCATATATCTTAACTTTTGAATGTACCAATAATGTGGCAGAGTATGAAGCCTTACTCCTAGGACTGAATGCTTTAAAGGATCTGGGAGCAAAGAGGGTGCAAGTCATGGGAGATTCAGAGCTTGTAATAAACCAGGTGAATGACAGTTATCAAACCAAACATCCTAGAATGAGGACTTATAACAATGAGGTATGGGATATGTTTGGTAACTATTTTACAGAGCATAAGATCAGAGTGATTCCTAGATATGAAAACACAATAGCTGACTCTTTGGTTGTTGTTGTTGGTAAATTCAAAACCCCATTGTTGGCTAACAGAAGTATAAAGTTGATATTGTGAACAGACCCTCCATACCAGGTAATTCCAAATATTGGAAAGTATTTGAAGATGATATGCAAATAAAAATATTTTTAGAGTTATCTGGTGAGTTTGTGAATACTCGGATAGATAATGAAAATGATAATTGTGAAATCTTCCAAGATGCTGAAGAGAGTGAAGAATAAATTGATGAAAACAGAAAATTCAAAAACTCATGGCGGGGGGGAGATATAGTTCAGCTGAAAAGTAATCATATCCCCAGAGGCCTAATCCCCCTAGAGAAGATTTTTTATCAAACTGATGTTACTAGAGATCCACAAATGAATCCTGTTGATGATGTTGTTGAAGAGAAAAATATAGGAACTGAAGAAAATCCAAGGATCATCAAATTGTCAAAGAACTTGCGTATCAAAGAAAAAGAAGATTATGTCAATATGATGAAAATATACATTGATGTATTTGCATGGAGTTATGGAGACCTTAAAGAGTATGATACTTCTACCATACAACATACAATCCTAATCAGGGATAATTTTAGGGGCGAATTTTAGCCCAGTGGGCTATTTTTCCATGTTTTTCTCCCAAAAAAGATTCGCCATTTTGCATTTTTTGAAGCCCTGTTTCACCCAATTTTGATGGGGTAAACTTTTTTCACCCTAAAAATTGCCAAATTATTATATAAACGATATAAAATCCTTGGAAATTAAAATATTTTTTGAAAAATATGGCTAATCATTTTATAGTTGTCGTTTTAAGAATTGTTAATATTCACCAACATTTATACACTTTTAAATAAGTATGGTTCCTTAAAATCATCCCTGATCCCAATAAAACCTAGTGAGAAACCTTTCAGACATAAATTGAGAAGATTTAATCTAATGTTGTTGCATGTTATTGAAAAATAAATTAAAAAATTATTCAATGCCAAGATTATAGTGACTCTAAGATTTTCCAAATGGGTTGAAAATTTGGTGCCTGTCAGGAAAAAGAATGGTGAAATCAGGATTTTCATAGATTTCCGCAATATTAACAAGGTCGCTTTGAAGGATAATTACCCTTTGTGAAAATGGAACATATTTTGCAGAAAGTGGTAGGGTCTGAGAGGATTTCAACAATGGATGGTTTCTCAAGATACAATCAGATCAAAGTGTTTCCTGAAGACCAAGAAAATACTATCTTTACTATACCATGGGGTACATTTATGTATGCCAAAATTCCTTTTGGTTTAATGAATGTAGGTTCCACTTTCTAGCATGCCATGGACATTGCTTTTGCAGAGGAAAAGGATAAATTTGTGGTTGTCTACATGGATGACATTACAGTGTATTCAAGATCTGGTAGAGACCATATTAAACATTTGGAGAAAGTGTTTCTGAAGTGTAAAAGGTATGGAATATCATTAAACCCCAGAAAATCACATTTTGCATTGGAGGAAGGGAAATTGTTAGAGCACATTATTTCAAAGGATGGTATAAAGATTGATCCAAAGAGGATTAGTGCAATCTTGAAAGATGAAGAGCCAAGAAGCAAAAGGAAGTGCAATACTTCATTGGACAGGTAAATTTCTTGAGAAGGTTTATTCCCAGTTTTGCTGAGATATTAATGAATATCACTAACATGTTGAAAAAGGACCATGAGATAAAGTGGACAATAGATGCAAGGAGGTCTTTCAAAGATATTAAACAAGTTATCACAAAAGCACTAGTTCTGGTAAGTCTAGATTTCAACAAAGATTTTCTGATCTTTTCTTATGCTTTTGATCACGTTATTGCTGGAGTATTGTTACAGAAGAATAGTCAGAATGTTGAACAACCTATAGCCTTATTTAGTAAAGTTTTAAGAGATGGAGAGTTGAAGTATGACATTATGGAAAAGCAAGCATATTATCTAATTAAATATTTGAAAGATTTTAGATTTTATGTTCTTCATTCACATGTCATCGCTTATGCTCCTTGTAATGTGGTGAAAGGCATCCTCATGCAGCTATATCCAGAGGGGAAAAGAGAAAAATGGATTGTCGTGTTACTGGAATATGACATTGAAATTAAGCCCACCAAGCTGATCAAAAGACAAGGACTTGCAAACATGATGACAAATTCCAACTATGAATCCTTGCAGCTAAATTTTCTAACCAGTCATTCAAATCAACTTGATGCAGAGGTACATGTAATGCCTGATTTTTCTGTGTCTCCATGGTATTTTGATATTGTGTATGTGTTGCAAAATTTATAGGCTCCTATAGGGTTAATCAAAACAAGAGCAAGGTCAGTAAAGTTGAAATCTGCCAAATTCTATATTCTAAATCAATACCTTTATTGGAAAGATCCTAGTGGTGTTTTTCTCAATTGCCTCTTGGAAAATGAATCGAAGCAGACTGTGAAGGAATTTCACAAAGAAGACTGTGGTGGACATCATTCATGGAAGGTGACAACAAACAAGATTTTGAGAGTTGGTTTTTACTTTCCTTCATTGTTTTTCAGATGTTTACAAAGAGACTATTGCATGTCACCAATGCCAGATCTTTGATGGTAAGAGGAAATTAGTTCCACTCCCTCTCAACCCAATATCAGTAGAGGCACCTTTTCAGTAGTGGGGACTAGATTTTATTGGGGAAATAAATCCAAACTCTTTAGGACAACATAGATGGATCTTAATAGCAACTGTCTACTTCTCTAAGTGGATTGAAGCAATCCCTACAATAAGGTCCATAAAGACAATAATTATGGATTTTCGGGAAGATAATATATTGGCTAGATTTGGTTGTCCCAAAAGTATTGTGATAGACAACGCTCCTGATTTTAAATCTAAGAAAATGATAAGTTTCTGTCACAAGTATCATATTAGTCTTAATCATTCTAATGTATACTATCCACAGGGAAATGGACTAGCTGAATCTTCCAACAAAATCTAGTGAGAATCACTAAGAAGTTGTTGGAGGATAACAAAAGAGCTTGGCATACAAAGCTGAAATAATATTTGTGGGCTGACAGAATCAACCCAAAAAGAGCAATTGGGATGTCTCCATTCCAGTTGGCGTATGGAGCTGAGGTGATTTTTCCAGCATCTTTGGGAGTGCCAGTCATGAAGTTATTGTAGGAACAACAAGATGAACCAAATCATGTGCAAAGAAGAATAAATCATATCATAGAAGTGAATCAGTTGAGGGACAAATCCTATGGTAAAGTGCAAGTACATCAAGAAAAGATGAATAACACTTTTGCTAGGAAGGTAAAGGAAGAACAATTCCAAATGGATGCTTTGGTTTTGAAGTGGGATGCTGCTAGGGAAGATAAACATGGGAAGTTTGATCACATGTGGGTAGGTCCTTATATCATTGCAGAACACAGAGGTGAGAATTCATTTATTCTACAGCATCAAGATGCGTCTCTCCTGAACGAAGGCCCGATCAATGGAAGGTTTCTCAAACATTACTTGTCCTAAAGGAGGAGGTAATTTCTATATCATATTTGTATATATTTCTTTTCTTTTCAAATAGTATAGATCGTGAGCCAAAGGATTTGAAGACCGAAGAGAAGGCCCTAAGATCTAGAGGGGTAGCCATGTCTCTATTTTTCTTTATGTTTTACTTACAAAAATAAGAAGTATGAGGTTTGAAATGTTGGGAGCCGCCCAATGGATTTGGCACCTGGTCTATGGGGTTCTTTGCTACCTCGCAGGGAGGATAGCATCCTAAGTTGGAGCCAGTTGTTAGCACCATTTCTGGGCTAAGTAATTGGTAACATATCTAGCCAATATGGTGGAATAAGTTTTGTAAATTTTCCATATCATATAACCTTAAAGATTGTTCATGAGGATCTGCAGGTGTTTGAAGGGACATTTCTAGGTTAAGAATGTCAAATACTTAAAGAAATTCTGATTTTTTGCCTTCAAATGCATGTAAATGAAGAAATATGCCCTTAGTTGAATGTTGACAGGAAATGGACGACCCATATGCGTAGCGCAGGAGATTGAAGGTCAAAATTCATTTCCGCCCAAGGAAATTTGGGAGTAGAAGTGCAAGAAAGAGGTAAAAAACTTGATTATAAAAGTGGTAAGCCCGACTTCGTATTTCCGCAGTCCAGGTCAGATGGCTCAGAACGTTTCTGCACAAATAAACGGTGTGGAAAAATGAAAAGGGTGGAAATTAGAAAATGAAAATACAAAGAATTTGGTCGTGAAAAGGTTGAACTTCTACTTTCCGTGATCTGCAAGATCGACGGCTCAGAGCGTTCCTGCACGGATCAATGGTGTAGAAGAATGGAAAGGGTGGAAATCAAAAAATAGAAATACAGAGAATTTGGTTGTTAAAGGTTGAACTTCTGATTTCCATGATCCGCAAATTCGATGGCTCAAAGTGTTACCACGCGGATCAACGGTGCATAACAATGGAAAAGGTGGAAATCAAAAAACGAAAATACAAAGAATTTGGTCATGAAAAGGTTGAACTTCCACTTTCTGCGATCCGCAAGATTGATGGCTCAGAGTGCTTCCGCTAAAGATCGATTGTGTGGAAAGAAAATGATGGAAGTGGAAAGGCGAAAGCAAAAAAGGTGAATTTTCGAGTTGCAAAAATGGAAAACCTGACGTCCACTTTTTGTGATCCACAAGATCTACGATTCATAGAGATTCCGCTAAAGATTGAAGGTGAAAAAATAAAAGGCAGAAGCGGAAATCCGGGAGCGAAAAATATCAAAATTGAACTTCACAGAAAGTTCAAATCTCGATTTCCACCTTCTAGGATCCGCCAAATCGACGACTTAGAGCGCTTCCACTAAAGATCGACGGTGCAGAAAGAAAAGGCGGAAGCAGAAATCCGGGAGTGGAAATATCAAAATCGAACTTCGCAGAAAGTTCAAATCCTGATTTATTCCTTCCATGATCCGCTAGATCGATAGCTCAGAGAGATTCCACTAAAGATCGACAATTCGAAGGAAAAGGTGGAAGCGGAAAGCCGGGAGCGGAAAGATC
The DNA here is from genome assembly GCA_001517045.1 of Pseudotsuga menziesii. NCBI lineage: Eukaryota > Viridiplantae > Streptophyta > Pinopsida > Pinales > Pinaceae > Pseudotsuga > Pseudotsuga menziesii. The sequence continues at coordinate 518,616 of LPNX010622924.1, forward strand.
AAAATCGAACTTCATAAAAAGCTCAAATCTCGATTTCTGCCTTCCGCGATTCGTTAAATATATGGCTCGGGGAATTTCTGCACAGATCAACGATGCATAAAGAAAAAGGGGCAGAAGGACGAAAAAGGAAAAGAAGTTTGATCTTGAGAATTAGAATCCCGATTTTCGATTTCCACTATCAGAATCCGACAGTTTAGAGAGCTCCCGCATAGATCAACGGTGCGGAAAGAAAGGACTAGAAGCGAAAAGGAAGAAATATGAAGTCTTGGTTATGAAAAGTTGGGATCCCATCTTCTGCTTTCCACAACCCGCAGCTTGATCTCAGATCAACGGCTGAAAATGAATCCTACAGAGATTGACGGTGCGGAAGAAGGCAACATGTGCATGAGTTAACTAGACTTATCGATATGTGAAAATAGGTATACCCTACAACTTTCAATGATCCAGATCACCCCTGATCTAGATCTACGATAGAGATAAATTTCGTTGATCCAACATGCTCACGGAAATTAACTTTTCAAATTTGCGGAATTGCTTAAAGATCGACAAGTTTTGATGGTTGAGATTTAAAGAAGATAAGATCTACGGTCATGGTAGATTCCATTGATCCAACTAGCAGGAATAAATCAACCTTTCAGATCTGTGAAATATCAAAGCGCCACATCATTGAACGGTAAGGATTTAAGTATATAAAGATCAACGGTCCAGAAGATTTTTCGTAGGTGAAGATGCAGGCATAAATGAAGTTGTTGTAGACCGCTCGAAGATCCTCTGAACTGTCATTTTCAACAGGAGAGCCTAAGTCCTTGTTGTCCAAATCCTCCAACTGATCCATCATGTGTGACCCCGCGTTCTTGTCTCTTTGGTTTGTGATCATGGTGGATCCGCTAGGTCATCATTTTGTTAAGATTTTCAGTCTCATGTTGTAATTGTTTTTGCTCTATTTCGAGGTTGGTCTTGGGAGCCTAGGATATTATAAATATTCCCATAATAGAGGAAGACGAGGTTGGAATCCATTAGAATTTTGTGTTATTCATTTTTTAATCTATCAGTAATAAAATTGCAGGGCCGAGTGTTGGTTTGTTGTTGCATAGATTCCTATGTAACTCGTAGTTACAGTCAGTTATCTCCTTTTCCATGTCCATGTTTTTCTAGTTAAACTCACCATTGTGTGTTCTTCATATATGGAATATGTGTATAATAGCTCATAATTCATATTTTTATGCTCTAGCTATTGTTTCAGGTATTCACTAAATATTTCTTTCCAAAATTGATGCAAAATTCATCTTTTAGGTGCTCTGTGTTTCGAGTTTCCACCAAAAGAGGAGAAGGCCCCCGTTCACCAGCATGCCCCCCGTTAAACAATATGATGGATTGTTCTTGTTCTTTCTTGATCACTAGACAAACTGCTCTATGACTGTAACCGAGTGCTACCTCGCCTTTGTGGATTTCCACCTGCAAACTGTTCTGTAATTCATGGATGTTTATGACTCCATAGCCCAATATTTTGCTTTCCTTGTTTCAACCACAATTTAATCCAAAAGTTTATTTCATTCTATATCTGGCCCTATTAAAAAATTGTGAGAGATCACTCTCTAGAAAGGAAGAAGCCAACTCCCTTTCTTAAAGTGGTTCTTCTGTTACCTTGGGATTTACCTTCGACAACCTTGGGTTCATTCTGAGTGCTAACATAGGGCATCTTCCCCCTAAGAAGGAAACCAATGTGGTAAATGGGAAAATGGGGTCCGATGAGCGTGAAAATTTAGACTTAAGGGTTTTATCATTTATTCCAAAGTGGGTTTTAAGTTTCATAAACTGTCGAAATCTAGAGCCTACTAAAATAAAATATGAGGGTTTTAAATGAGGGTTTGGTGTGAAAGAAAAATGCAACCCCAATTAGATACATAGAATTAGAATAAATCTTACCTGGGAGAACTTATCTGATGTTTTCGATGATGGCTGCCAGATTGATGAAGACTATATCTGCATAGGTCAATTGGAACGATGGTGAATATCCAACTCTATCAAAGTCACCTAGGATCCCACATGTGCACCTTCTCTCATGCCAAGCCAAGTGAACAACAATGAGGTCGACAAGGAAAATGACAAATGCAAGAAGATGAAAAATAAGAAAAAATGATTGATTGTAAAATAATGGATTCAAAATATGAAAGAGATATTCATCACAATGTTCCAATGCAAGCTAGGGAAAACATCAATCGATCACAAAGAGTATTCTTCAAGCATCCACATAAGACAAGAGATCGCAGGAAAAATTCTTTATTATTCTTCAAGAACCAATGGTGCCAAATTTCCTGATGGGGTTTAATGAGGGGGGTCTATTCTTTATATAGATTTTTACAAACAAAAACCCTAATTTACTTTTACATCCAACGATTGAGATTATAACATCATCAATGATGGAGATCACTCTTACACGGATCAATTCATGGATCAACTTGACTAGATCAAGGGGGCACACTTTTTTCCCAATGATGCTTTGTCTAAGTAAAATATATGTTAACATAAGATATATCATGATAATACATCAAGGGGGTCACCTTAGGGGCTCAATTCTCCCTAGTCCCCATTACAACTTCAAAACATAAGATATAACAATGTAATACATCACATAGCCAAAGTGAAGGACGCCCCATGGGGGACGTCCTCACTAGATAAACCAAATAAATAATATCGGACATACTATTGACTGAAACTAGTGTATAATTGGTTGGAGAGCCATAATACATCATATGAATAGATTTCCTTTCCATTTACTTAACCACACAAGACAAATTGATTTTCTCGGTGTTTTCCTAGTTCATTTTTTGATGGTACATCCTCTGAAATCATAAAAATCATCATATATTCTTTCAGGATGAGAACTCGGGAAAAATTATTGCACATGAGAATCTGGAGACATAGTAGAATGGTACAAGTGACTAGTCATACCCCCTGGAGCAATGTGGTGCCCTAGGAGAACCAAAATAACTGTCATCTATAATAAAAATATGATCTAGCCAATAATAAAATGATAATGATCACTAATCATGCAAAATGGGGCCAAACTCTGAAAACTGAAAATGTAGTATTGGTCCTAGGCATGTCTGGAGAAAATATAAGCACTGTCATATTTCTAGCCATTTCCTCGGGAACCGTGTTTGACTTGGTCAACTAGATTGACCAGGTAAAAAATACTCAAACTGAAAGTGAGATACTGAACTGAGTTGAACCTGCAATATGCATCCAAGGTAAGAACTGCTCCAAGATGTATATTAAAAACCAACTTAAATTAATCAGTAAGATATATCTATGTCTTTGAAGAATCATTGAATCTTCTGGAAGTATTTTGTATATGGTATACTTACAAAGTTTAAACAATTTTCTAGCGTTGGGAGAGGATGGAAAACAAGTCTAAAGTAAAGGGTGATGACCTCTAGTTGGTTTTGACCATGTGATCTTTCCAAATGATGATTAATACACTCGACCAAAATGACATATGCATGACATATAACAATAGGGGATGGAGGCGTCTCACAAATGGATAAAGTACTTTGGGCTTGTTTCCTTCAAGCTCTAGCAAGTTTCCATTTAATGAATTTGGACACTAGCCAACCTTCAAAGGGCGGTGGCATAGAAATCCTTCCAGGCTTCCATAAAATGACAAAGACAAAACCTTTGCAGGCTAGTTCCATCATGTTTCCCTAAAAGGGAAAACGAGCCAAACATTATACAAAGAATGTATTAGGATTATTAATCCTCCCTTGACCATACTGTCTATTAGATTATTTATCCTAACTTAGGAACCTTAATTAATTAATTGGGTCCAATGTTATCGGAACCGGACCGGTTTTGAAAAAACCGGTCGGTTGGACCTGTTTACACCAAACATCGGCTCGAATGGCATGACTGAACCGTTTTTGGCCGGTTTTGCCCTGAACCGCCCGGTTTTGCCCTGAACCGGCGGTTTTAAGCCTGAACCGGCTGGTTCCGACGAAGCCAAAATTAACGTGATTTTTTTATTATTTTAAATGGAACATTAAAATTTTATTTTCTTATTATACAGTGTCAGCCTTTTGGCATTGGACATCTATAAATGAAGCCACCCTCCGTAATATTTCTCAATCACTCGTGAGTCGTGGGTTATCGTGGAAGAGTTGATCGCTTGCAGCAACAACCCGTGGACGCTGCAGCAACAGCCCGTGGAAGAGTTGATCTCTTGCAAATTGTAGCAACAACCCATGTAGGTTGCGAGATTAGATTCCGGTATCAAGATTCAACTCCAGTCCATGGATCGATAAAAGTATAATGTATTTACTATTACAGTTAAATTTTTTTTTCTGCTCTATAAAAGTATATTGTAGGCTGCGAGATTAGATTCCGGTGCCCCTTTGCTCCATTGTTGGGGCAGGTTGTATGCACTACAGGTTGGGATTAGATTTATATTTGAGTATGTCTTAGTCTAATACCGGCTACATATGATGCTGACATACAGTGACCTCGAACTAGACTACATATATGACACACAGTAGATTTCTTTTCATATTTTCCTTTGCCTACGTCCCTACACTTATGCAGCTAAATGTTTATAACTAACATTTCCTTAATTCCAACACAAAATTACTATAAAATCATCCAGAACATTGTTTAAATTTTTAGTTATATCATTCATGTAATTTACTAATTTGTAAATTTTTGTAAGGTTGAATTTTTTAATTTACTGTAAGGTTGAATTTTTTAATTTACTATAAGGTTGATTTTGAATTTTTTAAGGATCGTCGTGCCTACTTTACAGCTACTTACTTATTGCTTACTCTTACAGTCTTACAGCCTACAGGGTCCTTGAATATTTATTTTTGGGTTTAGTTTTATGATCTTGCCCTTGGGAACTGCTCTTTTTGGCTTCTTGTGGAGGTATGTACAATGTCAACAGTAGTTGCAGTGTGCACATTGCAAACTTGCAAGTTGCAGTATGACTATGTAAATTTGTAATATGTACAATAAAATCTTTAGTTAATATTCTTTGTTGTTTTTTCAGAAAAATTGCTAGGGTAAATAAGAATTGCTAGGGTTTTATTTGCAGATTCTTTTTTGTTGGTGCAATGGCTCCTAAAGACAAGAAGGATCCTGCCTGGAATCATTGCCAATTGGTTGATGGAAAAATGGTGTGCAATTATTGTCAAAAGGAAGTTGGTGGGGGAGGGATTCATAGAATTAAACAACACCTAGCACATGCAAAAGGGAATGTAAGAGCATGCCCAAAAGTACCTGATGATCTAAAAGCTGAGATGGTAGCTCATCTTGAAGCCTACCAAGCAGATAAAGCCAAGAATAAAAAGATGCAAAAAGAAATAGGAAAAGGTGCATT
>LPNX010622924.1:524111-618774 GCA_001517045.1 Pseudotsuga menziesii
AAAATCTCGAACCATTCTCAACTTCCTAATTGCTTTCCCAAAAGGAACTATGTTTCTTAAATCAGTGGATGCATCTGATCAAGTCAAGGATGCACAATTATTATTCCGTCTCTTGGATGAAGTAGTTGAGGAAGTGGGAGTGCAAAATGTTGTCCAAGTCATCATAGACAATGCATCAAACTATGTTGTAGCTGGAAAATTGTTAGAGGAAAAACACCCCACTATTTGGTGGACTCCATGTGCAGCCCATTGTTTGGACCTCATGCTTGAGGATATTGGCAAAATTGAGTGGGTGAGGAAGTGTGTGGAACAAGCTAAATGCATAACTAGATACATCTACAACCACACATGGGTGTTGAACCTTATGAGGAAAAACACGGGTGGGAAAGAGCTTGTTAGGTCAACTATTACACGATTTGCAACAAATTTTCTTACGTTGCAATCCTTGATTCAACAAAAGGCTAACTTGAGGAAGATGTTCTCTTGTGATGAGTGGAATGCATCTCATTGGAGAAAAAGGCTTGAAAGCAAATACATAGTTGACAAAGTATTTGAAAAAACATTTTGGAAAAAGGAAGAGGAGATAGTACTATTTAGTGAGCCACTTGTGAAAGTGCTACGAATGGTGGATGGTGATAAACCCGCCATGGGTTTTATCTATGAGGCCATGGATCAGGACAAAGAGGCAATAAAGGAAGCATATGGAGATAAGAGACAAAAGTATCTTCCTTTGTGGAGAATCATTGACGAAAGATGGAACAGACAACTCCATCGACCTTTACATGCAGCAGGCTATTACTTGAACCCAAGGTAAGTAATACTGTAATAGTAAATACAAATTTCAAAGTTTTTAGTTATATCATTCATTGTTTAAACTTTAAATTAAATTTTCAACTCTCAAATTCTCAATCTCATTTGGTTAAGTTTATTTGTCTTTTAAAGGTACCATTACACAAAATATTTTGAAGCAGATGGGGAGGTAAAAGAAGGATTATACAAATGCATTGAGCGCATGATCCCCGATCCTAAGATACAAGATGAGATACACAGTAAGATCCTTCATTTCAATGAGGCAATTGGTACTTTTGGCATGGCTATGGTTGTTCAAGGTAGAGTAAAGGATCCACTTGGTAAGTAATTTGAATGTTTTAATTTTTTAAATTAATTATTATATTATTCATGGAAAAATATGAGTCAATTTCTTATTATTATTACTGAAGCTTCTTTGTCTTTAATTCATATTGCAGCATATTGGTGAGGACAATTTGGTAGCATGTGCCCTGAATTGCAAAAGTTTGCGATTCGAATCTTGAGCCAGACATGCAGTGCTTCTGGGTGTGAACGCAATTGGAGTGTTTTTTAGCGTATGCACAGCAAGAACCGAAACCGTTTAGAACAAAAACGGTTGAATGATATGGTCTATGTTCAATACAACCTTAGATTGAGGTGCAACCAGTTGTTGAGCAAGACCCCTGGATCACAAACCATAGTGTTGGAGGATGTTGATCCCTCATCAGATTGGGTTGTGGAGAGTCAGTCAGCAGCATTTGACAATGAACACCTATCTTGGATGGACCTGGACCCTCTTCCACAACAAGAGGATGTGGACATTGATGTTGCAGTTGGACCGGTGCCTTCAGGCCCAGGGGATTCAAGCCATGCTCCTGTTGAGGATGTAGATGATGACTCTGAGTCTGATCATGAGGACTTAAATATTTCTGATATATGATTAAAATCATTAGATTGTAAATTCTAGAGTCTAGAATATAGTCATATGGTTATATTTTGACTTTAGAGGCCATTTATAGCCTCTGTGTGGATGTACTTTTCATCAGATATGTATTTGCACTCGGTGCTATTGTTGTTTTCTACACTCTTACTTGCTATATACATGAGAAACTTTGCATATTTGTGTATAATTGTTTGAATTGACATGGATGCACATTAATATATATATATATTTATTGAAAATGTGAATATTTAATGTATTTTTGCTTAACCGGTTTTTCGCTCTGGTTTTTTTCCGGTTCCGGTTCTCAGGGTGGGCCGGTTCATCCACCGGTCCGGTTCTGATAACATTGATTGGGTCCACTAGTACCACTGGGTCCACTTGGCCTAATGGGGCCACATGTACTAGTTACTAGATTGTGGGGAACACTACTAAAGGTTAACTGCCACTTACTGCATGTGCATGCATCAGTTTGGGTGCCTCCTAGACCAATCCCTACATTTTAGGAGCCACTGGAAATCCCGACACCAACCTCCTTTAGTTAGTTGGAGTTGGAACTAGTTAGTATTAGTTAAGCCTCGGTTACTTTCAGTTAGTTCACAATCCGTTAGCTAGTGCTAGTTATGCATGGATAATTCATGGTGCATGTGGAGTAGGCACCTTTTCCCACCTGCTACACCCAGTTGCACTGAGTTAACTAGCTATCACTGATTGATTGAGTTGTTGGACATCTGGGAGTTGATCTATTGGACTCTGATATTGATTGAGACACCATGAGTTAGATGGTCAGTTAGATACAGTCATATCTAGTGGATAGATTCGAATTGCTACGTAACGTATTCAAATTATTTTCCTATGTAACCTATTGTAACATTGGATTTTATTATTGTGAATGATACTATAAATTCCTGAGCAATACTCATCTGTTTCTTGTGTGGATTGTTTTGTTCAATTTGTATCTTCATTATCCATTTGTTGCAAACATTATTAGAACTATCTGCTTAAATATATACATGGCACAACAATTCTAATATGGTATCAGATCCTTCTCAGGCAGGTTTCATATTTGTTTCTCTCCATTGAACATCAGAAGCAGCTGGGTTTCCACAGAAGTCCCCTATGATGATTTTATAGCTCTTGATTTATTCAGAGCAGCGGAGAGGGCATGACGGAACTTGAAAAAATGTTTATGTCGAGAGGAAAATCATGATTCTAACATAGTTCAAATATTTTTAGTTTTGCAGTGATATTTTGCAGGTTCAACTTCATATGGATTCGATATTATCAGTTCCTCTTCTTACTCCATCCACAAGATATTCAGAATGGAAGTTGAAGATGATTGCAACTCTAAAGAGGCAAGGTCTCTATGAGGTATCTATGGGACTTGGTAAAGAGTCTTATGAATATGAGAATGACTGGCTAAATGACAATGATAGAGCTTATGGAACAATATGTATGGCTTTTTGGAGGTCTCCAAGCTTGCGCTACCTTAATGATTTTGCAAAATCCCCAAAATATCTCTGGACAAAACTAGATAGAACCTTTGGGAAACACAATGATGATAGTTATAGAAATTTGGAGAGCACATCCAGAACCACAATATTTATTTACTCCAAAGTCTCGGCCTCTACTCTCTTTGATGAAGTTTTTCAAGATGAAGAAGAAACATAATCTTCCTCACAGTCAATTCGAATTGAAGAAAGTATCCTTTGAGTGACTCCTTCTCCTGCTGCTCCGGAAGTGTGTGAGATGTCTGATATCTCATATCCTCACACGGATGATCCAAAAGAAGACATTTGAATCTCTCTTATTGAATAAAATCTCTCTTTCCATTCTATGCAAAAACTCTCCAGTGATTCTTCTATTATAAATTATGTGCGTAGTTTACCGGTGATTGCCCCAGGAAAGGGAGAAGAATTTAATTTCTTTGTCTCTAATGATGTTGCTGGTGTGTAGATAAGTAATTCTTTGGATAGTTTGGAAATAATATCAGATTGTAGGAGTGATCCATTCACTCTCATTGATCTAGAGCTTCCAACAAATTCCTACATGATTGCATGCATCGATACTCAGGGTTTTGAAGAAGGAGAAACCGTGCATCTACCATCTCGGTGGAGCACACTCTTGGATCTGATATGGTCTTTATTGGATATGATATGATATTATTTGGATCTAATATGATATTACTTGGTTCTAGGGTTCAATATATTTCAGTACTGCTTGTGTTGTTCTCATCAATTTTGGTGTGAAGAAACAAGTACCAAAAATCTCTCTCAAAATTTCTGCTAAGGATTTGATGTCAATTTTCTCTCATGAGTTTGCTGATATTATATTTTGGAAATAATTTCAGGTTGTAGGAGTGATCCAAATTCTCTCACTGATCTTGAGCTTCCAACAAATTCCTACATGATTGCATGCACCAATATTTATAATTTTGAAGGAGAAAATTGTGCATTTACCATCTCGGTGGAGCAAACTCTTGGATATGATATGAACTTTATTGGATATGATATGATCTTATTTGGATCCAATATGATATTACTTGGTTCAATATTTCAGGTTCATGAGCTTTCAGTACTGCTTGTAGCTTTTCTCATCAATTTTGGTGTGAAGAAACAAGTACCGCAAGTCTCCTTCAAAATTGCTACTGGGGATTTGATTTCATTCCACACTTTTGGATCTGATATGGACTTATTTGGATCTGATATGATATTATTTAGATCTAATCTGATATTACTTGGTTCAATATTTTTGGTTCATGAGCTTTTAGTACTTCTTGTAGCTGTTCTCATCAATTTTGGTGTGAAGAAACAAGTATCGCAAGTCTCCTTCAAAATTGTTGCTGGGGATTTGATTTCACTTCATAGTTTTGGATCTGATATGAACCTTTTTGGATCTGATTTATTTTCTGATCTGATAATATGTGGTTCATTTTTTAATATACAAAATATTACAGTATTTCTTTTAACATGTTTCATCAATTTTGGTGTGACAAATCAAGCACCGCAAGTCTGCTTCAATTTTGTTGTTGAGGATTTGATGTTAGTTTTCTCTTATGAGTTTGTTGATATTAGATTTTGTGAAATATTGGTTATTTCTAAAGAAATATCAGATTATGGAGCTCATTCATTCTCTCTCCACAGTCCCAGTGCTTCTCTACCTTTGGTCACATGCTCATCCCCTCACAGAACTAGTAAAGAGGAAGACATTTTGCATTCGCCTGGACACTTGCTCCTAACACTTGGGGTTGTTTTTTACTCACATGGATTTATTTTCAAGGCTTCCATATAACAGTTTCTTGGGTGTTCCTCACATGGTTCGAATTCTCAATAACTTTTTCTCTCTCATCAGTTGATTTCAGATGCTCTACATGGGTCCAATTTTCACCGTGCAACTATTTATATTTCTGATTCAGTTGAGTACATTATTCTTATTCCAAAGAGGAATATTCCTCCAGACATAAGCACTTTGTTTGGATTCAGAGGTTCACCTGCATAGAAGAACCAAGATACTGCATTTGCTGCTGCATATTGCTGCAAATGGCAGCAACAATTTTCACAAGTTTTTATTCAAAATTAGTATTCCTGCTTATTTTGAGGGGGAGTTTTTCCCATCAGGTTGTCCCCTATTTCCTCAGTTGTATTAAGTAGCATTATGTATTTTAGATTGTATTTGGGTGACCTATGGTCTTGTTACCAGGGCCCACAGTTGTCCAATTTAGGATTCATGGGGGGTGTTAGGATTATTAATCCTCCCTTAACCATACTGTCTATTAGATTATTTAGCCTAACGTAGGAGCCTTAATTAATTAATTGTGTCCACTAGTACCATTGGGTCCACTTGGCCTAACGGGGCCACATGTACCAATTACTAGAGTGTGGAGAACACTACTAGAGGTTAATTGCCACTTACTACATGTGAATGCATTAGTTTGGGCGCCTCCTAGACCAATCCCTACATTTTAGGATCCATTGGGAGTACCGACACCAACCTCCTTTAGTTAGTTGGATTTGGAACGAGTTAGTATTAGTTAAGCCCTGGATACTTTTAGTTAGTTCACAATCCGTTATCTAGCGCTAGTTATGCATGGATAATTCATGGTGCATGTGGAGTAGGCGCCTTTTCCCACCTGCTACACTTAGTTGCACTTAGTCAACTAGCTATCACTGATTGATAGAGTTGTTGGACATCTGGGAGTTGATCTATTGGACTTTGATATTGATTGAGACACCATGAGTTAGATGGTCAGTTAGATACAGTCAGATCCAATGGATAGATTAGAATTGATACCTAATGCACTCAAATTCTTTTCCTATGTAAACTATTGTAACACCATATTTTATTATTGTGAATGATACTGTAAATTCCTGAGCAATACTCATTTGTTTCCTGTGTGGTTTATTTTGTTCAGTTTGTATCTTCAATCTCCATTTTCTGCAAACATTGTTAGAACTATATGCTTGAATATCTAAATGGCACAAAAATTCTAATAGAATGAGTGCTCATTCTTTGACCATAAATTTTTTTCAAACAACTTTTAATTTCACATAAGATAGTAGCTAGCCTCAAAAGGCAGGCTCCCTGGAAATCCTTTTGGGATCTAGTAAATGATTAAGGCCTAGCCTCGCTTCCAGTGAGCATCCATATCCCCAACGGATTTGCCTCACCCTATCACCCTTGTGGAGGGGAAATAAGCCTGACATCACATAAGGGATGAGTGCTCATCCTTTGGCCACTAACTTAATTTGTAACATTCACACTTTGCATCATTTAGATATAATGTTTATGAGTTCTGATGCTTTAGTGTCTAAAATTATTATTGGGTAGAGCACTGCTTTTGAGGACTAAAGGAAAACCATCCGATGAACTTAGCCACACTCTCCAAGCCACATACTTCATTGTCAGAGACACAGAAAAACATGGATTCTATCATGCACAAGGGTCAAGATGGGGAAAAGATCTTCAATCTCACAAGTCTTAATCAACCTAGATCATGGGAGGAAATCAATTATGGATGAATTGGATGAACGGGGACAAATGATACATGAAACTGGCATAGCTCTTAAAGTTTAAGATTTTTGTAAAGCATGGCATAAGAAATAGTCTTCAACATTGGACTCTTTAATCATTCTCAGTACAAGTTTAAGAATTAGTATATATGTAATATAAGCATGTCATCGTGATCATCCTAACATAACAAGCTTAGGTATTAACATACTTAAAAAAAAAATCCAACCAAGGAGCCATATACTTGCTCTCACCATATACTTGTCTCTATCTCATATTCCCATATGTCACTGTGCACCATATATGCTACTCTGATCAAATGAACTAGGTCATCACTGAAATCATCTCAATGGACAAGGAGATCTCAATCTTGACAAGGAAATAATCTGAAACTATTGTTGAAAAAAGGCTCTTAGTGGCTGGCTCGGCCTGCACAAAATGATCGATGTTGTATCCCCATCAATATGTATGGCTCAGAAAAATAAAGAGATCACTCTATATGTTGCATGTTGCATCAGGGTAGTCTAGCTACAATATAGGTGATAACATTTGGCTCCAACTGGGACAAGTGATCTCAGGGAGAGTGTGATCGAGAACCTTGGAAACCTCTGGTTTGCAGCACCATCTCAGCAGCAAGAAATCCAACACTTCAATTTGTTGCTTCCTCTTTAGGTGTACCTATTTTTTGCACACATGAAAGCAAGAAATAACAGAGCAACATGTATGGGAAAAATACATGCGTAAAATAAACTGATAAAAGAAATATTAGAAATAAAAATGATGAAAAACAAATTCTACTCTAAAATGTTTAAAAACATAATTAAATTATGCAAAGGCCAATTCAAATGACCAAAAGACTCGAAAAGACTCAAGACAGGTGCAACACTCAGAAATAAAAGACTCAACTACTGCTCAAACGATTTCATTCAATCCTACCTACTCTAACAGATAGTGAACAGGTGATATGCTAAGTCATTCCATGGACATAGTCCCTCGAATAATTTGATTCACAGGATTTTCAAATCTACAACCATCTTCAGTAGAAAAATACTACATGTTACCTTCAAATCCCTCTATTGTCAATGGTCCCATCCAAAGATTTTGTGATCATTTAGGAATATGATTAAAAGCATAATTTTCAACAATAACCTTATCACAATAGGTGTACCTATGCCGGTTAATAGATGATGGAATAACTTGAATATCGCGAGTAGGAATTATGGAGGCATCTGTGTTGCCTCGGGTATAGGGAAACGGTATGGTCCTACTTCTTTCGGGTATAGCATTGAAGCACGATGGACTCCCATCTAGTGGAAGTGCAATTCTTCCAATCAAGTTCTCTCTTAGCTCCCTTCTCAATTCATGAGACTCACTATTAGCCTCCTCTGGTGTGTTGATATAACCTGCTTAATTGTCTCCCCTACAGTCCAAAAATCATGAAAAAATTTGTCAGTACCAGTGGTAAGGAGAGAAATGGTATCATACATGAATATTATGTTTGTTGGAACCTTCTCCATGGGGAATTGGTCACATTAATTTTCGAGAATATTCAGACATATTTATTTCTACTTCATCCTCCAAGGAGGAAAATTAAATTGTAGGAATGTGAGATGTGTCATTAATTCCTTCTGTATGTATTTTTGGAGGTAGAAAAAAGTTTCGGAAATGCACAACTGGTGGGCAGTGAAATTTACTAAGACTTGTTTCTTGGTCTGGTTGCTCATTATGAGTCATGATATCATCAGGAGGAACTAAGCTTTGGGTTTCTCTTTCATCTGTATTTGTGGAGCTATAATCCTAAAAAATGAGTAAGTTGTTCAAAGAAAATTCCTCACCAGGAGAAACGTTAATTAAAATGTCATTTTCCCAACACCGATGGATATGATCTATCATTTCTCGTGCTAAGTTATCTCTCAGATCTTGTCTAATTTCTGGAATATGACGATAATTTATTTTTCTCAATGGATAAGACACACCTTTACTTGCAGTAGAAGACTCATTTCGTTGGATAGATTCTGTGACAGATAATTGGGATAAATGATCAAGGGCGTTAGAAAATTGTTCATAATTATTACAAGTGATCTCCTCTACCGATTCCCGATGGATAATATCTTTCCTAAACCTTATATCATCATCATCTTCAAATTCAGAACTACCCACTCCCATAAATAAAACATGTGTATAATCCTCGTCATCATTTACCAAGTTCATTCTTTCAACACTCAAACTACCTTCGCCATAAGTATTTTTTAAACCATCCTCAAAAGTTTCGAGATACCCATCAATGAAAGGATCCCTACAAATTCTAACTAGATCACCATCAGAATTGGGAATGCATGCATATGATAAGTCCATCATCGAATATCCACCTAGTCCAAACACCCACTTCCTAGATAACAACATGCCATAAATAGGGGGGAATCAATCACCACTACATCCATCATGGTGTTTAAGTCGGGACAAGCAAATAAGTCATCTTTTAAATTCTTGATTAAACCATATGCTTGGATACCCCTTGAATAAATTCCAAAAACATATCCATGTGGACGGGTATCTTATAATCCCATTTCTTTCATAATTTGTAAAGGCACGACATTCATGGCTGCTCCTGAGTCTAACATGCAATTATGGAGTAAGAGGTTATTTATGTGAAATTAGAGATAGAAAGGAGGACGCCCTCCACTCTTCCTCTCATAAAGATCAATGTGTATGTGAATGGGATGATCTTCTTCTAGCTCCCTACATCTAGAAATCTAAATATGGTTGTGCAAAGTGTACCCCTAAGTGAGCATTTTCTATGAGTATTTTATCAAAAAATTGTTGAACTTGATCCTTAATTGTGGGTAACTTTACTAGCTCACTTAGGGGTACACTTTGCACAACCTCATGTAATTATTTTTCAATGTAAATACCTAATTCAAGGGTCTTGTTCTACTTCCTCTTCATTTTGGTTAAAACGTTAATCTAAAAAAGGTGTAATGTTTTGATCTTGGTTTCTGTGTTGGTAGAATTGGATCGTGGGTTGTTTTATGTTACACACCATATACTTGTCTTCATCCCAATCATCCTCTTCAACTAAAATTCTACCAAAGTCATAATCAACAGTAAAGTATTGAACCAAATTTATCCCATGACCCTCTGGATCAAAGACTTCTAGATCTTCCTCGGGTTCCTCACATAAGTTCACATTATTACTTTATGTTACTTCATTCCTCCTAGGGACTTGTCTATTAGTGTCATCTATTGGCTCTCTTCGATTATTCCAATAGGTTCTGAGGTCGTAGGAGTTTTTGTATCATTCATTGTCCATAGTCCTTGCTATGTCTTTGGTGAACAATGTGATTCTTTTCATCATTTCGTACATTCCGGCCTTCAAGATTGGTATTTCTTCAACGATAGGTTCCTTATCTTTCCTAGGTTTTGTTTCGCTACAGGAAGATGTGGGAGCATATGCATCAAAGAAACTCTTCGTACCCATAAAGGCTATATTAGCGTCTGCTTTCTTGGCCCAGGTTTGAGTTGTTTTGAGGTCATTAGGATTCTTTTCTTTAAGATTCAAACCAAACCATCCTTCAAAAGCATTCAAGTAAAGGATAAGGATAACTTGTTCAGTATGTCTTAGGTATTCGGGTACATTAAAGACAAGTTTGTCAAATCAAACGTTAAACTCATGGATTGACTCATTCTCTTTCTTGTTAAGCTCAAAGAGTTTATTTAAAAGAAACATGTTGTATGGCTTGGTTGGCCACCCTTCAATGAGTTTCTTGGTAAAAGTATCGTAACCATCTATTGACCCTACAGGAAACCTATCAAACCATCCCATCACATCTCCTTCTAAGGATGACATAAAGGCTCACATATACACATCTTCTGCTTCAACTCCACATGCTTCAATATAATTCCATACCACTTCAATGTGTTCTTCCATGGAAATCACAGAAGAACCATTGAACTTAGAAATTTTATCAAGTATTTTTTAGGCATGTCATGAGGAGCACCTTGAACCTGGGAGAAGTTGAGGGAGATGGCCCAGTTCTATTTCCAAAGCACCTAGGTCCTACTAGGGGGTTTGTGTTAGCCATTTGAAAATTTTCTCTAGGAGGACTGGTTGGAGTGGAATATTTTAGACTATTGGCTGGAGAACCGGATCAGATAAATAATGGACTTGATTGAGAATTTTATGGAGGGTTATCCAAAATTTGTCTTGGTGAGTTAACAACCCTCCAAAATAAATTTGATGACTGATCTTTTAAATTATTGTTCTGATCCTGGGTATACGTTAAAGAAATTTATGGAATATTTTGACTTCGAAGGTTATACTCATGGGTAGGTCCATCAGAGGAGTCACATTGTGGATTCGCCAGGTGAACGAATTGTTGTATTCACCAAAAAATTAATGTCGTAGGAGAGATGATTAATAAAATGTAGTGATTGTGCAAAGTTAACTAGTTGAAAAATGCAATCTCTAGAATTAAAATCGGATGTGATATGAATGAATATGAAAAATAACAGCATTCCTAGACACCGAAGATACGTATAATGAACCAAAGTAAGCCTCTACCTCCTCGACAACAACGCCAAAAATGTTATCACGAATCTTGTAGTTTCCCTGTAACCTGTAGGCTGATCCCATTTAGGATGACACGGGGGAAATGCAACTAAAGTCATGACATACTATATCTAGGACCTATGAAAGAACTCAGATGTCACGTCAATTAAGGATATCAACACTTTAGACTCAATGAAGGTACTCAACCTAGGGGGAGTCCCTATAACCAAGATAGCCCTAAAAATAAGGAAAGAAAATGGATAATCCCAAGAATATTGATTAGATCTCTTAACTGGATAGTTAATTAGAGATTAACATAGTTACTAAGAGATTACGGGTTTCTACATAAAAAGCCCCAATTTACCCCAAGGTTTTAAGCATGCAAACCGGATCTACTGGTAAATTGTGAAATTAAGTGAAATTGGACGCTCAGATTGATTGCTAAGTGTAATATTAGACAATTGGAGGTGAAACTAGCAATACCCAGTTTGTGGGTCTAAAGATACCCACTTCTCCCAAGGAGGACGTCTTACCCCTAAGAAGAATACCAGTGTGTTAAATGGGAAAATGGATTCTAATGATCGTGAAAATTTAGAATAAAGGGTTTTATGATTATTCCAAAGTGGGTTTTAAGTTTCATAAACCACCGCAATTTAGAACCTACTAAACTAAAAGATGAGAGTTTTAAGTGAGGGTTTGGTGTGAAAGGAAAATATAGTCCCAATTAGATACAAAGAATAAGGATAGATCTTACCTGATGTTTCTGAGGATGAATGCCAAAGTGATGAATACTATTTCCACATAGATTAAGTGGAATGATGGTGAAGATCCAACTCTATCAAAGTCGTCCGTGAACGCACAAGTGCGCCTTCTCTCTTGCCAAGCCAAGTGAACAACAATGAGATTGGCAAGGAAAATGGAAAACGAAAGAAGATGAAAAATAAGAGAAATTTATTGATTGTAAGATAAAACCACTCCATGTTAACACAACAATTCAAGAGATAAGAAGAGGGTTTCCCCAGCCAGTGCACCCTTGTCAAATCGCCTTCTTCCCTGCAAGTAAATTAATGGATCCAAAATATGCAAGAGATATTCACCACAATATTCCAATGCAAGCTAGAGATAGAATCAATCGATCACAAAGAGCATTCTTCAATCATCCACATAAGACAAGAGATCCCAGAAAAATATTTATTATTCTTTAAGAGCCAATGGCGCCAAATTTCTCGATGGGATACAATGACAGGGGTATCTTCTTTATATAGAATTTCAGAGACATAAACCGTAATTTACTTTTATATCCAATGGTTGATATTATAACATCATCAACGGTGGAGATCACCTTTACACGGATCAATACATGGATCAACTTCACTAGATCAAGGGGGGCACACTTTTTTCCCAATGATGCCTTGTCTAAGTCAAAATATATGATAACATAAGATATAACATGATAATACATCAATGGGGTCACATTAGGGGCTCAATTCTCCCTAGGACCCATTACAACATCAAAACATAAGATATAACAATGTAATACATAACATAGCCAAGGTGAGGGGCACCCCATGGGGTATGTCCTCGCTAGATGAGAAAAATAAATAATCTCGAAAATACTACTGACTGAAACTAGTGTATAAGTGTTTGAAGAACCATAATACATCATCTGAATATATTTCCCTGCCATTTCCTTAACCACACAAGCCAAATCAATTTTCTTAGTGTTTTCCTAGTTCATTTTTTGACGGTACATCCTCTGAAAATCATAAAACTCATCATATATTCTTTCAGGTTGAGAACTGGGGAAAACTGACTACACAAGAGCATTTGGAGACATAGTAGAATGGTACAAACGATTACTCATACCCCCTGAAGCAATGTGGCACCCTAGGAGAACCAAAATAACTACCATTTGTAATAAAAATATGATCTAGCCAATAATAAAGTGATAATAATCATTAGTCATGCAATATGGTTCCAAACTCGGAAAATTGAAACAACAGTATTGGTCTTGGGCATTTCTGGAGAAAATATAAGCATTTTCAATTTTTTAGCCACTACCTTGGGAACTATGTTTGACTTGGTCAACTGGGTTGACCAGGTAAAAAATACCCAAACTGAAAGTGAGATACTGAACTAAGTTTAACATGCATGCATCCAAGGTAAGAATTGCACCAAGATGTATATCAAAACCCAACTTAAATTATGTCATTCAGAATCATGGTGACAATATTAATAATAATAACCTATAAGTTATTCCTGTGTCTTCGAAGAAACATTGAATCTTCTAGAAGTCTTTTGTATATGCCATACTTACAAAGTTTAAACAATTTTCTAGTGATGGGTGATGATGGAAAACAAGGCTAAAGTAAAGGGTGATGACCTCTAGGTTGTTTTGACCATGTGATCTCTCCGAATGATGACAAATACACTCGACCAAAATGACATATGCATGACAAATAACAATAGGGGATGGAGGTGTCTCACAAATGGATAAAGTACTAGGGATTGCTTCCTTCAAGATCTAGCAAGTTCCATTTAATCAATTTGGAACACTAGTCAACCTTCAAAGGCAGGTACCCTGGAAAGCCTTCTAGGCTTCCAGAAAATGACAGAGACATAACCTTTGCAGGCTAGTCTCACCCCGTTTCCTTGTAGGGGAAAATGAGCTGAACATTATACAGGGAATGAGTGCTCATCCTTTGACCATTGAATTTTTTCAAACAACTTTTAATTTCACATAAGATAGTAGCCAACCTCCAAAGGTATGTGCCCTGGAAAGCCTCCTCGGCTCTAGTAAATGACTAGGGCCTAGCCCCGCTGCAAGAGAGCATCCATAGCGTTGACGGGTTTGCCTCACCTTGTTTCCCTTCTGGGGGGGAATGAGCCTGACATCATGCAAGAGATGAGGGGTCATCCTTTGGCCATTGACTTAATTTGTAACATTCACACTTTGCATCATTTAAATATAACGTTTATGCGTTTCGATGCTTTAGTTTCTAAAAACACTGTTGGGTGGAGCACTTGTTTTGAGGACTAAAGGAAAACAATCTGATGAACTTAGCCACATTGGCCAAGCCACATAATTCATAGCCAGCGACACAGAGAAACATGGAGTCTATCATGCACATGGGTCAATATGGGGAAAATATCTTCAATCTCACAAGTCTCAATCAACCTAGATCATGGGAGGAAATCAATAATGGATGAATTGGATGGATGGGGAAAAATGACACATGAAACCAACATAGCACTTAGAGTTTAAGATCTATGTAAAACATGGCATACTCAAAAGTCTTCAACAATAGACTCTTTAATCATTCTCAACACAAGTTTAAGCATTAGTATATATGTAATATAAGCATTGGTCACCATGATCATCCTAACATAACAAGCTTAGGTATTAACATACATTAAAAAAGAAAAATCCAACCAAATAGCCATATACCTGCTCTCACCATATACATGTCTCTATCTGATATGCATGTCTGTAATTGTTCACCATAGCCGCTACTTTTCTCAAATGAACTAGGTCACCACTGAAATCATCTTAATGGACAAGGAGATCTCAGTCTTGGCAAGGAAATAATCTGAAATTGTTGTTGAACAAAGGCTCTCAATGGCTCAAGCTACACAAAATGACCATGTGGTATCCTCGTCAATATGTTTGGCTCATAAAAAAAAGAGATCACTCTATATGTTGCATGTTGCATCAGCATAGTCCAACTACAATATAGGTGATAATAGGCTGCAACAAAGAAGACAAGTCAGCCCCAAGTTAATTTGAGGTGATTTGATGAGTATAAAAAAGCAGGTTCAACACCTCATTTGTACACACACTCATCCAACTCCTCTCTTCTACACAAGTGCACAATTTTAGTTGGGCAAGTGAAAAGAAGAAGCATATTGAAGTGATCTTATCTCTCTTTCTTGGGTTCTCCATTCTCTCTATTGAAGACTCACAGCATCTCTGTGACTTCTCTATGATGCATTGCAATTAGGGTTTGTACCCTATGATTGTCAAACCCTTGTCAGATAGGGTTCTTCTATTGTTGTTGTTGTACTCTTATTATGGGAAATATTTTTCTTAAGAAGGGTTGTTGGGTTTTCTCCCAAGTTCAGGTTTCTCAGGGTAAAACTTTGTGTATACTATGCATGGAATTCTTTCAATTATCCTTTCGTTTTTTTCGCTGCAAATTTGAAGTTGAAATTATGCAATGATAAAAGTGGGATGATAATAATTATTCAGATTTGAAAAAGTATATAGCTAAGTTGAAAATTCAACATAAAAGGCACTGGAAATCATAATCTACATATAGCATCTAGTTTAGCATATGTTTGGTTTTCCTAATGTGCATGTTATTGCTTGTTGTTCTATGCTTTTTCACTCAAAAAATCATTAAACCAACAAGTTACACTTAGCGTTGATACATTTAAAACACCAAACCAACACCTCTATTTCACAAACACTTTGCAGATCTTAGCACAAGCTTTATAGACATTCTACTCTAAACCTTAGCTTGACGCTAGTAAACATTTGGTTTCAACACCATTAACAATTGTGGTGCATATTTGACCTAGTCTAAGCATATTTAACTCTATTGCCACCACACTTTCTAAAAACAAGCCTAATAATTAGCCTTGACTAATTAATCATGTCATTATACATTTCCCTAGTAGCTTGAATATTTTTGTCCTCGTCCATAGAGTTACCTTGGCAAAATATTCACCTAAGGGGGGTTTTTACCATTTGCACTTAGAAACCCTTAGTCCAACATTCACAGAGTGCCGTATTTAAACCATTTCAATTATCTTGGGCACTCTATCAACCTATGAAATCAATGAAGCGAGCACTAAGGGCAAGCTAGATAATTTTTTATAGGTACCCAAAAAAGTTTGGTTGGGGAGACCTGCCGTGGTTAGTTTATGTATGCTTAGGTGGAATTGGGAAACCTAAAAAGATAGGATCCTTCCCATCTGACACTTAGGGGTAGTGTCATGAGGTTTTGTCGATTTACCAACGAATTAATCCTTACAATCCCAAGGATGCTAGGTTGTATAACAAGAAGACTTTTTATAATGGAGTTATCCAAGCCCTTAGATAGGCTTCATTAGATCAAATGACATGGGTTATTTAATACATTGGTCCATAAAACACCAATGGTAAGCACATTAATGACCAAATACACATTGACCTAATTATTATTTTACTAACCCAATATTAACCCAACATTTCCCCCTTTAAACATGATTTGGGGTAAATCCCTAACCCCAATGTTTATTAATAAGGTATTTGGGAATACAAAATGCCTTCTATTGCCTAAGTCTGCACTAGTGAACCATCGAACCATGGGTATGCATAATTAAATAGATCTTATAATTGTATCTCCATTTACATATTGTGATTATATCCAACTCCATATAAATGCTTATAAGGTTTTTGGACGGAGCTCTAAACAAGGCACGTGTGGGAGAAGTGAACAAGGTGTTGCGTAGGGCTAGGGGCAGCTACCCCCCCTGCGTTTGGTCATGGCCGGAGGAATGACCAAGAGTTCTGTGGAGGACGAGAACAAGAGAGCTCATGGGGAAAAGAGCGGTGGAATGCCAGGAGGAAGGAATCCGGGGATGGGTGGTTGCCTCCCAAGGGCTCAGATCGTCCCATTTGTTCATATCCGCTCAGATCTAATTAGGGAGAGAGTAGAGCAGTGGAAATAAAAATCCCTCATAGGGAAATTTGTGGGAATATGACTGAAGGAGAAGGATCTGATCTGCTGGATCCAGGAGACCTGGAAACCCAAGGGGCACTATGATCTCCAGCTGGGGGAAAAAGGTTTTTTTACCATTATTTTCTTCAATGTAGAGGACGTGGATCGGATCCTGGAAGGGGGACCATATTTCTTCTTCTCGGCTGGTCTGTTTTTACACCCCTGGAAAGAGCGTTTCAACCCTGGAACAGAAGATCTGACGGTCGCTCCAGTCTGGGTCAGACTGATTGGCCCCCCTGGACAATTTTGGGATTTGGAAATCTTGAAAGACATTATCAACTCGATCGACAAATTTGTGAAGGTAGTGGAACAGACCAGGCAGCGCCAAAGGTACACGACCTATGCAAGAATCTTTGCCTACATGGATCTATCAAAGGATCTCCCAGAGGCGGTGAGCCTGAACTGGGATGACAAGGAATGGATCCAGCAGATAGATTATGAGAAGCTCCCTTTTCGTTGTAGAATATGCCATGAGTATGGCCATTTTGGGAGAAACTGCGTGAACGGGATCCAGGAGAAATCGACCTCAGACAAAGGAGGGGAAGAGAAGCAGGTCAATGATGGATTTATGCAAGTCAAGACCAGAAAGTGGGGAAGGAACAACGGGGGACAAAAAACAAGAAAGGAGGCGGTCAATAGAGATCCCGCATGTTCCAACCCCTTTCAGATCTTGGAGAAAGAGGGGGATGAAGGACTCAGCCAAAGCATGGAAAAAGAGGAGGTAGAGACTAAGCTGATCACGATCGGCTCAATCGAAATCAATCAGATAGAGTCAATGGAGGAGGACGAGGCGGAAGACATGGATCTAGGCAAACTGGATCTGGATGCGATAGAAAAGGAGTGTGAAAAAGCAGGGAAGGGTATGTGACCCATGAACAAGTTTCCCTTCTTCAGCACGCCATCATCAAATCCAAGGCATCACAGGATCTGGGGATTAGCACATACCCACAAAAGGGGAGTAAGAGGAAGACCCCAGAGGACGATCAGAAACAAGGCCGAAAAACAAACAAGCAGAGGATTGCGGTAATTGGAGTCAAGTTAATCGAATCAGGCCAGTACCCGATGATCAGGGAGGTCTTTTCTGAGGTAAGGTTACCCAATGAAGATAATATCCTGGAACATTAGGGGGTGTAACCACCTGAGGAAAATAAAAACATTAGATAGGAAGATCATGATGGAAAAACTGAACATTTTATTTCTTCAGGAAACTAAGTGTAGTTTTGAGACAATGCTAAGATTAGGACCGAAGATTTGGAAGGGTAGCAGAGTAATGGCGACTAATGCGACAGGTGTGGGGAGGGGAATAGCGATCCTATGGGACCCAAGACTGATAGATCTCTCAGAGTGGAGGGCCAACCACTTCTCCTTAGAGACAGCCTTCAAATTTTTAGACTATGGGGCTTCGAGGACCTTGGTTAACATTTATGGGCCTAGCGCTTTCCCCTAGAAGCAGGCCTTTATCCATCACTTGAGATTGCTGAGAAATCATGCCCAGGAAGGGACCTGGATCATCGGTGGATATTTTAACCTAATCACTTCCCTTAGGGAAAAAAAGGGGGGAAGGAGGGCTTTGGACAAATACCAGGAGGAGTTTAGGGAGATCCTAACACTTGCCCCCTAGCAGATATGGATACGGGGGATGGCTGGTATACGTGGAATAACAGGAGAGGTGGAGATCACCTGGTGGCCCCCCGGCGTGACATATTTTTGGTGACAGGAAACATTGTCAGGGGGGTTGGGGACATCAGGACGAGTGTTCTTCCAGCTGCTGGTTCAGATCATTGGCCAATCAGACTGGAATGGGACAAATCTAACACCAACCTAAGCAAACCCTTCATATTTGAGTAGTTTTAGCTTGAGCACAAGGAATTTAAGGGCCTTGTGGAATAGTGGTGGCATGAATTGGACCACACGGAGGGGACCAAAATGTACAATTTCCAACAAAAGCTCAAGGCTTTAAAGGCCAAGATCTGCATGTGGAGAAGGGAGGACTTTGGAAATATCTTTGAAGACAAGAAAAGACTGATATAGGGCATTGACCAAATCCAACAAGAGGGAATGGAATCAGGATGGAATATGGAGCTGAAGGAAAAGGAGAAAGACCTCCTCTCTCAACTTGATGCTAGAGAAAGACAAGAAGAGATTTTTTGGAAACTGAAATCTTGAGTCAAATGGCTTCAGGAGGGAGAAAAAAACACCAAGTTCTTCCACAACTCAATGGTTCACAATAGACTAGGCTCGAAGATCCATAAAATCAAGAAAGCGGATGGGTCCCAGGTGAAGACTAGAAGAGAGGTTGGGGAGGAACTCACAAACCATTTCAAGGGGATCATGACTGAGGACAATAATAATAGGGATCAGGACATTGATCG
The DNA here is from genome assembly GCA_001517045.1 of Pseudotsuga menziesii. Classification (NCBI taxonomy): domain Eukaryota; kingdom Viridiplantae; phylum Streptophyta; class Pinopsida; order Pinales; family Pinaceae; genus Pseudotsuga; species Pseudotsuga menziesii. The sequence continues at coordinate 543,534 of LPNX010622924.1, forward strand.
GATCACTGGTTCATCCCCATGAAGGTGACTAGGGAGGATAATGAAACACTAAACAGTCCCATATCCATCCAGGAAGTCGAAGAAGTTGTGCACCAGATGGCCCAGGGAAAGGCACCTGGATTGGATGGCTTCACATCCAATTTCTTTCATTTCTTCTGGGATATGATTAAGGAGGAAGTCTGGGCAATCATTGAAGAATCAAGATGCAAGCATGGAGTTCTGAAGGCCTTCAATGCCACTTTCCTCTCACTAATTCCAAAGGGGAAGGGTGTTGATTCACCAGATAAATTCCGACCCATATCTCTATGCAATGTAATCTACAAGATCATTTCCAAGGTGATAGCAAATCGCCTAAAACCCCTTCTCCCGGGTCTGATTAGTCCCGAGCAGTCGGGCTTTGTAAAGGGCAGACAGATCATGAATGGTATCATTGCAGTTCATGAGACTGTCTATTCCTTGAAATAGACTCGGCAATCGGGAATGCTCATCAAGCTTGACATAGCAAAGGCCTATGACAAACTCAGCTGGAAATTCCTGGAAAGGATGCTGGAGGCATATGGTTTTAACGAGGCATGGGTGGAGTGGGTTATGGCTCTAGTCACCACCCCTTTTTTCTCAATTATGCTCAATGGTTCCCCGACGAAAGTCTTTGCTCCTTATCGTGGGATAAGACAGGGGGATCCGTTATCTCCATTCCCCTTTGTCCTTATGGCGGAAGAATGACCAGGCTTATCCAGTCCTAAGTAAGCGCGGGGGGAATTAGGGATCTCTCGCTCCACCAAGGAATGGAAAAGCAGACTCACCAGCAATTCATGGATGACACGATATTGATGGGGCACCCTTCAGTCCAAGAAGCCCGAGCCTTTAAGAAGAGTTTAACAATCTTTTCCAAGGCCTCAGGGCTTGCAGTCAATGCGACGAAATCTCAGGTTTTTTTCCTAAACACTGCCCCCATAACTCAGCGGAATATCATTCGAATTCTGGGATTCTCCAAAGGGACCTTCCCCTCCAAGTATTTGGGGATGCCTCTTGGCAAAGGAATCATCAAAAAATCCTACTAGCAAGATCTCATTGACCGAATCAAAGGCAGGTTATACATCTGGGTTCTAAAACCCCTAAACTTGCCCAGCCGTCTGATCCTGGTGAAATCAGTCCTTAAAGCTATGCCGGTTTACCTCTTTTCAATTATGTCGACTCCCAAATCCATCATTAAGGAGATAAGGAGTATCCAACGAAACTTCCTATGGGTAGGGAGAGAGGCTAAGGAGAAATTCTCTTTAGTCAGTTAGGAGAAAATTTGTGCCCCTAAGGATAAAGGTGGACTAGGCCTATGTGATCCTGATATCATGGGGGAAGTTCAAGGAGCCAAAATTTGGTGAAGATGGTGCAAATACACGCAGGAGCCATGGGCCAAGATATGGCATGTAAAATATGCTAGGGACCGTCCAAGGTCCCAGCTGATAAGGTTCAATGAGGACCCTCTAGGTTCTCATATCTGGAGAAAGACGCTTGCAGGACGAAAATTAATTCAGGAGCACAGTTTCTGGGAAATCAAAGCGGGGAAGGAAGCCAATTTCTGGGATGACTCATGGAATCGGCTCCCCAAGCTTGGGGAAGATCCAAGATGGCAACATATTCGTGCCAGGGGAATAATGGAAGGCAGGTCAAAGGTCTTTCATTACTGGGAAGAGAGAAATCATGAAGATTAGAGACAATGGGATATCCATATGGAAGGGGATGAAAGGATATCTAAGGAGGACCTATATGCCCTTAAAATGGAACTTCAGGAACGCTACATTATTCACAGCGATGAGGAGGATATTCTACGATGGGGATATCTGCAAAAAGGTACATTTAGCATAAAGGAATCTTACGACATCAAGATAAGAAGACAGGAGGAGGAAGACCCGATATGGACCAAGTTTTGGAAAACCAACCCATGGCCAAAAGTAGCATCTTTCTGCTAGCTAGTCACCCACCGAAGAATTCTAACTGGAGAAAATTTGAAGCGCAGAGGTATCCTTGGACCATCACAATGTGTTTTGTGTAAATGTCAAGAAGAGAGCACAAACCATCTACTAGACTCATGCTCCTATACGTCGGATCTCTGGGGGGGCTCAGGCTTTTAGAAGAAGCAATAGATGCAGAGGGGACCAGAGCCAAACTCTGAAGGAGTGGCACCCAAAAGCTTTCAACAATCCCATTCTACGCTTTTTTTGGCAAGCCTTTCCAGGCCAAGTCCTTTGGGTTGTATGGAAGGAGCGGAATGGCCGAATATTTAGAGATAAGCACCACTCGCTGGAAGAAACATGGAAATTGCTATGCTTGAATCTTGTTGAGACAGTCCGCAGTATGGAATGGAATGAAGAGGAAAAAGATTTCAACAACCAAGAGCGAATAATTGCTGAGGGATGGGGATTATCCAGAGGATTGTTGAGCGGGATGCGTCAGAGAACTCAGATCTGTAAAGTGTCCAGCCCCTCATCCTGGACCCCTCTGCCGCACATGATTTTCAAGCTGAAATTTGATGGGGCGGCTAAAGGTAACCCTAGGGCAACGGGTTTTGGAGGTGTGTGCAGGAATGCGGAGGCGGAAATTCTTCAGGTTTTCCATGGTTCAATAGGATTCGACACGAACAATGCCGCAGAGCTTGAAGGCTTAGTTCAACAACTAAGGATGATGCTCGGGGAAGGATAGATCCCTTCTATGGTGGAGGGAGACTCGAATGTCATCATCCAGATGGTGAAGCAGCTAGCCAACGGACGAACAACTGAGAAGGTGTCATCAAGCTGGTGTCTGGCGAGCAGGCTAGAGACTCTCCATCGCCTGGTTCTGACGCACCCTACTGTGTCCTTTCACCACGTCCACAGGAGCGCTAACCAAGTGGCTGACTTGTTGGAAAATGTCGGAGTTGGGGAAATCGGAGTCAGAAGGATGGGACGGCTAGAGGCTTTTGAAGTGGCTCAATGGGTCCCACGATGCCAACAGCTGGCTCAGCAGGACATCGGCCTGAATGGACAGATGGAGGTTGAAGCAGGGAATAATCATGATGACGACAGGGCTAGGGGGGCGCCACCTTTGGTCCTCACTCCTCTCCACGCGCAATAATGAAAGGATGGCACATGTTAATCCGAGCAAATCTTTCGTCCATGAATTCTGGGTACGGCTCTCATCTTTAAAAGGAGGACAGGACAGATTTACTACGAGAACGAGATTAGGAGATGACGATTGGTATGAGGTCCCAACTCATGCCAGGTATGGAGAAGGATGATTTCATGAGCAGGAGAATCGACGAAAGGTACAGGACCATTAAGGTGATGCGAGGTTCTAATGCTATTAATAACGACCTGGACTTTAGACTCGTCACCTACCTTAAGGAGCAAGTTTTTTATGGTGTGAAGACTACAGAGAACAGGGAGAGTTAGGGGGAAATCCAGAGAGTTTTAGTTAACCGCTTGCAAGGGGTCAGAGTGATGGATCCTCCTCGAGGTGGTTTTGGGAGGCCTTGCAAAGGCAGTACTGCCACCCCGACCCAAGACAAGGGGAAGAGGGAGGCCAAGAGGGGCAAGAGCAGAGCAACTTGAGATCAGCTCCAAGCCCAAGCCACGGCAGAGTTTTTCAAGGATCGCATTCCTCTCAAGGCTCGCCAAGCTACGAAAAGGATGGAAAAACAATTATGGAAGCAAGTCAAAAAGATGTCAATAGAGGAGGTTAGGATGGAAGTGGAGGAGTGGGTTGTTGACCCAGGCTCCACTGCGGGTCAGGCTTCGGTTCATGACCGTCTGGTAATGATATACTGTGTCATAATGAATATGGTCACCCAGTCGGCTATCAAGGGGGAGGCTACAAAGGAGGAAGTGGCAGCTAAGGCTGAGGGCGATGACGTTCCTGTCCAGGCCTGGAAGGAGCACCATGCGAAGAGTGGGAAGATTCTCAAGCAGCTCCACAACCAGGGTGTCGATTAGCAGCTGATGCATCGCAAGGTGGACGAAATTTCCATTCGTCTAGGTATTGCTCTCTTCCATCTGCGGTTGGAACAGAATCAAGATGGTGGTCCCAACAGGCGGTCCGGGGGACGAAGTTTAGCGCAGTCTGAAGGCGGGACTCAGCAGCACGATGTCGATCTGATGCAAAGCCTGAGCATCCCCACTGATGGTCTTTTTCCCTGATAATACTGTGGGTCATATCCAAGAGCTATAATTTTGCGTCCTTGTTTATGTCGGTATTTTTTGTTGTTGTATGTCAGGATGTTCTCAAAGATAGGAGTCTAGGTGTCGGGATTGAACCCTGCCATGGTGGGGATCTCCCTCATTTTGGAAAAAAGCTTCGAATGTAATGGTCTGTAATGGTTTTTAAGAGGGGCCATCTGTTGGTTCCCAGGCTGGTGGAGTCTCTGTACCTTTGCACTTGACAGTAATAAAATCCTTTTTATTTACAAAAAAAAAAACTCCATATAAATGCTTACAATTATAAGCCCGAGCCTATGAAGCTATGAAACACCGATCCATTTCATTGCCAACATCCATCATGCTGCAAATACAATCACATAAACCAAGTACTTATCTTACCACTGTATGCTCAAGTAAATAAAGTGTGAAGCATCTACCTACTTATTTACCCATTTCCCATTGTGCTACAATACAATGAGCCATATCAAGCACTCAACCAAGTACTTCTTCATTCACTATCCTTTGTGTGCTTTTTTTACCAATGCTTCACATGAATGTATCTTTAGTGAAGTCAATGATCTAAGGCTTCTCTCATGAGAGAGATTTACCCTCCCAAACATGGCTATGATATCAAATGTATAACCAAGCATACCAAGATAGCCAAAACAAATATGAAGTAACTATATAAACATACATGCACATAATAATAACTAATATTTACCCTAAAAAACCTTTATTGGGAAAAGCAACCTTCAAAATATATTTTCCATTGCCCTTGACCAATTCAGCCAACATCAAACACTCCAGACTTTTACAACGAAGTTCTTCAAGTTTTTAAATAGGCTTCATCACATGCTAATACCATGGGAAAAGACCATGAGCCCGTAAACTACCTGCAGTAAATCCATAATTCCTTAGATCAAGGTTATTTTAGCTACTCTATGACCAAGTCAAGATCAACCAAACTCCTTGCTTGGATATAATTGTTTGCACACTTCTTGAAGGTTGTTACAGATTGAAGGCCATGCCATGGAGGTTGTTGAGGAAACATCCCAGCTTTGGCATTTATGGGTCATCAATTCATCTTTTATGAGGGTTATCTTGTGATGAATATTTGACATCTTCATGGATCTATCCATTTGGATGTTGGGGACCAAATTTTATGAATTATTTAAGAGGGCATCCTATCCTTGAGGGTTTCATGGCACACTTTTTCATGCCTATTGATCGTGCAACTTGCCTAGAGATCCACACATACCTCTTGCAGCATTTGCACACTTGTTCATTCTATTTGACAAGGCATCCACCTTGAAAGGGTCGACACATGGGAGGTTTTACTTGGTTCATACACTTGAATAGGAAGATGTCAACTCTTTGAGGTTGCACTTCACAACTTTTCACACATGATGAGACATTTCACCAATTGGGGGCATGTGCTATTTTGAAGAGATTTTACTTGGTCCATTTCACACCTTCTCATGCATGATTGTTGGGACATCCACCTTATTGAGGCTACATGTGCTACCTTGGAGCATATCGTGGGGTTTCAAAGCCTAGATGGTGAAGGAATCCACTTTGAGAGAAGATGCATGGCATAACCACTTCATTATTTTGTTATTATTTGATTTGTTCCATAAATTGGTTAAGAGAGAGCATTATTATATTATTTGTTTTGGAGAAAAACATAGATCTAGATGGAACCAAGCTTATTTGATCGTTATTCTTGGAGTTAATAATTATCTAGAAAAAATAATAATACTTTATTGTAAGGATGGAGCTCACCTCTATTTAAAGCATAGCTCTCTCCATCATTTGTTATGGTTGGATTTGTGAGTTCTCTTGGAGCTTTGTTGCATATCCTTTTTTAGACATAATGAGAAGTGTAAAGTTTCCATCTAATCCTATGTGAAACTATGTTTTTAGTTCTAATTGTTTTTTGACATTAAAAATTACTTGTAAAGAACAACAACATCCTTGAAAGACCAAAAGGGACGGGTATATTTACTACATTGGAAGGGTTTCTTATGTATGGATTTTTCATTTTTATTCCTTTTATGTGTTATTCTAAATGCATTAGCTTGCATCTATCAAAGATTTTTTGCTTTATTAATACTTCGATGTATTCAATGTAGGACACACTCATTGAGAGTGGAACTTTAGAACCCTCGAAGGATAGTTCTACATTATTTAACAAGTTAACGCTTATTGTGGCATGTGTAGCAACTCTATTTGTCCTTTTTGCTTTATTAATACTTCAATGTATTCAATGTAGGACACACTCTTTGAGAGTGGAAACTTTAGAACCCTCTAAGGATAGTTCTACATTATTTAACAAGTTAACACTTATTGTGGCATGTGTAGCAATTATATTTGTCTTAACCGTTGATAAAATTGCTCTCTTAGTTTGACCTCTTGACTCCATTTGCCCTATAATGGGTAGGCACTAGTTCCAATCCTCCATGACCTAATTTTACTATGCTATATGTTTTATTAAAGCTAACACTTCGTATTCACCTTAAGGCTTCTTGGGTAGGCACTAGTCTTAATCCTCCCTGAGCTAATTTTAGTATGCTATAAGCTATGTTTTATTAAAGCTAACACTTCATATTCACCTTAAGGCTTCTTGTCATAGATTTATTGGTCCTACTTAGGGAAGGACAACACCCCTTGTATTGGAGGAGAGGCAACCTGAGGCAACCTAACGCAAGGAGCAGAGCTGTTGTGGTGACAATGGACAGCCTTCATGAATTCCCTTGGGGTTGCATTATACAAAAGATTATCATGAAATCAAGTGAAATAGCATACGTCACACAAACACAAAGGGGTTGCATTATGCAAAAGATTATCATGAAATCAAGTGAAATAGCATACGTCACACAAACACAAAGTTAAGACACTTGTAAATGTAATAAATAAGGTATGTTATTAAATGAACACAAAGTAAAGACATTTGTAAATGAAGGTATGTGATTAAATGTTTCCTTTAATGTGACGGACTTATTTTGTGTTACTGCATGGAGAGAAAATGGAGAGAAAAATAATAAAATAAAATAGAAAACAATTTGATGTTTTTTAAATCAAAAGAAAACTAGATAATATCCATCTCAAGTTCTTAACCCAATCAACCCAATCAACCCAATCAAGAGGTTTGAAATTGTTTTGTTTTCTAATAATTTTTGGTGCTTAATAGATCGAGGGTTGAGATGAAGGAATTGGATGAATGTAGAGTACATATGTAAATTATGTCTGATGTGACAGTGAATATAAGTTATGTTCTTCTGAGTGTACCATAAACATTTCCTGACTGAAAGTCCATTGCAAAAGTTTTACATGTCTAAACTTTATGCCTAGCCTTGTATCATTTTTCTTTGACTGCGCTCTTCCTACATAAAGAACAACCCTTTCATAATTTCTTGTAATACCCTCCATGTTACTAGGTAATTATGCACTTAACAGATCCTTGATCCTTGAGAACCTTATTCTAAATTACACATCTTTTAACAGCATTCAAATAACAATTTCTGAGAATCGCAAGATCCATGAACCAGCAAAATGTAAAAGTTAAACATGTTAAGACACCTTGCATACCCAGCAGAAACAACCCACAAGTTGGAAGTAAAAACAGTTAAGTTGCTAGCATAGGCATGTAAGAAAGGAATACAATTGTGTTTACGATGATAGTGTGAATCAAGGATAAGGAAAAATATAAAATTGTTCATATAATACCACAATCTTGAAAGTTTGAAACCAATATTACCATGTTAAATTATGGCTCAAGTGACACTTCTGTCACCTGCTAACCATTTCGAAGTTCTATGTTATCTCCGTCGTGGTTTGGTCCATGTACCAAATTACAAAACAATAGTAGATCATGCATCCATTCTGCATGAAGATACCATATAAATTAAGATAATAAAAGAACATCAACATGTATATCCTGTACAAGAGTCAAACTGCCACAAAGGTTTGTAATTCAAGACTCGAGATTGATAATGTACTTGAAGAGATCATAATGATTATATCTCAAACAGCCTATAATACAACCTACTTACAATTCCGGTGCACAAAACTAACATTCCGTCAGTTGGCAGCTGTCTTAATACTGGACTGTAAAAGAACAAAGAATACAAACGGTACACTCTATAATCAATTTACCACTCTATAAAACTTAATCATAATGCTCCCGCAAATGAAGCATCTGAAGTAAAGGAGGGACAAAAAATATATGGCATGATCTTATTTCTCATTGCAGTAGCCTATCCATGGAGGAAAATAGGACAGCCACAAGTCACAACTGCAGGGTTGGACCAAAGTCTTTTCTCGACCATACTTTACATAACATCGACACAGCTGCTAACTTGACTCCATTAGGGGTTAAACAGTTTTACATTTTCGACCTGTAAATATTCACTGATTGTTACAATCAGAGGAGTCACCTTTCGCTGATCCAGAATCACATGGAACAAATCCTCGCCCGCCAAAAATTGGTCTCATGTAAGAGTCGTCAAATTTCCGCCAAAGATAATGAATGGTGTAAGTCGGTCTTTGTAGGAGCATTGATAGACTACTTCTTCGCATAAGCGCATTACCCTGATTAGGTTCATTTTGTGAAAGAAGAGGAAGTCCCCACTCTGCTTCAAAAGCTCTCTCCTTGGGAGAAGATGGATCTGATTCATCACTGCACCTCATATGGTGAGGAATGATCCACCCTATCAGTGGTTTGGTCAAAATACCAAAAACCTGAAAGATTGATGAATCCAGAATACATCAGAAAACTCAGATCTAAACTTTAAAGCTATAAAACTCAACGAATTAGAAATAAAGGAATATACTATTGTAACACTTGTAAGTAATAACCTAATTCTGCCACTATATTCTTGGTACCCCCATCAATATAAGATCAAAAACTTACATGAATGGTACAATATTTCATTATATTAGTTTAAATTAATAAGCAACGAGTTTACATTACCGTTGTACTAAAGAGGACCAAAATAATGGTATTTGTGATCATAGTGGCTTCCACAGGATTCCAGGTAATCCCAGAAACTGTGAACTGCAAGAGAAAACCATCATAAATGCATGTGCTGAAGAAATGAGAAACTCTTCAGCAAACTATATCACAAAGAATTCCAGATATAAACACCCAAGAGTATACAATATGTTTGGAAAACATATAAATCTGTGCGTAAAGTTCGAGATTTTGCTGACCTGATTGAAAGCCAAGGCAATTGAAACAGCTCCTCGCATCAAACCAGCCCACCAGATAACCACCTAAAATCACAACAAATGAATAAAACATAATTGAATCCCTGTAAGCACAATGGATGATTTTCTTCCTTACATAGGAAAGCTGACTTATTTGGTTTTAGATTTGGTGGAGGTGAATTCTATGTTTCTAAGGGAACAAACAACTCTAAAGCCTATGGAAATAAACATCGGCATCAAGTCCAAAGCATAAAATTCTTAGATTGTTATATTGAACCAATATTCTTCCCTGCTGTAAGAATCGCATTAGAATTGTCGCTCATTCAAATTGCATCACCTATGGGTTGTAATTTATTTTATTGAAATAACCAACAAAGCTTAGAAAAAAAACAAAGAAAATGTTAAGATTGGTCAAAATGGACATCTTCCTTTTCCTAACCCATCGCATCTGCCCGCCACTGCATAGTGGCATACATGGCGTGTTATGGCCCTGTTACCCCCTCATATAGCATGAGATTTCTGATCCAATTGAAGACACTCTGCTAGATAGGCTGTGCATGGAGTCCTTTGGCTTTTCTGCCATACCTTATTATCAGTTGCACAAATATCTGATTATCAGTTGGCATTTTGTTTACACTAAACAGACAGGTAAGGTTATTGATGGAGCTTCATGGTTTATTGGGGGGAATCATGGTATAGGAGTTTTGCTTGCACACTTGTTGTCTATTGTTCCCCTCTGTGGAGCACATTTCCATCCTGTTGGTGTTATTATTGTTGATTTACAGGAGTGCCTCGAGTAAATGATATTATTGCTCTCATTTTGGTATGATCACCGATGCAGGAGCATCTGCTCACTAAAACAGTTTGAAATGTAAGTCAGACCTTAGGGTCTTGACCATTGCCCAAGAGGGGTCTTATTTGTATAATATTTGTACAAATTACTAAAGTTTGTAGGCTAGAGTTTGGAAGGTTCTAAAAGTGACGAGTCAGAAGTATTTAGACTAACTGTTTGAGGATGACTCGAGAGGTCTGGGATTGAGCTGCTGGAATGTAGCAGTCAGTTTCATGACTCGTTGATTTTGGATAAGATAGGACTCTATGTTTTAGAAACTGTTGCATAGCTGTAGGAGGTCAGTTGCAGGTTTTTAGGATGATTGTTAAGAGAGACGGCAGTAGTTTGCCATGTATAAAAGTGTAAGACTAAAGGGCAGAAGGGGGTTCGACCTTCCATATTGGTAGAGATTTTGGTCCAGATAGTCCAAAATGGACATTTGGTCGAACAGAGGAATAGTATAGGTTTTGCATGTACAGGTTTTAATGCATGGGAGAGATTTACTGTGTATATTTATGTTATTCAATCATCTGTGTGATGCGTAAATGGAAGTTTCTGGGTGAATATAGTATTTGCAGAGTTTTTGTGCACCTGTGTGAAGCACGAATTAGTATTGAGGTTTCAATCTGTTTTAGTGAAATGAAATTATATCGTAGAGACATGTAGACACGGTGAGGAATCTGTGTGAATGGTTATGAAGAAACAAATCGACTGTGTGAAAGAAGTTGAAATCTTTAAAGATTATAGGGTGTTTCTGTAATATGCAGATGTGAGTGAAGAACCAGTGGAAAGGTTGAAATTTGTTAATAAAACGAGATTGCAGAGACCGAATCGTGTTGATGAAGGCTTAATAGACAGGAGGTCGAGGATTTCAGAGAGTGGGTAACAAAGAGTGAGATAAAATTGATGCAGTTGACAAAGTTGAATGGTGGAGATCGCTTGGTAGGAAATGGAGGCAAGTTGAGTCGGTGACTTGTTGATGAGCAGACGATAAGAGGAGAGATCGGACAGTAAAGAATCATTTCGGCATGATCCCTAAACTCTACGAAAGGCCAATATCTATTGGGTATAATCCACGAGATGGAACGATGAAGGTCGAGGGAAATAAGGTGAGTTTCAGATCTATGGTCGAAATGACATATCACTGTGAGAGTTGTAAGCAAGTTAAAACTCTTGAGGCAGAGCGATAGGATTCGAGGCACTTTTCGAAGTAAAGACGTGGCGATGCATCATTTGATATCGCCCTTTGAAAAGGTTTCGAAAAACAACTTTTGAAAGGTGCCGAAAATAGGCACTAGAGTTGGGAAAGAGGTCACTATATGACCTAAGGTTGGGCTCATCCCATGAGCGGATAAATATAGTAAGGATCTGATAAGTACAGTGGAAGATTGCTAAAGTTAGAAGAAGAGCCAAGTTTAGTAAAGGCCATGGAAATTGATGAAAAGGCATTTGACCCAGGTTTTTGATTGCAGATTTTCCTATGCAAATAAAATCTAACTGATGATTTGGTGGTGTTGAAAGATCTTCATGCAAGGGGTAAGAGATCCTTGCACCAATCACTATGGTTCATGTTTATTATCATGGAGTATTTTTCTCTGGCACATTGTTATGGTGATCTAACATATTTTACCTGGTGGTGTGAATGCCCTTGAGGATATTGATAATTTGGTGGTGTGGTGGCATTCTTTGGTAACTGGTTGGTTGGTTGCTAAATGGAGTGGAGCACTCCTCTTATTTGGCATCTTTTCACACATGTGGAGGTATGGGGACTTCTATGCACTATTTTCTAGGTTTCCCCACTCGTATGTTCACAGTATTAGAGAGGGGTGATGGTATTTGCACATGGTTCTACATGGTTTTATTACATCTTGGAGTATATGACATCACTCTGGAGTCTGCATATGTATCTACTATCTAGGGCACACCACTTCTTCGGCATATATATTGTGATAATTCCAGTTACTTGAGGTGGTTATAACAGCAATGCAGACCTTTTTGCACATCTTCCTATGATAGTATCATGGAGAGCACATGGTTATCTTCTTGGAGAGAGCGCCTGCCTATTTTGGTCATGAGGTTGGTCTTTTAATAGGGTGGACTCCTTGATTTAGTAGAGCATTCCCCTATGTGGCCTCTTGGCACATTTGTCGAGGGTGGTGTAATTACCTTGCACACATTTCTATGGGGAACCTCTCATGGATCATTTTATATAGTATTTGGCTTGGTCAATTTGGTCCCATGGCACATTTTTCTAGGGCGCATTATTATTTGGGAATTGGTTGGATATGAATGCTCATTGATCTATGGCACATCTATCGAGGAGATCCAACAACTAACAACACACTTTTGTTCCCCTTGCACACTTCTCTAGGGTGCATGTAATTTAGGAGGAATTGGAGAATTTTATACTATTTTATTTATCAAGGGCCTTCTTGGAGAGCACCTCGTGATTATTGAAGGTTATCTTGGAGGACATTCTCTTGGAGGATGATCCATGAGGCATGAATGATCAGTTTGACATGGTCAAACAAGCTTATCTTAAGGAGGGCGTTTGCACATGGAGAGGACAAGTGGCACCCCCACTATCTAGTCCATTTTATTTAGTATTTTATTGCTAGGGTTTTGACTTGTCATTTGTTAGTTCGAAGGATATTATTTGATTACTCCTTCCTAGGATAGATCTAGGGTTTTTTTCATTGGATATTACTATTTATGTTGAGGAGGTTCGGGCCATGAACTCTATACAATAAGAGGCTCCTTCCATTTGTAGTGGTTGTTGAAAGTGTGTAATTTTGGAGATCTATTGCTAAACATCTATTGAAGGTTTTTGGAAATATATGGGTCCATTCTTGTTTATGTAAGGCTCTATTTTGGAGCATTATTGCTGAATGTTGGTGCTAGACTTCTACATGCAAAATACTTGTTTCATGAGGCCACATGGGGAGGGTACATTTATCACACTGGAAGAAACCTAGGTGTGATCTTTCCTCTCTAGTTTCTTTGTTGTTTTGTTAATGGAAATGGTGTCATTGCAGCTATCATCTTACAATTTGTTGCATGGCTTGATTCCTTAGGAGAACACATCCTTGATATAAGCTTGAAGGTGCTTCTCTTGTTAAACACTTCCATGGTAATTTTCTGCATTAATCTACAGCCACCTCTAGTGAGCTCCACTCAATCCTAAATCAGCTCAATCGATTTCTACAAGTGTCAATGAAGATCTCCCTTGGAGAATGTGCCCCCCTCCCCATTGTGGCTATTTAATCAAGCTCTTTCTCTCTCATTTTCTTCGTAGTCAGAGGACCAAAGGTTCTACCCAAGTTTTGAAGCTTTGTATTGTAATTTTTTTGTTGATGAATAGAAAGACTTTGGAGGTCCATGGTGTGTCGCATTAGTGTGTGGATGATTATTGTCACTGGCATATAAGGTAACCGTGTTATTGCTTTTGCTTTGCTTCTTGAGATGATTTATCTGGCCTTAGAGAAAGTTGTTATCAACTTATAGTTTGATTTCCTTTACTATCTTTCTATTTGTAGAGATCTAGGAGTAGCAGACTGTAATCGGTTATACTGATGCTCTCTTAATCTATGTTTGTAGAAATACCAAATATAATCCTCGTTTTGCAAGTATTGTTAATGGTGCAGGTTTCCATGCTTGATGGTGTGGCTAATATCGGTTGAGTTTCCCATTCTTCAAGCACTCTTAAGAAAGACATAGCCCCTTCGCTTCCCACCGCTGGATTCCATAGATCCAGACATTCGGCTTGAGCTTTCTCCTTCTTCCTTCTCTCTTCACACTCAAATTTAAAATTCCATTTTCTTGGTTACTTTAGTACATGCTTAAGTAAATTAGTTTGCTTTAAGAAAGAATATTTAAGAACTGATTTATTTAAGTATGTTGCTAGATCTAGTTGTTCATTCTTCATTTTGAGCAGATCTAATTCATGTTAAGTACTTATGCTAATTTCCTATCTTTAAGTAGTTAACATTTATATGCTTTTAATGTTTTATCTAGCAATTTGAGTGCTTTTAGGTGGCTTCTTTTGTCTTTTCTCGCCAAGACAAGAGGAGGTGTTGCCGAAAAATCAAAGATCTAAACCATCCAAGGCCTCCCAGAGCAATATTCCTCAATCCTGCTTCATTTCTAAAACTTGTAAAGCCTTTGGATCCGAATCTATAAGGACCAAAGGGATCCACCTTTAATCTATAAAATTCATAAAGGAAAGGCAAGTGGGCTATACCCAATACCCACAAGTTTTTATGTTCTATATCATTATTTTTGCTACTAACCTTAGATTAGTTTCAGATTTGCTTTTAATTAGTTTAACTTTCTTTCAAGTTTTATTTATAATTTGCAAAGTAACGAACCCGACCTTGCTTTCCCGAAGTACCGAAAGAGCTTGCTTGAGTAAGGGAAAAGAGATTCTTGGCCTTTAGTAATTAGCAGAATATTTGTTTACTTTTGCAAGTTTCTTTGCATCTAACTGGAACAAATATTTTGCAGAAATCTCTGCATATGCTCTTGTCCATTGCAGGATTGCTTGAGCTTTGGAACAACCAAAAATGGGATTTGTTGCACTTAATAAACGTTCACATCTAGTTAAAAACTCACATTTAATAAAAGCTAGTCCCCCTTAAAAGAGGAAAATCCAGCGTCTTGAACCTTGTCTTTTGTGGGCGAATTTCATAGTGAAGCGGGAACCACTAGATAGTGATTGTGGGGACCCATAAGGCTACACCCTTGTTTGGTGTTAGTGTTGGACACACCCCCACAACTTCAATCTAGCCCACATTTCACATGTGAAACCACATTCAGAAAATCCGGACTTGGTTCCTCATACATCATGGTATATTGGAACCCCCTTTCCTGTAATCCACTCATCCATAAGAATTAAAACTAACCAAGACACATTTGTGAAACAATCCCTTTACAACACTATCCGATTCCATTGGCATTGGTCTACTAGTGCAATGATCATACTTTTACTTAAGTGAATATTTTGTGCTGGATGGAATACATTGTTTCATGTTGTTGAAGTTATTTAATTCCTTGCAAGTCTTGTTTCAATAATCTTTCATTTTCAAACTCCTAGATCAATTTTACTCTCATAACTTAGCTTAGAGCCTTGGTCTTTCTTTTCTTAGGGTCTAACCCCCCTTGGCTTCGCTAAGAGTTGGCCTAGACGGAGGAGTCAAGTATCAGGTGACAACACTTGACTTGAGACTTGCCCCTAGGGTCGCACCCAGTGGCTTGAATATTTTTTCCACGTTACCCGAGGTGCGAATCCGGTGGCTACAAAATCATTGGGATTAGAAGAAATAGTGTCGAATACATGTGTTGTCAAGGAAAGTGAAGGCTTACCCATAATCCTTCAAAATATGAATCCCGCAGAAAGCAAGAATCGAACAAATCAACCTTTCTTTATCTCGTTGATGATTGGTGATCTGATCTTGCATAACTGTATGTTGAAATAGGGTGCCTCGACAAGTGTAATGCCCTTGCCAACAATGTATGAGATGGGATTGAAAGTTTTAAGACCATATCGAAATATATGTGCTATGGATTCCCGTAAGTTAAAGAGTGTGGATTGGTCAAGGATGTTCATATCAGTCTCGCAACCCACCCTACTATCGATTTATTGATGGGCATCGTTGTAAACAACATGCCAGAAGCATGGGATAAAATGGGCTGCCAATTTAGGTGATAACATGCAAATGGACTTGTCATATGCCACCGTTCCAACAACAAAAGGAACATTTGTGGTGCTGCACAGAGAACTGACGAGAAGACATCATGTAGAAGATCAAGAAATGAGATAGTTTGTTTCCAAGATGATGTCGGATCCTACACCATTTTGTCCACCAAAATGTAGCTCCTCAACAAGATACCAACAAGTTTTGGATGATCAATTTCGATGGGGCTGAATCCCGATAAGGTATGTGTGGAGGTGTTGTATTATTTTCCCCATCTAGTGAGGTCTCTCGATTTTCTTTTTGTTTAGAATTTGATGGTACCTATGTCACATGGTTCAGGTTCGAGTTCAAGTTCGACAACATTGAAATTCGATTCAATTCAAATATCTTCTTGAGATTTAGATGAGATTTGTCATTAAATCTGTGTATAATATTATAATTTATAATATTTTTAAAATATCATTAATTTAATTAAAGCCTAAAAAATTAAATATAAAATCTAATATAATATTAATATATTACAATTTTAATATATATTAAAAATTAATAAAAAGTTACACACAATTTACTTATATATAGTACATTATAAAAAATATTAATGAAATCTAAAATATATAACAAATATCACATTTAAAAACATATATTAATGGAATATAAAAAATCGAAGGAAAATATAGTTTGCACATTACTTCATATTAAAAAGCTACCATTCTTTTGGTTTAGCCTACCTATCCTTGCCAAGCATCAACTCTATCTACAAGCATGGAATCTTGTCGATGCTCAACATGCATTTTGTTGGCATTCGTGCTTATGGTTTAACCTACTTGCGCCAAGCATCACCCTTATCTACAAGCATGGAAACGTCTCGTTGATGCTCACGTCAACCCTCATTCAAACATTCGTTCACTGTTCGAGGCACATCTACCCTCATCACAATGAGGAGATTTGGAGACGATTTGGTGTACTCATTACACAAATAATTCATTTGCACGCTGACGACTCTATTTGGCTCTCCTGTTATGGTAGCCTCCACCACATGTAAGTTCAGGTGAATTTCAAGCAAATTTAAAACATTTTTTGAGATTTGAGAAAATTCGAACTCCAAGCTTGAAATGCACCGAATCTTGTGACTTAGGATGGTACTAACAATGTGACCGAGTACAAAGCTCTTTTACATGGACTTGAATTGGCTAAAGGTTGTGGCATTAAGTTATTGAAAATTATTGGAGACTGACCTTATTGTGATGCAAGTAAAAGGAAAATTTGCCTATAAGAATGAGAGGTTAAAAAGGTATAGGGATACAGTGTATTTATCCTTGGAAGACTTCGTTGCAATATCTTTAGAAGTAGTTCCCCAAGCTCAAAATGAACAAGTCAACGCATTGGCAGTTTTTGCTTCCAACCTATCTCCATGTGAAGACCTTGCAAAAAAAAGGAAAGATAGAAATAGTGTTTAGGCCTTCTATGCCTAATAACATGGGAAATTGGCAAAGGTTTGACAATGACAAACAGATACAGAGATTCATGAACAATCTTGCAGAATTTTCATAATACAAATTTGATTGGAATGGGGAAGGTTCTCCAGATAAAGAAAAGGAAAACTTAGTTCTTCCTAAATAGATTAAAATGGAAAAGCTCTTTGACATAAATGATAAATACAAAGAAAAAAAAGATGGAGTGTCTCAACCAGAAGAATATGAAGAAGTAAATGTCGGGTCTCTTGAAAACCCAAGGCTCGTGAAACTTGGCAAAGGACTCACTCTGTTGGAAAAGAAGGAATTTGAAAATTTGACTCGGGAATTCAAAGACCTTTTATGCATGGTCTTACAATGATTTGAAGACTTATAACAGGGACATCATTGAGCATGCCATACCGTTGAAAAAAGATGTTGGCCATATAGGAAAAAGCTACAACATATAAATCTAAAGCTGGCCCCGTTGGTCCAAAAAGAATTATAGAAAATGGCAGAGGTCCAAATTATTGCCCCAATCAAATATTCAGAATGGCTCTCAAATCTAGTGGTTACCAAAAAGAAAACAAGTGAAATAAGGATTTGCGTGGAATTCAAAATTTTGAATGAAGTGTCAGAGAAAGATAACTACCATCTTCCTAACATGGAACATCTTGATAACTACCATCTTCCTAATTTTAGATTCTCGTAGGCAGATCTTGGGCCAAAAACAATCTTCACATAAATTGCACAAGAGAAATAAAGAAGGGGATAATTTTCCATTAAACGATTATTCACATTATGGGTGAATATATAATACAACATAAAAGAATAATTCGAATAACTTCTCAGGCAGTTGGATCTACCAACCTAGACTGACTCTAGAGCTAACTATGAGTGAAAGAATCGCCATAAATAGCTAACTAGTGCAACTACAGATCACTAAATCAATTAATAACCAGTTACAATCAGTTAACTAAATGGTTAGGTTGAGCAAAAGCGCCCATGTTCCCATGAATCATGCAAACTGGCGCTAGAGTCACTGGAAGTGATCTCACTGATGGGAATCGGAGTTTGACTGAGGATAATTAATGAAGCACTGGGGTGAACTATTGGACACAGCTGGTGGAACTTCGAGTGGGTTCCTATAAAATAGGGATTGATCCATGGAGCTCCAGAATGCATGCAAACAAGTGCAGTAAGTGGAAGTTGGCCATTAGTCATGTCCCCCATGCACTGGTAAAGTGATGAGACCTCCTAAGCTAGGGAAATTAAGCAAATAGACTTTATGTGGTCAAAAGGAGACAAAGGGAGGATTGATAATCCTAACACCCCCCTTTAATCCTAACTTGCACTACCTGGGCCCTGGTAACTAAGACCAAAGGTCACCCATTACAATCTAAATGTAAAGAATTATTTGTCCATGGAAAAATTAAGAGAAAAAGAAAAACCTCATGGGGAAAATCCTTCCCCAAATCCAAGTAGGTGTGAACTTGATTAGATGTCTGGAGGTATATTCTTCTTGGGAAGAACAGGAATATGCTCAAATTGATCAAGAACATATAAAGCTGCATAAGAGTTTATGGGACCATGTAAAGCAACTGAGATAATCTGACAAAAGAGCAACAAAGAGTGCTCATTCAACTTGATCTTGAAATCACGTTCAAATGAGTCTTGATGTGCTTGATTTTTCTTACAAAAACTTATGAGATCGGCTACAGGCATGACTGAAAGGTCTTGAATCTCTGAATTTGAACAAATTAAGGTGAGAGACTCAGTGGAGAGTTCTTCAACAGTGGAGGTTCGAATCTCCTCTTCTGGAATAGCTGCATGAAAACATGAGACATCAAATTTCTCAAAACATTCGAGAGCAGCAACAGAATGAGTCTAGTTTTGAATTGAATCAATTGAAGACTTAGTCGGATGGAAGGAGAGTTCTTCAACAATGGAGGTTCGAATCTCCTCTTCTGGAATAGCTGCATGAAAACATGAGACATCAATCTTCTCAAAAATTTCGAGAGCAGCACAGAATGAGTATGGTTTCGAATTGAATTAGTTGAAGACTCTATCATTTCTTCTTTTTGCAAAACTTCATCTTCTTGAGAAATAATGGAGGTTGGAAGAACTTGAAAGGAGATGTCAGATGTCCTCTCCCAATGCTTTGTACTCATCTCTTCAATCTGCTGGCCAATTGCTTTGTCCAATCTGGACCAAATTTCACTTGGGAATTCAACAGCATCAAAGAGATAGCACATCCTAGGAGGAATGGCTAGACACATGGCTCCAAATGTTCTATCACAGTTATTGAACCAAATAGATTTCTCATCATTGGATTATGGCATTGCCACAACTCCAATAGACACATCAAAGAGCTCATGGCTCTTAAAATATGCAATCATCTTCAATTTCCACACAGCGTAATTGAATGGTGATAGAGGAGGAACTGATATCAAATCCATATTGAAGTTGTACAATAGAGGTTTCTGCAATTTTCTTCTTCAAATTCAGGAACTTTGAATCTAAAAAGTTGTACATGTAAATCAAATCATGTATGTAAGCTTAAATAAAAACTCAAAAACGTGATTGATGTCATGCACACAGCGTAATTGAATGGTGATAGAGGAGGAACTGATATCAAATCCATATTGAAGTTGTACAATAGAGGTTTCTGCAATTTTCTTCTTCAAATTCAGGAACTTTGAATCTAAGAAGTTGTACATGTAAATCAAATCATGTATGTAAGCTTAAATAAAAACTCAAAAACGTGATTGATGTCATGTTGCCAATTCAATCACAACTTCTTCTACAGTCAACGAAATCAAATTCCGTCGAAGACCCATTTGAGGTATCGAAAAGATATTTCAAATCATATAAGAAACTTGACTTATGTCATCCTGTGGAGTGAGAAATATCAAGCCGAAATAGAGGGTACGGACAGACGCGAGCTATTGCAAACCACCTATATTCAACTGAACATATCTCTCAAACCAGAGACTCAAATTGAATTTCGTGAAAAACCCATTTTAGATCACGGAAAGACCTTTCAAACAAGCTATGGTAGGCCCTCTAAGATGATCTGTAGAGGTCGTGGTACCTCTTCAAAGTTGGCTGCGATTTTCAATTTTTGTTGTTGAATTGTACTTGCACAAAACTAGAAAGAAAAATTTTGTTTAGCCTGACCAGGCTTTGATACCATATTAGATTCTAGCAGGCAGATCTTGGGCCAAAAACAATCTTCACATAAATTGCACAAGAGAAATAAAGAAGAGAATAATTTTCCATTAAATGATTATTCACATTATGGGTGAATATATAATATAACATAAAAAAATAATTCGAATACCTTCTCAGGCAGTTGGATCTATCAACCTAGACTGACTCTAGAGCTAACTAGGAGTGAAAAAATCACCATAAATAGCTCACTAGTGCAACTACATATCACTAAATCAGTTTGTTATCCACTAATTTTGCACTTAGTGGATTTTTCGACGAGCCGCTAGAGCATTGAACAAGCACACTTGTTCATGATCAGAATTCAGAGGTCCGCCAACCTTTTCGTGGGACTCTGTTCAAAGCTTTTTGTAAATACATGTTCATACCCCCTTGGGGAGATTGTAAAAAATGTCCTAGCATTTAATTTTTTATAAAAGGCTAGGTTTCCCGAACTTGGGCATCAAGCCGACTAGCCTAGATTGTTTTTTCCCTTGGTTACTATTGGCTGTTGAACAAACGACCAATAATTTTTGAGTTTTTCACTCGCTCCTCCAAAGCTGGGGTAATTGTCTTGGTGTTTCGGCCTTGGGAGGTTATTAGAGCCTTCGTGTCAGTATTTTTGTCATGCTAGGCATTCCGATTGAGTCGTATGAACATGTACTGGGTACCCCTAAAGTTTCGTTGGATTCCGAGAAAAATAATTTTTTCCGTTTTTAAGCCATTTTTAATGGTTTAAATGGAAAATTTCAAAATGTAATAAAGGAGTGATTCGGAGTCCGTTTTCGGCATGGTTGGGCTCATTTTCAAGCCCGGAGCAGCATCTTCACCCCAGGGGCCACTTTCACCATCAGTCGGGCAGTCCAAGCACCTCGTGAAGCAGTATTTGACTAAAAATGCATCAAGATGGCATTTAAATGCTAAAAATGGACATTTTGGCACTAAGGTCCAAATTTTAAAAAGTCAAAATTGAATTTTTAACTGTGGAGATGATTTGGCACGGGTCCATA
Organism: Pseudotsuga menziesii; assembly: GCA_001517045.1. NCBI lineage: Eukaryota > Viridiplantae > Streptophyta > Pinopsida > Pinales > Pinaceae > Pseudotsuga > Pseudotsuga menziesii. The sequence goes on from LPNX010622924.1 coordinate 565,107, forward strand.
TTAAGTTACAACTCTATACATGAGTTGAAACTTTGGATTAAATTTGAGGTCTGAATTAAATTAAAAAAAAGATGGTGGCGTGAGCATGAGGATGAAGAGCTCATGCTAGTATAAAATGGTGTGTGGTAGTGATAAGTTGGATTGGGTGGAACCCATCCACTTATTAAATTATAAAATAAACCATGCCATGTAATTTTTATCCAATACAAATTGCAAGCGAATGGTGGAGCCTCACGCTAGCTTAATTCGTGAGGGAGTGGTGACGTCAAGCATTAAGGTAATTGTAAGCATAGTTTAAGTGGATGCGTTTTCTATGGTGTGGACCCCCTCTCCACGTCACTCAAGCAAATGTTAATAAAACCATGGCATAAACTTCCAAGCTACGAATTATTTCATGAAGAGAGGTGACGTCAAGGTAAAGCAAACCTTCACGCTAAGCATTTCGTACACTCGCGAAGGGTGAGCTCACGCTGGTTTGGTCGGGCGATTACATTGATTCGTGGCCACCTCATGGGCTCGGCTCCTTTCAATCGCAGGTTATCTTTACTTCAGCTCAATTCAAGTTAAGCTTAACTCCGGATTGATCTCTGGTTCATTAAAAGCCCCTGGGGCTTGGTTTTTTTTGTATAAATAGAGGTGCTTGGCACTCTCTTCAGTATGGAACTTTTGGGCATAGAAACTCTACAAAAATTGTAATCATTATTTTATTGAATAAAGCTTTTCGACTTTGGAGGTCTATGGGATTGTTTCTTCATTGGTGGATGTGTCTCTTATGAGGTGATTTCTTTCCTTGTTTTCAATTTGTTACTCATATGGTGAATCAAATAACTAGCTTTAGAAGTCTATTGTTAGAACATAAGATCTTTCATTTGCAGCTGTCAATTTCGATTATTATGCAAAGTTTATCTTAACCTAGATGAGTACAAGTATTCAGTTATAAGAAGTATTGATCATGGTTTAATATTCATAGCATACTAGTTATTTTGTTTGATCTCACTGGGTTTCGAGCTTGATTGTCTTAGCAGATCTCGCTGTTTGGAGAAGGGTGCGAGCTCAGTTGCATCAATCTCATCTCCATCATCATAAGAACTTTCTAACACTGTTGTCTTTCAGGATCTACAAAGTTGGGCTTTGTCCAAGAGGAAAAACATGAGGAGATCTTACTCCAAAGCTCCATCTTCAAACTTCTATCTCTACCCTTCTTTTTAAAAATTTTGCATTTGCTCATGAAATAGACCCAAATTTCAATACTCATTATTCAAATCTATTTTTAGGGCTTTTGCTAGATCTAGTTTCTTTCATTAGATCTAGGGAAAATTTATGCTTTGCATGTGAATTTTCAAAAATTTTCTAAAATTTTTTATTTTTGCATTGTCTTTCGTACCATCTTTTAACAATATATGCTTGCTGATTTTTTACTTCTGTGACAGGTACAGCGGAAATGCTGGCGAAATTCTGAAGAGTCAAGCCTAAAAAAACCCATAAATTCCCTCATCTTCTTTCCCCCTTCTGTAGATTGCTCCAAAGGCCTTCCAAGAATAAGAAAAAAAGCAAAAAAGGCAGCAAAGGAAAGCATTTTAAACAAATTAATAAAGAGTAGGTGGGATTACAGCTCCCACACCCCTCTTCCCCCATTTGGGGGAAGCTTGTATCGTCTCCTCATTTTCATGCTTTGTTTCATAAGTTGCTAAAAGTAGGATAGAATAGTTTCAAATTGTTAGAGTTATGTTTTTCATTGAAGTTAGATAGTTTATTTCTGAAAAGTGCATCTTGCATAAAATAGAAAAGATTAAAAAATTTCCTTATTTATTCACTTAAGCTAGTTTTAGTTCTGTTTACTTTTTTGATATAATATTGCAAAACCCTAAAAACTATCAAAATCTCTTGAATCTCACCATAAAGTGGATCAAGCGTGCTCTCTATCGGAGAGTTGCTTTTTGTTTTCTTTTGATTTGTTACTTACCCTCATGCTTTCCCGATTAGGGCCTAAAAAGCCTGAAAGAGACTCTTGGGTAGTTTAGTTATGTATTTTTCTTTTACTTTTAATCAATTAATTAACTAAGTCTCTTGAACTTGCAATAACTCAAGTCAAGAGCACTCTCTATCGGAGAGCATAGCTAGTTTGCATTCCCCTTGCATTAAGCATTTAGTTTAATTAAGTCTCTTGAACCTTTGTCATAAGACAAGGTCAACAGCGCTCTCTGTCGAAGAGTTTTACTTAATCTACTTAATTAAAATTCTCAACTCACTTTCCCATAATTAATTAACTTCGTTGATCATCCTTCACCTAGTATGCTCTATCGACTTTCGGGTTGGGCTCGTACTCAGAACGGTGAACGGACTTGCTAAGTTCACACAAGAGAAACATAATAAAACTTAAACCCATAACCAATGCACCAGCGTTGTAGAGAATTTCCTAAGTTCTTCTTAGTAGAGGCGCCAGAACTCCCCGTTGTCTAAGCTTCTCAGCTAGCTGGTCAATCTTCGTGATACCAACCTGGGATACTGGGCGGGCCGTCATGTCTTCAACAGATTAAACTTGGAACATTTTCCCAGCTCTTGAAAACCCTTCGCTGACACCATAAACAAGATCACTTAAAATATACCAAGAGCACTTTCACAACATTACATCCACTAGCTTTATTTCAGGACTTAGATTTATTTCTTAAAGCATTGCAGAGCCCTGACTCCATAAAGGCACTGATCTTTTAATCTTTGCGTAATTGTTATATCTGGATCACTTGTCTTTGGCATATTTAAATTATTATCTGTGAATGCTTCATTATTTCCTAAAGTCTTGAATTATTGTTTATCTCTTAATCCTTGTGATAGCAACGTGGATTGCTTTGTCTTATGTGTCGAATTCATAATAAACAAACACATTTAATTACAGTAACTCCTAAACAACACCCATCCGCATCCATAACCAATTAAAACTCTTTGTTATGGACTACCCCCCTCGGCTTCGTTAGGAGTTAACCTAAACAGAGGAGCTAGGAGTAGGTGACAGTACACAAGTAATTCACCAATAAAAGATATGTCGTAGGGAAAAGTGAGGTATGTTGAACCAAGGTAGGCCTCTACCTCCCCAGCAACGGTGCCAAAATGTTATCACTAACCTTGTAGTTGCCTATGTGAGGTGGATCCAGGAAAGATGGTAGAGGGGCAAGCAACTAAGGGGTGGAACCTAGATTGCCTAGACTCCCAAATGGATGGTTGTCACGCCAATCAAGGCAGCCTTCACTTTATGTTATCTAAGTCCAAGACAACAACAGGGGAGACCTGGATCTACTCCCAACAGGAGAGATCAGACATATACACCAGAACAGATCAAATGTGGCTTTGAGTTACCTAAGGTGTAAGGTAAATGGAAACCCTGGCTCTAGGGTTTAGGTATTAGCAACTAATGGAGATGACCATTGTCTTGGGAAACGTAACTGTGACAGGGTGAGCAAAGACAGAGTTGGGACTGTCTAGTACCAAGGAGACGGACTCAGTGAAAGATAGGTAACTTGAGTTATCAATAAATGTTGGCAAAGAGAATGGGAGTAAGGTCAATTTAGGGCTAGCGCTAGAGATAAGAGATCAGTGCCTTTCATGCATTGGGCAATGGAGTCAGTATCAGCACCACATTTCAGTGAACCCACCTGGGATATACCCTGATCTATGGACCCAGAAAAGGATTTGGCCCGGAAGATTCAGGTTACAGGAAAATCAGCAAAAGGAGGGCTAGCGCTAGGGTTCGGAGAGGTAGATCTACAGATCTAGAGCTACTAGGAGACTATCAGCTCAGCGTTGGAGGGGAAATGAGATCAGAATGGCCCGATCTACAAACCCAAGTCAAAAAATTGCAGGAAAGATCAAATCTGGAAAAGTCAAAATCTAATGAGGGGCGCTAGGAGGTTGAAAGTCAGTTTTTCAGATCTAGGGCAACCTGGCAGGAACTAGCTCAGCGTTGGGGGTGTTCTAGAGTGCTCAAGCCTTGATCTATCCACCTGGCCTGTCAGATTTCAGAAAAAAAGTAAACTCCAGAAAAGTCCAATTTTCAGTGAAGGTGCTAGGGCTGTTTCAGTTTGAAACTCAGATCTAGGTCAAACTGCCATGAATCTGGACAGCGTTAAGGGTGATTTGGACTATGTGGGACCCGATCTATCAGTCTATGAAGTCAAAAATCAGAAAAAGCCAAAACCTAGCAAATCCAATTTTCAGCGGGGGGTTATGCAGTGTTTAGGCTAAAAATCAGATCTAAATCAAACCAGCAGGAATTTGACCAGCATTGCAATTTGCAGTAGATTCAGTGAAGGGGAGGCCTGATCTATGAAACCCAGACGTGGTTTGGCCAAAGATTGGATGGTTCCCAGATTTAGTACTCTTTAGGGTTTTTAGGTATTTTAGGAATTTTTAGGGTTTCATCTTAAAACCCTAAACATTAAAAAACCAAAAAATATTATGGCTCAATCCGCTTGAGTTCTCAGCAAACCATTTCTGGGTTTTGTAGATCAGGTCATGCCCTAAGTGGGTCTTCCTCAACGTTGAGCTAGAATTGACTCTGTTTCCCTAGATCTGAAAAACACTAATCTTCAAACCCTAGCACTATTGCCCTCTTTCCCGAAATTTGATCTTTTTTGGCAAAACCACTTCTTGGGTTTGTAGATCGGGTCTAAACCCAAGTGGGTCTTCTTCAACGTTGGGCAGAAAATGACTCCATTGCCCTAGATATGAAAGGCACTGATCTCCAAGCGTAGCGCTACCGCCTCTTTTGCCTTTTTTCCCTTGCGTTTTGACCTTCTCCTATTGACTTGGGTGCCTTGACACTGTCATACCTTCCTTCGAGTCTATCCCTTGGTACTAGATAGCCCCAATCCCGTTCTCACCTGTTTTGCATTGGTCACATTTCCCAAGGCAGTGGATATCTTCACCTCTTGCTAGTACCTTAACCCCAGATCTAGTATTTACCTCATAGGTCATCCGTGTCCCAACTTGGATCAAATCTCATATCTCCTAAACCCTTATCCAAAGCCTTGGTTTACTTAGTGACGTCATCCATAGATCTAGGGTTTCCATAACCATACACCTTATGTACCTCAAGTCCATTTGATCTGATCTAGTGTCTAGGTCTGATCTCTCCTGTCGAGAGTAGATCTGGGTCTCCCCCATTGTTGTCTTGGGCTAAGATAACATAAAGTGAAGACTGCCTCGATTGGCGTGACAACCATCCATTTGGGAGTCGAGGCAATCTTGGTTCCACCTCCTTAGTTGCTTGCCCCTCTACCGTCCATCCTGGATCCATCTCACATAGGCAACTACAAGGTTGGTGATGACAAAATGGTTTGAAGTTATTCTGACCAAGCAAGATAAGGCAAAAGTTGTCATGTATTTACAAGAAGATAAAATCATCACTGTATTTGGGGTTCCAACAAAGATTATCAAAGACAATGCCCAAGCTTTCAGTTCAGGTGACTTGTCTACTTTTTGTTTCCATTATGGCATTGTCGTATCTCATGCTTCCAACTGTTATCCGCAAGGAAATGGTCTTGTCGAGTCAAACAATAAGAATCTAATGACTATCATAAAAAAGACTGTGGGAGAAAACAAAAGAAGATGGGATAGCACGTTGAAATATGCTCTATGGGATGATAGAATAACAAAAAAAGAAGCGGCTAAAAAAGCCCATCTAAGTTAGTATATGGAATCAAAGTGACATTTCCTATCCATTTGAAGATTCTAGTATACAAAATCCTCCAGTAGCATGCCTCAAATCCAAATGCAATCCAAGGCAGAATCGATCGATTGATAGAACTAGATGAGAGACAAAGAAGAGCATCTGATCACCTAATACGACATCAAGAAAAAACAAAAGGTCAATTCGACAAGAAAGCCCATCCGAGAAACTTCGAAAGGGTGATCTCATCCTTCTATGGAACAAAAAAATGAAAAACTAGGTAAACATGGTAAGTTTGAACGTTTATGGTTGGGTTCATATCAAATTGATGATGTTGCAGGTACTCTCTTTTTGTCTGAGCCAGCTGAATGGAGATAGATTGCCCTTACATGTTAATGGCAAAGCATTGAAGAAATTATACTCAAGCGATATCTGACCTCTTCAAGACATCCCTTGTACTATAGTAGATTTAAGTTCATTTGATTTTGTCATTTACTTTTACGGTTTACCCATGCATTGCACTTGTTGTTTATTGCATTTCATTTTGATTTGAACAAAGCAGGACACAAGTGTCTGCCTCCAATGCATTTGATGAAGTTGTTGTTTGAAGTATGGATAGGCGTACAAGTTCTAGAAGATTCAAAGGTTCTCACACACTTTTGGGAGAAGCACATGTCCCACAGTTGGAGCCAATTGTTACCCTCCAGATCCTGTGCAATGTACTCTATCATATGTACCAAAGAGGAGGGGTCCTTTTTTCATTGTAAAGGCCAAGTTGGGGCTTTTTTTACGTAAAATTGTTGGTCTAGCAGGGCTTAAGACCTTTGGTCTAGTCATGCCAGGTTCTTTTGGTTCTCATTTCAAGGAGTACTGGCTTAGTGGCTCTTCCGACTACCTTTTGATGGGTGGAAGTGCGATGGGAATTTATGCCCTAGGTAGGTGATCCGATGTTTCTTGGGATGATTCCATTGGGACACACGACTTGGGGCTCCTAGCCACACTTATGTTTTATGCTTTGTAGAGGTCATTGCGCTTGTAAGGGTTTTCATACCCTCCTTAGAATACCTCCTCGATACCCCCTTGGACCTATTTTCCATGTATGACTCCTACCTCTTGGTCATCCTGGTCATCAAGAACAAATTGTCCACCTTCTAAGCATGCATGAAGAGGTCATACCTCCCAAAGGAAGGCATTGAGGGAAAAAGCACAATGAAGGGGTTAGATGGGGCATGACATCCTCCTTCCAAGTTCAACTTTTCATCATGTTGCAACACTATATTAGTTTTCATCATTTTTTTATGTTTTATGAGTTTTAGCCCCCGGAATGTAGGTGACAAAGACTTAAAAATCATTAAAAGCCATTTTAAAGACAAATTAGGTAGGCCAGCTCTAAAGGAAGTTTAAGTCAGCCTTTTCTCATATAAACAAGGCAACTCCTCCTCATTTGTAAAACAAGATCATGGGATCAAATAAGATACTTTCTCTTTTTCTTCTTGTGTACTTGAGCTAAAGTGGTGTTCATCTCTTTCTTGAGAATTCTAGGGTTATACACGAGATAATTTTTAGTATTGAGGCTTATCTACTATCTTGCGAGGCTTGACAAAGGTGAAGGAATCATGGAGAGCTACTCTCTTCTCTTTTCTTCTTCAATTATGGTAAGATTTCTAAGTCTCTTCTCTTGCATTGCCAGAGGCATCTAAGGTGAGAGTAATCTAGGGTTTTATGCATAATAACATAGTCTTGTAAGTGAGACATCCATCCTTAGAGGGTCTCTCTTGCACCTTTCTTTTCCCTAATTAAGTCAAAACCAACACAACCTAGGGTTTCTTGGTTTTTCCCTAATTCTTACAAATATTGGATTACCAATGTTACAAAACCAACACAACCATGATGAATGAGTGAGAAGGACAACCCTTATATAGGTTGTAGCCTTATCTTACTCTTATAGTAAAATATTCTCAAATCTCAACCTCTAACAACTCTTAACAAATTCAAAAGAAAAAAAGTAATGGACAATGTCAAGAGTACAAAAGGCCCCCTTTAATCGACATTATCCTCTCAAACAATTAGTAGATCCCTTTTACTCTTAAAAGACCCTCCAAAAGTGGTCAGATCATTTGATTTTGTGAAATAAAATTTTAAATGCTTAGACATCCTTCAAAGGACCTTGACCAAAAGTGGTTGGGCCTATAATAATAAAAAAGGCTAACCACTTTTCAAAAGCCCCTTTTCCACTTTATTCTTTAAATAAAATATTGAAAGCCCCAAGCATTTCAAGTAATAGTAGAGGTTGGACCAACTCTATCGACCCCTTTATAATCAATTCAACGACTCTTCTTAGCTAAAAGTTGTGCAAATTATCTTGGTTGATTTTATGATTTTTAGTGATCTTGATTATTAAGGCTAAGAAAGCAAAGTATGAGTCCAACCGAAAAAAGTATACCTTCAGTGGCTCCCCTTGGTGACCTGACGGACTGTCCAGTATTCTAGGCTAGGTGTCCAAGGAACTTAACCAGCAAGCTAGAACTCTATGACAACGGTGACTTTAGGCGCCACCAGTAGGAATTTCCCCACTACTTGAGTATTTCTCGAAACAACGTCGATTCGTTGCTTTATGGGGGTGAAGATTTTATTATGGTTACCACTTGTAAAATTAACAAATCCAGTCACCGTTCTGAGTAATCCAACCCCTTAGGGAAAGCAGAGCATACTTGGTGGTGGAAAGCAACGAAATAAATTTTTAAAAAAAGGGGGATGTGAGGTTGAAGTTTTTATTAAAAGCGCAAGAAAAAAAAAACTCTTCGACAGAGAGCGCTCTTGACTTCATCTCATGACAATGTTCAAGAGGCTTATGATGCACAGAATTAAATAACTGTACTGGAAATAAAGTCTAATCTACCCAAGAATCTCTTTCAGGTCAAGAACCGTACTCGGGAGAGCATGGGGGTAAGTAAAAATTGAAATAGAAGCAACTCTCCAACAGAGAGCACTCTTGATCCACTATTGGTGAGATTCAAGAGATTTCTAACTTAAGCAGTTGTATTACTTGAAAAATGAAACCTTTTGATAAAATAGTAAACAACTAGCAAAAGATGCTAAAAAATGAACTAATCTAGCAATTAGTGATCTAAGAGCAAAGAAGGAAACTAACTAACAACTCAACCAAGCAAAGAAGACTACAAGATTCCCCCAAATGGGGGAAGTGAGGTGTAGGAGCCTTTATCCCACTTGCTCTTTATTAACTTTTTACAATGTTTTGATGTTTTTTGCCGCTTCTTGAACGAACAAGGTGAGAAAGGGAAAGAGAGAAGAGGGAGGTGTTTTTGTCTTTTTCGCTCTTTGTTTGTTCCTTTGTTCGCTTATATCCTTTGGGCTCTTTTTTTCTTCCCTGAAAACAAGAGCTTTGAACACTAATTTGTTAAACGTTAGTCGAAAAATAAAATAAAAAACAGATCTACAAACTAACTCAAAAAAACTAAATTTCTACAATGAAAACGGAGGAAAGCAAACAGAAGAAGAAGCTACGAAACAGAGGAAAAAAAGGCAAAAAGAGGGTTGCCAACTAAGGTGAAAGAGGGCAGCAAAGAAAGACAAAAGAGGGCTGCAAACTAAGGCAAAAGAGGACTGCAAACTAAAGCAAAAGAGGGCTGCAAAAGGAGAGAAAAAAGACTGTAAACTAAGTGGAAAAGAGGAAGAGGCTGCAAACTAGCAAAAGAGGGCTGCCAACAAGGGCACACGGTTTGGTGAAAATTATGTAGCTTGAAATCCAAACCTTGCCTAACCAAAAAATTAGACTTTTCACTTCAAAAGATGAATAAAAGTAAGGGGGGAACCAGTTAAACCTTTGGATCTTTGAAAGACATTTGGATCTCACATAGTAAGTAATTACTGGAAATTGCACTTGACTCCAAGAGAGGGAGATGCCGCTGAGCTCAACCTTCTGCTTGGTAGGATGGAATGACCTGCAAAACGACAACTCATAGACTTGCCAAACAAAGGATTAGATCATGTATTGTTCACAAATTGAAATAAAAAAGCAGCATGAAATATAACTGAATAAAACAATGCTCTTTTTCGATCTCGAAAAATAAATCAATAAACAGATAAATTGAAACTACAAATACATGTTCTTATGTGCTTGAAAAAGCCTTCTAAAGCATAGATTCATAATCCCAAATTGACAAGAAAGAGAAAACTAAAATAACATCACCTCATCCATCAAGTACAAGCATCCACAATATCACACCACATGACCCTCCAAAGCCTTTCTTTTTATTCCAATGGCTGCATGAAAGCAACAAGCATTTACAAAGTTTCACCAGAGGTTCTCTGCAAAAATTATCCACCTTCAAAAGGGAGAAGAGACCTCTTATTTATAACAAAAACCAAGCCCCAGGGGGGAATTAATGAGCTGAAGAACAACCCGGAGCTAACTGAGCTTGAACTGAGTTGAACCGAAGTTGAAGTGAAGAGGAACTGACCCTCTCCACCCAACATGTGCCAACGCATCACCAAACTCACCAATCCATATCGACGTCTCCTTCTCCCCTCACGTGATTTGAATGAAGGCTCGTAGGTGAGAGTGGGTGATGTCATCCCAATGCATGCGAATCCATGATGGTAATACCAAAGTTTAATGTCAAAACAAAAATCAACGTGAGAGCGAGGTCCACCCACCGCTAGCATTCACATCTCGTGGAGTCTCACTCCACATCAAACTCCCACTTCATGCATGCGCTACTTCCTTTTAAACATGCGACTTCAACCTCAAAACAATCCAAAGTCTTCGTGTTTATCATATGAAAAAAGGGGGGTCCACTACCTACTCCCAACATACCCTTTCAAATGCTAGCGTGTGGTATTTCCACGTCACCCATACCATGTGATTTCACACTCACTACCTTTCACTTAAACTTTACACCAAAGTTTTAAAACAATTTCATGTTGGAGAGGATCGTAAGTTTTAAAGGGGAACCCATGCCATGTCATCCCCACTAATAAAATATTCAATTTCGACTTTGAATTTGACTTTTTAATATTTGGACATTAGTGCATTTTATCCAAATTTAGCATTTAAATGTTATTTTGAAGCTCTTTTAGACAAATGATGTCTTTCGGGATGCTTCAGCTGGCTAAAACATAGTGAAAGTGGCCCCTAGGGTAAATATGCTGCTCCGGGTTTGAAAATGAGCCCAACCACGCCAAAAACGAACTCTAGATCACACATTTTTTACACTTTGAATTTTTCCATTTAAACCATTAAAAATGGCTTCAAAAACGGAAAATTTTATTTTTTCTCGGAATCAAACAAAACTCTAGGGGGACCTAATACATGTTCATATGACTCAATTGGAATGCCTAGCATGTTGAAAAATACTGACACGAAGGTTCTAATAACCTCCTAAGGCCAAAACACCAAGATAACTACCCCAGCTTTGGAGGCGTGAGTGAAAAACTCATAAATTATTAGTCGTTTGTTCAACAACCAATAATAACCAAGGGAAAAAACACTCTGGGCTAGTTGGCTTGATGCTTAAGTCCGGGAAGCCGAGACTTTTATAAAAAATTAAATGCTAGGACATTTTTTACAATTTCCACAAGGGGGTATGAACATGTATTTACAAAAAATAAAAAGTTTAGCCCAAAACTGGCTAACTCTAGAGCACACTGAACTTCTGAACTCTGGAGATGAGCATTCATCATGCTCGATAACTAGCGGCTCTATAAGAAGTTCAACTATTGTACAAAATAGTTGGTAACAATACACATGAAGCAAATAGCATGCAAGTGATGAAAATTAAATCTCGCAATTAGTAAAAATAAACTACGTCTAAAAAGCAATCTAATCTAAGCAAGGAAAAACACAAGACACACTTCCCCCAAATAGGGGAAGTAGGAAAAATGTGGGAGGCTTAACCCCACTAGCCTTTTTATTAATGATTTACAACTTTTGGGAATTTGACACTTGAAAAGAAAGCATGAAAACTAATGAAGCCTTAATGGCTTTTACAAAGGATGTGTTTTTATGTTTGTGTTTGTCTTCTTGTTTTGCACTCCTCTTCAATCCCCTCAAGTCTTTGGACTTGTCTTCTTGATTCACTTCGTCTATGGTACCTACACAAGAAAACCAAGCACTCATGCACCCATTATTGTTAATGAACAAAACTAATCTAGATGCAAAAATTTGAAATTAATCTAAGTACAAAATTACTCTTTTTGCATGCAATTTTTGGTCTTTTTTGAAGTAAAACTAGTGAAAAATTTTACATGCAAAGTAGGAAAGAGGAAGAGGGTAAAGTGGAACAAAAAAGAAGCAAAAAGAGGGCTGAAATCAATGAGAAGAAGAGAGAAAAAGGGGGAGCAAACAGCAGTAAAGAGGGCTGCAAAAAGATGAAGAAAGAGGCTGAAAAAAGTGGAAAAAGAGGGCAGCCAACAAAGGGAAAAGTTGGCTGCAAAAAAGTGAGAAACGGGGCAGCGAACTAAGCAAAAAGATGGCTACAAAAAATGGTAAAAACGGGGCAGCCAACAGTGAGAAAAGTGGCTGCAAAATTTAGGAGAAATAGAGGGCAGCAAAGAGTGAAAAAAGGTGGGCTAAAAGCAAGAGAAAAAATGATAAAAACAAGGGAAAACAATGAAGGAGAAAAAGAAGCAAGAAAAGTAAAAAAGTGAGACAAAAGAATCAAGGTATAAAGAGGAAAGAAGAGGTAGATCTAGAAGAGCAAGGAGGATGGGTGGATCTTGTAACCGAGGAAAAGATTTTAAGTTTTGATTAAGAAGGATGAGGAAGAGCCCCTTTTAGCCGTGTTTTTTGAAGTTGGAATCAAGCGCTTTGAAGACCCTGCATGGTGAAAGTATTAGATTTAAAAGGCTCTTGCTTCGTGAAGAGGTGGTTGGGCTTCAACTCCTTCTCCACCTTTGGTGATACATGAAACCAGTGTTGCAAACATCGGCGCAGAAAAAAAACCGACAGGGTCCAGGAAACATCGTTTCGGGATATCTCGGCAATATATCAACAAACATCGGCAATAAATTGGCAAACTTTAAAAAAAACACAAAATATTCAATTTCACCTTAAGAAAAAATTGGGAAAAAATCGGCAATATCTCGGGATAAATCGGGAAAAATCGGCAAAATCACTGGAAAATATCACCTCGAAAAAATCGGCAATATCTCGGGATAAATCGGAAAAAAATCGGCCTGATTTTTTCGGCGATTTTTGAAAAACTCGCGATTTCTCGGACATCGGCGATTTCTCGGCCAATGTTGGTAACACTGTATGAAACACAATTCTCAATGAACAAAACACAAGATCAAATACCAAAATGCTAAATCACGAAAATATCTGAAAAACAATTGTATAACTAACTACTTCCTGTTCGCTTCAGAGATTCAAGAAATTTTGCATAGATAACCAAGTTAAGACGCTAAATGGCTATCCCACCGTGCTAGATTTATAGCCCTCTTGAGCTAGCATTGATCAAATATTTTGCAAAAGAAAGAGAATAGGGTAAGAACGAGATCACCTCACAAGATGAAAATCATACACAAAGAGCCCACGCATAGACCTCCAAAGTCACTTTATTCCATTAACAAATATCGGTTACAAAATTGGCAAAGTTCTCTTGCACGTTCTCCATCTGCAAATGGGAGCAAGAGACGCTTATTTATACAAAAATAGAGAAAGATGGGGCTTAAAACCCTAGCGCATGGATCAAGGAGAAATTAAGGGGGCGTAACCCTCACTCGCTGAAGCTTCGACAATTGATTTGGAGTTAAACTGAGCTTCCGAATTTATGGCAGGGGGTGAGGTGGCCTCCACCTAGGCAAGGCGTCCACCCTCTTTCTTGTTTGCATCACCCGTCCAATAGAAACGTGCCAAGGAAGGAAAAACGTCCATGCATGGAGGGGCACAAATCCCAAGGTGAAGTTCACTGTAGCGCTCCGATATTGACTCAAATCGGCTAGGACTTGATTGGAATCTTCCGAGATGCTTTTTGCCAAGCAAATTAGCCCTTTACTTTATTCAATTTGGCCTTTTTTGGAGATATTTTGATTTTATCCATTTAATAAAATAATTATTATTTTAATTAAATATTCTTCATTTATTGATTTTGAGGAAATATTTAATTTAGAGAAAAATAATCATCCAAAACTTAGGAAAAGTGTGTCTAGGGGTTAAATGAGTGTTTTGGCTTAGAAAACAAGTCTTTAATTGCCAAAAACCACACCTGAACCACTTAATTATTACAGTTTGAAAATTTTCAATTAAACCATAGTAAAAATAGTTTAATTAATTGAAAATTTTAATTATTTCTCTATAGTCAAAAATAAAAATAAAAATAAAAAAAAGTTCCACGCATCCGGGAAAAAAATTTCGGACAATGTTTTAATGCATCCCAGGGCTTAGGAAATGACCATAGAACTTACAAATAGTGTCTAGCAGGTTCATATTCATCAGTTGGACTCTAATAACCCCTCAAGGCCCAATTTTCAAAATCGGGCATTCCAACTTTGGAGGAAGAAGGAGAAAACCTCATCGATTATACTCGGCTAAAGGCAAAGCATAATTGACAAAAGAAAAAACTCCCTAGAATACTTTAGTTAAAAATTAAGTCCTAAGAGACCAACCCACTCAAAACCCCTACTAGCACACTTTATTACAATAACCCCATGGGGCATGGTTATTTCAGCACAAAAATAAAAATGAATAGCCAAAATTGGCTAGGCACAAAATTATGAACCTCTGGTACACTGGATATGAACATGGATCATGTTCATCAACTAGAGGCTCAACGGAAGGTTCAACTATTGTACAAAATAGTTGGGAACAGATCTCATCATCTCTGAGGAAATTCGTGGGGTAATCTGCTGGTGTTCTTCTCTCTCTATCTTGTGATAGTCTGGTTCTTGTTCTTAGAGACAGCCGCAACTATTGAGGGACTGGTTCAAGTGCTGTTAGGCCTCCTCCAATTCACGGCAACCCTTCTAGGGCTCTTCCACTGCTGCTCACACCCTACAGGATTGGTCTTAAGCCACCCGAGCCCTATTAGGGCCTGCTGCCCACATCCTACAGGATTGGTCTTAAGCCACCCAAGCCCTATTAGGGCCTGAAATACAGCCGAGCCCTATTTAGGGCCTGTTACGGTCCACAGCAGCCCTGCTAGGGCCAGACACAGTACATCTGAGCCCTGTCTAGGGCTTGCTCCTTGGTTCAGCAGCCCTGTTAGAGCACCTACAGGTCACGGAAGCTCTTATTGAGGTCTGCATTGGCAGACTGTAGCACCTGAAGGCACAAACAGGCAGGCCGAGGTTTATTGAAGGCTGATCCAGGCACATAGCAGCATACTCGGTCATCCAGTCATCAACAGCAGCACTATCATGATCACTGGGGTTTGATCACGGCAGACAGGTGGCTACAGACATGTGCTGGACAATCATTTTCTATCAGGGTTCTCTTGTTCAGTAAAGCAAATTCAAACTTGATGTAAAGGTCTCTCTCTTATTTGCTCATGTACAAACTCAGTCATCTCATTTAGAGGATGGATTTTTATTTGTCTAGGGTTTTTGTCCTTTAAAGGTTTCCCCATGAAAAACTTGTGTTCAATTTTGTGGATTGTTGTCTAATTTATGGCTGCTACAATCTCAGTATTACTCCTCTTAAAGTCGGCAATCTAAAAGGTTGTTACTGCTATTAAATTTATATACATGTTAATTTTCAACATGTACTTGTACTTCATCTTGAGCATATTAATGAAGCTTCCAGCTGTCCATATTTTTTACAACTTCCAGATTTGAATTTCAACTATATATGTTCTTACTTCTTTATGCATTGCTATTTACAATTGATTATGTCTTGCTGATTCGACACAAGTAAATGAGCAAATTATTAAGTGTATTAACATCTGATGAAGAATATAATGGCATGAGTTTATTATTGTTGTATTGCTGTGACAGTGCATTTTCAGCTCTGGTTGTTGGCTGATAAGTTACCCTAGAAGGGGTTGAAACTTATCTCATTGCTTGGTATCTTTTATCCTTGAATTGCCATGAAGTTTGGAGCTATCAAAAATTAATTATTGCAATCCTTCTGCTGCTGCTTCATACTCTAATTTACAGCAGTCCTATGGCTGAAAATTCTAGGGCTAAGTTTTGAGAAACCTTCTAAGAAGAAGGTGAAATTTTTGTTTTGCATTAATTGCCAGAGTGCACGAAATTTCAAAAACTGTGTTCATCATTTACCTTGATAAAGTATGCACCCATACTTAGACAACTCTAGGAATGAACTTCCATTAGTGCAGTTCCTACAATGTAAATATATTAAGGTACTCGTCACTGCATGCCTTTTGCTAGATGCATAGAGGACAAAAGTTTTGATATGTGCCCTTTTACGGCATTTTGGAGTTAGAAAAAAATGGCCTGCCATTCAATTCGATTTTTGAATGTCTAAATGCATAAAAACTTGCCTTTTAAAGAGACAAAACATTTGTTATCAGAAAGCAATAGACATGGTAGTTTAGATTGTATGGCATATGGCATTCAAATCAAATTCAGAACATTTTAAGAACAAATACCTGGTGCCTGAATGAAATCCTTGTAATTTCAGAATCCCTTCGCATATAATTTGATAAAGCAGAAAGAGGGAACACGAAAGCAGCTCTTCCAAGTAGAATTAACGACATAACTGAAGAAAAGATCCCAATGATTGTCCTAGGGCTGCAACCAAAAAAAATGAATCGTAAGAAATAATACAGGTCCAATGAATAAAAATCTGAATTGGATCAATTATCCTTGCAAACACTGATTTAAGAAGGTCTAATGATAATATTCATTACTCGGTGAAATGGAATACACAATTTAGAAAGAAACAACAATAGTCCTCATGTATAGCAACTTAAGCCATGAATAGGAAAGCTAACCTAGATTAATGCAATATTACTTCCAACCTTTAATGAGATATTTAAATGAGATTGCCCAGACCCAAAAAACACAAGGCCTTGGCCCTGAACTAAACTATCTTGTAAAAATATTATAACACCCCATTTTAATATTACAAAGCATATCATAATGTTACTAACCAAATGATTTGTTAGAAGCATTTAGATGGAAATATTACAATTTTGTAAAATGGGATCTTAGGTGTGGATACTCAAGGTTCCATTAAGTGAGGGATGAACTTGTGTCGGAAAAAATATTTTCAATGTTGTCTATTTTATTGTGGTAAATGGTAAAACTGAAGTTATAAATATCTAATAAAAGAGATTATGGGCAAGATCGCCTTGGGACTATAAAAGAGGGAACTATGATATGATTGGCAAGAAAAGTGTGTGTTGGAGAAAGTGATCCAAGAAGGAAATAATAACCTCACTCCTAATCATTAGAAAACCAAATCCACGCATTAACCCTTAGTCTAAGCCCAGCAACCTTCTTACTTCTACATACAGGCCACCTTGAGATGAGAGGCATTCTACATTCTGCACTTCTGCTTTTGTTTTACATATTTCACTAAAGATCCATTGTTTTGCCTTTCTCCAGTATTGCTATTGCATTCCTAGAGTACTGGCTGCTTCCCTGCACATTTGAGGAGATTACAGCAGAATATGTATGAAAAAAGCCTTAATGCTATAGTGTTTTAAGACTGTATTTACTATTCTCCTTCTTGATCTAGTTGGAGCTAGCAATGAGACATTGGTATGTAACTCGCCCATTGACCTGGTTGGGGCCATCAAAAAAGACCTTGATCTAGTTGTGGTTAACAAGGTATTCTGCAGTCATAGAATAAGTGCCTTCTCTTTTAAACGTCTTAAATTAAGATATCTGATCAGGGCTAGCAATGTAGTGTTGGACTAGCATATTGCTTCAATCTTGATGTAATTGGGACTAGTAAAGGTTATGATGCTACAAATAGATTGAAATTTGAGAAACAGTTATTTCTAAACCTATGGTTCCCTTTGAAATCATTGCCCCAACTTGGACATGGCATTCATGTAATGATGGTGAATTTGTTCCTTGGCGATCTGTTTCACAAAACTTCTCAAGATAAGTACTGAAAGCTGGACTAATTTTGTATAATTTTATGCTCTCACAGTTATGACTAAAATGTATTTTATAACTGTGCTTAGTTCTTTAAAACAATTTCCATGAACAGAGATAATGGTTCATATGGTCTTTCACGCATTTAACCTAAAATCATATTATAGTTTCAAACTATTATAAAATGGTATCAAAGTTGTCTGTGTGACCTCTTCTGTGTGTTTTTGAATCTCACAATAAGTATAAAGATCCACTTTCTTATAAAATTGTCCGAGTATGAGCTTTGAGTATGCTATCTTGTGGTTGCAAAAAACCGTTTTAAGATAGGTCATTGTTTGTGTGACACTATTGAGTGAGTTAGGGTACGTTAGAAAGTGGTACTATGTAATGTCCCTTTCTGAACGATCACTCTAGGAAGGCAACTTACTAGCCTATTTAATTCCTGTAGGTTAAAGTCGACGAAGAAAGGGAATTAATAATTATTTAATGTCAATTGGGTAAAAATTAACATTAAAAGTGACATTGAGTAATTATTTAAAAAGGAGACTTTTTAAAGAGGTCGCTTTCATTATTTAAAGGCAGAAAATGGAAAAAGTGGCAAAAATGAGTAAAAGTGGCCCAAAAAGGGTTAAAATGTTAGATTTTGTAGGATCACTAAAAGAATGATAAAGCACAGAAAAAAAACGATTATAGAGCTCGTTTAACCACGGTGATGATCTATCACCTCCTAACCATAGACAAAAACTATTTGTCTCCCCCGAGCTCACACATTCCAATAGAGATCGATGTACATCCTGATAGTAGTAGCACAAACCCTAAGAAAAATAAGAGAAACTTTCCAAAGTGGAGAACCCCAGAAAACACCTCTCCTAGTTGCAGTAGCGAACTCTTTCTTACTAGAGCAAACTTGTCTTGTTGTTGTGAGTTGAAATGAGGAAGGCACCCTTCTATTTATACTTTATGGTGTTGTTTTCTTAATTGGGCCGACTTGACTGCTTAACAAGGGCCAACTTGTCTTATGTGATAATAAAATACATTTTATTATATTTATTTATTGGCCCGACTTGTGTGAGTATGTCTCATGTAGCTACTTTCACCAACACTCCCTCTTAGCTAGGGAGGCATCATCAATATTATTATACTGGAACACATCTGGATCTCATTTGCACATCATGATTATCTCAAACATCTCTATATCATAAGGAAGGTCTTCCAACGCTATCTCAATTCGTCGAGAAGTGTCAACAAATCAATCTTTGTGCATCAGCTCAATCCAGTCCATTGAAGAACATGCACTAGCTCCAAAACTATGCTTTTCCATCGGAGAGTCACTCATGCATCAACTTGTTAGTTTTTTTCAACATTAAGCTAGCATTATTAGGATCTTTAACTGAGAGAATAAGAAGTACAGCGATCAAACACAAGAGACAATGAACACAGTGTTTTTCCTCGGGGAAACCATAAAGGAGAAAACCCCGCAACTTCCTCAGAGATAGAATCAGCACCAAAACAGTAAAAGCCCCAAAACAGTAAGAGATCTCCCAACAGCAGTAATCTTCTTCTTGACTAGCCCCAGTGTCTTCTCCTTCCTCAACTATGCGCTACACTTGAGTGTGTATGACTTGTATGATAAATAGAGACTCCAGTTCTCTATTTATACTAATCCCGACATGACTAAAGCCCTACTAGGGCCGACCTCTACTAGGAGAGTCTAATAACCCTAGTGCCCCGAGACTACGGGGACTTTAACACTTAAACAATCGGAGGGTTACCCACCATGACTTGACATGACTTGTTTACATTATTGATCCTCCCGATCGAAACATCAAGGCATGACAACATGACTCAAATACATAATAGATACATCCCGGAATAAACATCGGGTTACAATACATAAGATACATAGATGAATACATTCCAAAGTTACAAATACATCAACACTCCCTCTTAACTAGGAAGGTATTCTTTCGACACAATTTTCAACACTGGTCTTCTTCTATGTATCAACTGGATCATCTCATCATCTGCATCTCTGGTCTTTTTGAGTCTTCAAGTCATCTAAGTCATCTTCGTCTTCAAGTCATCGGATCTGGATCATCTCTCTATCTGGATCATCATGGGACATCATCTCTGGATCTGGATCATCACTCGATCTGGATCATCATGAGGCATAATCTCTGGATCTGGATCATCACTCGATCTGGATCATCATGAGGCATCATCTCTGGATCTGGATCATCACTCAATCTGGATCATCATGAGGTATCATCTCTGGATCTGGATCATCACTCGATCTGGATCATCATGAGGCATCATCACTGGGTCTGGATCATCACTCGATCTAGATCATCACTAGCTGTCATCACTGTATCTCGATCATCACTCGATCTGGATCATCACTGCTGGATCATCATCACTGGATCTCGATCATCACTCGATCTGGATCATCACTGGCTATCATCACTGGATCTCGATCATCACTCGATCTGGATCATCCCTGGTGCTATCTCATGATTCTTCTCGTCACAGGAAGTTCTACAGAGCCAACCCTTTTTCATGCTGGTTGTACGCCTAGCCTTCATGTAGGTCTTCTCCAGCACTTACATCTGACCTACTCGTCAAAAGGGCCCAGCACTCACATTCACCAGCATAATAGGACACAACTACTATCATCTGTGAAAGGGCTTCGGCACTTACATTTGACCTACTCGTCAGAAGGGCACAGTACTCACATCCATCCAGGCTGGAACACATCCTGCTCACAATGATGGAAGAGTTCTGCACTTCCATCCAGGCCGAAACCACATCCTACTCACAATGATGAAAGAACTTTGTTCTTTCACCCAGGCCAGAACCACATCCTGCTCACAATGATGGAAGATTTCCTCACTTTCATCCAAGTCGGAACCACATCCTGCTCACAATGATGGAAGAACTCTATTCTTCCACCCAGGCCGGAACCACATCCTGCTCACAATGATGAAAGACTCTCATCCAAGCGGGAACACATCCTGCTCACAATGATGAAAGATTTATGCACTTACATTCATCCAGGCGGGAACACATCCTGCTCACAATGATGAAAGATTTCTACACTTACATTCATCCAGGCGGGAACACATCCTGCTCACAATGATGAAAGGGCTTGCACTCACATCTGATCTTGTAGGAACCAATCCTACAGTCATATCAGAATGGCCCCCAGTCCTCCTCGACTGAGCTACCTGATAACTGACCAGGTGCCTCCATTCTCCTAGAGAATGGTACTTGCCCTTACATCCAACCTGCTTGTCAGAATGGCCAACACTCACATCTGACATGGAAGGAACTTAATCCTTTAGCCATGACAGAATGGTTCAGCCCTTACATCTGATCAAGTGGGAACACATCCCTCTATCACATCAGAATGGCTACTCAGTCCTAGACTGAGTGTTCCTGGTACCTCACCAGGCAACTCCATTCAAAGAATGGCAATTGCCCTTACATCTGTCCTACTCGACAGAATGGCTAGCACTCATATCTAACATGGAAGGAAGCAATCCTCTCACCATGACAGAATGGCTCAGCCCTTACATCTGACCTACTCGTCAGAATGGCTATGGATCTCAGCACTCATATCTGACATGGAAGGAACCAATCCTCTCACCATGACAAAATGGCTCAGCCCTTACATCTGACCATGGAAGGAACCAATCCTCTCACCATGTCAGAATGGCTATGAGTCTCATCACTTTCTCTTGGAGGAAACCTCGATCTGGAGAACACCAAGCTTCTCTCTGAAGTACTCGAACTTCAGCCTAGCCAATGGCTTCGTCAATACATCAACTATCTGATCCTCCGTCGCAACATACTGGAGCTTCACTGCTCCTCTCTGCACCATATCCCTGATATAGTGGTACTTGATCTCGATATGCTTCGACTTGTCATGGAACACTGGATTCTCTGACAACTTCACGCAACTCTGGTTGTCACAATGTATGCAAGTAGCATCCAACTGGAGATCAAATATATCAAATAGTAGCTTCCGTAGCCATACTGCCTCACAACTAGCTGAACAAGCTGCGACATACTCTGCTTCAGCTATACTCAGTGCCACACAGGATTGCTTCCTGCTAAACCAAGAGATCACACCTGATCCCATATTGAAGCAACACCCTGAAGTGCTTTTCCTATCAATGGTACTACCTGCCCAATCAAAATCAACATAACCCTCCAGGTTAATCTTTTGATTCGCATCGTACTTGAGCCCATAATCAATTGTACCCTTCAGGTATCTTAGAATATGCTTTGCAGCAGTCAAGTAAACATGTCTCGGATCTGTCAGAAACTGGCTCAAGGTGTTCACGGCAAAGCAAATATCTGGTCTTGTGTTTGTCAGGTACATCAATGACCCAATCATCTGACAATACATCGTAGCATCAACCGACTCTGATGAAGCATCACTCAATAGCTTCAGATTCGATGCCATGGGTGTGGTCATGGCCTTGCAGTCCATCATCCCAAACCTCTTCAAGATCTCTAATGCATACTTCCCTTGTCCAAGGAAGATTCCATATGCATTCTGCCACACCTCCATACCTAGAAAGTAATGCATCATCCCCAAGTCCTTCATTTCGAACTCAGCAGCAAGCTTTCTCTTTGTATCAGCAATCAACCCATCTGTACCTGTCACAAATAGATCATCTACATACAGTAGAAGTATCACTGGGTTGCCATCTTCAACCTTGTAGTAAAGGTTGGAATCTGCTTTACTCTTGGTAAAGCCCAAACTGGATAGAAAGCTATCAATTCTGCCGTACCAGGTCTTGGGTGTCTGTTTCAAACCGTACAGGGCTTTCTTCAATCTGCATACATGAGACTCTCTGTCATGTGTCTCAAAACCGAGTGGCTGTTCTACATACACTTCCTCTTCTACTACACCATTCAAGAAGGCAGTCTTGACATCCATCTGGTGTATCTTCCATTTCATCACTGCAGCCAGAGCAAGTACTAATCTAATGGAAGTGTATCTGGCTGCAGGTGCAAAGGTTTCTTCATAGTCTATTCCTTCTTTCTGAGAGAAACCTCGAGCTACAAATCTTGCCTTATACTTTTCAATGCTACCGTCTGCAGCATGCTTGATCTTGTAGATCCATTTGGAATTCACAACTGACTTCCCTTCTGGTCTTGGGACAACATCCCAAACATCATTCTTCATGATCAATTGATATTCTTCGATCATAGCATCCTTCCATTCTTTCTGTTCTGCCGCTTCTTCATAACTGTAAGGTTCTTTATCAATGAAATCACATAGTAAGGCTACATACCCGGAGCAGGATCTAGTCCTCTTTCTTTCTCTGTGATTTTCTTCTAGAGCCCCATATCTTTCCGTACCTTGGATGAGTTCTTGTACCCAAGCAGGTTTCCTCTTATGAGGATTCTTTTCCAGAGGTGGATCTACAGGTCTTTGTGGTTCTTCAAAATCTCGATCTTCTTCTTGAGCTTCTTCGTTCATGGTTGTATCATGAATTCTGGGTACTTCTACTTCTGTTTCTTCAGGTTCTTCAGCAGGTCTCTTTCTGGATTTGTTGTAGGCTGTGTCTTCATCAAATGTCACATCCCTGCTGATGTCAATCTTCTTGTATCCTGGGAAATAGATTCTGTAAGCCTTCGAGCTTTCAGAGTATCCCACAAATATGCCCTTCTTTCCTGAAGGATCTAATTTTGTTCTCTTCTCTTTTGGAATGTGTATGTACACAGGACAGCCGAATATTCTGAGATGGCTGACTTCTGGTTTCTTGCTGGAGAAGACTTCTTCAAGAGTCTTGTTCTCGAGTACTCTATGTGGAGTACGGTTATGTACATACCCTGTTGTTCTAGCAGCTTCAGCCCAAAGATGCATAGGAAGATCTTGATCATGAAGCATAGCTCTTGCAACTTCCATGATAGTTCTATTCTTTCGTTCCGCAATCCCATTCTGTTGTGGATTATAAGGAGTGGACAACTCCCTCTTAATCCCCAAACCTAGCATGAGGGAGCGCACTTAGCGAAAGGATGAGCTTAATGGCTTGGCATGAGTTGGATGAGATTTGGATTACCATGCTTTGGGGCATAAAGAAGGCAACTACCAAAATGTGAAAAGCTTAACCAAAAACCAAATCTTTCTTTCTTGGGAAAAGCACCCCTCTTCTGAAATGTGCCCCACTCTTGGAAAAAAAAACAATTTGATGTTTAGCAACCATTTCTTTCCTTCTGGTGACTTGTAACTCTTTAGGAATAATTCTATTTACATTTTCCAACTCACGGAATCAATTTTCGTCAAGTTTCCAATTTTTTATGAGTTGCTAAATTTCTCATTTTTTCCAATATTTTGGTCTTTTTGGGGTTTTTCGAGTAATAATTAATTTTGGAGATAAATAATTACTTGAAAACTTAGGAAAGTGGGTTTAGAGTTTAAGTGGGTGCTCTGGGTTAGAAAATGAGCACCCCCATGACAAAAACAACCTCCTAGCCCCACTTTTATGACTTTACAAACTTTTACAATTAACTTATTAAAAATAAACCTGTAAAGACGGACCCCGGATGCGGGTGTGAGTTAGGCCAATGTGGAGGCTAACGTGGCCCCTCCAGCCCAAGCTCAACCCACTGTCATTAATGGCCTTTAAGACCCAGGTAGACGTGGCCGCTCCTCAGCTCGACGACAGGACGATGCAGTCTCATCACAGCTTGGGCGCCATTACTTCTCCTCCTGGCAGTCGCGCCTCACACAAGCGCTATTCAATTGGGACGATGGCAACTACTGCGATCTTCCTGCTTTACTCCGCTGCTATGCTCTTCTGGCTCATTAGCGCTCTCCAGGTTCTTGATGCTCTCCATGGTCGCTATGTGCACCAGGGTCACCACCCCCTGCTTCAGGCTACATTGATTTGTCTCTTTGCTGCTCCGTGCCCCCGAATTGCTCTCCATTATCTGAGCTCGCCAACCCAAAGCCTTGCTCAAGCCACCCTTCTCAATTCTCTGCACAATACCACCTCCCAGCCATGCCTAGAAGACAGAGAGGCACTTCCCGCAGGGGACGAGAACGCCATGCTCGGTCAGAAGGCCAAATTCCCCTCTCTTCTCAGGCTAGCAACAACGGCTTCGACCTGGAAATTCCGGAGGAAGTGCAAAGAATTGTCTCGGATTGGGAGGACAAATTGTCTAGAGCGCTTGGTGCAGCTGGACGTACGGTGGAGCGCCAACAGAACTACTGGGTCTTCAAAAACCTGCTCACGCGCCTGGTCCTTAGGTTTAACCCACTGGTTCCACCACACCCAGCCCCTCATGTTCAACCACCCTCGGCTCCCCAAGAAACTGCACCACCGGGTCCTCAACCAGTCTTGCCTCAAGCCTCTCCATGTCCACCTGATTCCTTGGCCCCCTCCTCTGCTCCACCACAGTGCTCCATTCCCCCTCCGCATCTCCAACCCTCCTCCAGCACTGCGTGTAAGTTCTCATCCAACTCAATTGTCTCGAAGAAGACCTCTCCGTTACCCACCAAAAACCCACCTGAAATATCCGAGAAGGGAGACCCCAGCTCCACTGACGAGGAAATGGCGACATCTGGTGACAGTTCGGCGACATCTTCAGGCAAGCCTGCACATCCAGCATCTCCAAGTTACACATGTCCAATCATGGAAAAACCATGGCCTAGGCAGAAACCATGACCCGTGGTCGTTAAGGCCATGTGTCCTTCTGTCTGCCTGCATGGGCTACGTTCAGGTTCCTTACTAACCACGTGCTGCTCATTTTTTATCATGTCTGGTTTTCCTTTGTTTATGTACTGTCCACGTGATGGCTTTTGCCACACCCTCCTTGAACTATGGAGGTTTTGTCTTTGTTTAATTGAAAGGCTTGTTTTCCCTCTGAGAGGGAGGGTCACTTTTGATCTGTTTTCCCTCCCGGAGGGAGGGCCTAGCTACACTTTGATACTCTATATCTGCTCCACTTGAGCAGGTAGGTCTGTAATTATGCCTGTACCATTATTTTCTCTCTTTTTTTAATAGAATAGATCTCAACTTACAAAAAAAAAAAAACCTGTAAAAACGGAAATATATATATATATTATATATATATATATTTTCCGGAAATTAAAAAAAAACTATGGGGGACTTAGTACATAATGACTCAAATAATGATTAACATGGTAATATACATTGACACCTAGGTCTTAATAACCTCCCAAGGCCTAACCACCAAGACAATTATTCCAGCTTTGGAAACTTGAGTGAAAAACTCGAAAATTATTTATCATTTAAAAGTGATAGATAATTAACAAGGAAAAAACACCCTGGAATAATGTATTGATGACTAAGTCCTAGGAAACCAAACCTTTTACATAAAGTCATTTTATTACAATTCCCCGTGTGGTATGAACATGTTAAAAAAAATTTAAAAAATGACCTAGGAAGGCCTGCATGGACTTCTAAACTTGAAATTTGAACAAGTAATTGTTCATCCTTGACGGCTCACTTGAAAGTCCAACTGAGTGCAACTCAGATGGTAACCTCTCTCATTGAGAGGGAGTGTTCTCCTTGTGACAAGGATAATGGTGTGACTTTCCTTGAAAAGGAGAGAGAGGGAGCTAGTTGTTCTTTATGTTGACTCCTCTATAGACTGAATTGAGTTGATGACACTCCTCGATGGACTGAGTCGTGTCGGTCCTCAGAAGACCTTTCTTATTATGAAGAGATGTTCAAGACATTCATGATGCTCATATGATATACAGATGTGTTCTAGCGTGATGATACCTCCCTAGCTAAGAGGGAGTGTTGGTGTATGTTGCTAGATGAGGTATCCTCACAACATGTCGGCCCAACAAAGAGAAACAACAAAACAGTTATCCTTGTGCACCCAGGTAAGTCGTCTTCAGCTAGATCAACAAGTCGACCCCACAGTGAAAATGTTAGCCACCAAATCAGTATAAATAAAGGTGATGCCTCCCTCATTTGTTCACTCACTCAAGTTCACTCAAGCTATCTGATCTAGTTCACAAGAGAGAGAAGACTAATTCTGGGGCTGCTATCTTTGAAGAGTTTCTTTGCTTCATCTCCATCTTAGCTATGTATTTGGATGTATTTTGAATTGATTCTCTGAGTAAGAAAGGTTGTTGGGTTTTCTCCCTTGAGTAGAATCGTTTCGCAGGATAAATCTCTATGTCTCTTTGTTCCTGTGCATGGTTACTCTTCCAGTGATCCTACTTGTTTCCGCTGTAAATAATTGAAATATATAGCTGCTATCTTAAAAACACTAACAAATGAGGCCACCAGTATTATATATCATCCATGTCTAGAATGCCTATAAGTTTTTAAATCTAGAATTACAGAGTTAGTACAGTTGGTCAATAAGAATGCCTAAAGACTTTCTTAATAAGAAAGATAGAATTTCCTTAGCTTACGGGTGTAGTTGGGGCACTTTTGTAGTCATGGATATTCTAATGTAAATATAATGATTGTAGAAAAATGTAAAGATCCATTGCACACATTGTTCTTATTAGGAACCCACGTAATAGGATGAATTAGAGGATACAAAGGTGTTGCTTCTCCACCTAACAAGGCCACATACTTTTAGTCATCCAAATGGAAATCATTTGAAAGTAACAAAAGTTACCATACCAAGGCATTTAAGCACTTCTTCAAACTAAGAACATGATAAGTGAAACCCAATTAAGGATTCCCATTCATCATAGAACATTTTGGTTATGTATATTGCATTGTTAACAATGAAAACTAGCATTATTAGAAACATACAAGCATAAGTCTAAAGTTATGACACTAATGTAGCAAGTACCTTGACTTCGTCATTCTCCATTTCTGCATATCCAATGCATCCATCCCCACATAAAGAAATATGAATGTTTCTGCAATGAAAGACATGGTTGCAAACGAATGCCTACAAAAGAAGACAAAAATAAATAATTATTACAAATTCCATGCAAAAATATCACTTTCCATATGTAATGCATAAGTCACAATGTGAGGAAAAATTGTACAAGACATCAAATATTATAGTCTTCTTAAATATAAAAGTACAGAATAAAAGTTAAATGAATTAGTCCTATGCATTCAAGTTGAAATAAAATTATCCCATATTCTATTCCGTATAACCACGGCTTCATATGTGCACCGAAGTCGACGCAAGTTAGCATGCAATGCAACCTACTAAGACTCTAAAACGAAATTGCCAATGTATGTTTCATAATGGGTACCTTGAGTGAGAGGCCAAGGCATGCTAAACACCAAACCTCCTTTTAGCATAAACAAACATTATTAGCACTATCCGGCATTCATTGCCATTACCCATGCACAGTTATCAATATTCTATGGTTCCACCAACTTGGCAGGTTCATCATTGCTCATTTACTTTTAATAAAGTGAAAAGTCAAAAGAAATATGATACTCATACAACTCAACATGTCAATACTCATACAAAGTTATTTATATAGTGCTAGTTCCATGGTGTAACACTTTGACACTCATATGGTCTTGTTCTTATTTGTGACTTGTTTCACTTGGCATTGTTCTTATTTGTGACTTGTTTCACTTGGCATTGTTAATATTCATATCATTCCATGTCTATATCCATATCCCACATTCACCTCAACATGTTGATACTTGTACAATGAAATTAACCTTATGTATTATTTTCACATTAGCATGGAAGCAAAGCTAGTATCCATTTGCATCCACTTGTTCGAAGGCCATAACTAGAGTTCACAACAATGTTTTTCAACATAAGTATCAATCTATGGCAAAAGGGAGAACAAAGCAAATCAAGACCTATGAATAAGCAAAATTGTATTTATATGTTTACCTTGAATTTGTATTAGATATAGTGGAAATGATTACTTCTGACTAAAATATTGTTCAAAGATTTGTATAAAACATAACAATGACAATTACAACAACAAATATAGTAATTAACTTAATGAAAAGTCAAGGGTCACCCACTCCTTCACCTCCTGGCCAATCAATGTATATTATACGCCATAACAAGGCCCATTGTAATCATAAATTTATATCAATCATTTTCCTCAATATTCTAATAAACAATTGCAAAAAATACTATGTCAATCTTCTAATAAATATGGACTATTTATTACATTCGGTGTCAAAGCCAAATCCTTCAGCAATTTTGTGAAATAACTCAACCGATTAAGCTGCTATGAATTGTAGTTCTACAAAAGATAGTCAATTAGCATTATTTTGTACCACTGCCTACACAAGATGTAATTCTGTACAACACCCGTCACATTTATCCATGATTCCATACACATTCCTTACTAATGCTGCAAATCTTCAAATCC
The DNA here is from genome assembly GCA_001517045.1 of Pseudotsuga menziesii. Classification (NCBI taxonomy): domain Eukaryota; kingdom Viridiplantae; phylum Streptophyta; class Pinopsida; order Pinales; family Pinaceae; genus Pseudotsuga; species Pseudotsuga menziesii. Next base: position 594,122 of record LPNX010622924.1, read on the forward strand.
ATACACTGCTCTCACATCCTATACATCATCTGCTAGCCACTGTACTTTTTTTCATATGCCAGCTTCCATCATATGCTACTGGTATCTACTGTTGTCAACCAATGTCCCAATTGTTGCCACTATTTTCTTAATTTCTATACATTCTGTCTCCACTGCATTATTATTTGTATTATCATAAAGAGCCTTTAATCCCTGTGTGATTCCATGCGACTTTTCATATAGTTGTGCCGTCTTAAAATTATTGGTAATTTTTTTTCACTTGGGAATTTTATATATCAAATGACAAAATCAGCTAACCTTATAAAGTAAAATTATTAATCTAAATTATACTTATCTGCATAGTACAGAGTCACAGACAGTAAAGTAAAAACATGGATTCTGTGATGAAAAAAAATCAACACCAAAATGGGTAACGACGACTAGTTACAAGAAGATGTGAATCTTTATGCAAATGAAGCCACCACATAAAATAATGGATGAGATTGGGAAGTCAGAAAAGGAATTATGGGACAAAAGATTATGAAAGACGATGGCTACGGCTAATAAAGAAAAAAAGCAATCGTTACATATGTGGTAATAGATAAGTTTTGAAAAAAAGATGTGAAGACAAGCCATTACATGATTTGAAGATTTTGGACCAAAAGGAAGTAAAAATCTCAAACCTAGGAAAAGAAACCACTATAGGATATGATTCATAATCCAACAAGGACGAAACATAGTCACAAGTATCATTAGCATCGATCTCATGCACACCACATAATAAGAATGAAGATATGGTGTCACAAAAAAGAAATTATCACTCAAAATAAACAAATACAAGAACCAACTACAAAATATATTCTGCCTCATCTAAGGAATGTTGATAACACCTCAGAACCAAGAAAAGAAAAGAAATCCTACAGTCCCACTTACAACCAAGGTGGGGAAATTACAACTTAAGACCCTGAAGCTCAAAGGAATAATAAAAGATAGAAATGAACGATACCTGTAGATTCCCATAGTACTCAAACTATATAGACATTGATTTTGCTAAGCAACTAAACCTTTTTGTGAACCCCACCAAGAACCTCACAGTTACAATCATTGATGAAAACAAGGTTAAGGAGTAGGAAGATGTTATAAAATCTACGCGCAAATACATGAAATAGAACTACAAACAGGATTATATGCTTACTACATGATGACATGGAAATGGTATTAGGCATTGAATGGTTGACTCAATTGGGCACTTATACCACCAACCTCAAAAAACAGTTCATGGAATTTAAATGGCAAGGACAGGATTATAAAATATACGGGGTTGAGAATTCCACTCTCAAGAAAAGTGAATTACAATTAATGAAAAAGGGGCAAGAAATAAAAATGCACATACAATAGCGAAAGCAAGGAAAGTGGATTGCAAAGGAGCATCAAGGTTCCATGTTAAAACCCAGGTCAAAAGACTTCAAAATACGATGCACACGCAACAAAGGAACCTCACTAACAATCAAATCAAGAACCATGTCAAACCCCCACAACCAGACAAATGCAAGGATGATGCCACCCAGAAAACATGCTCAGCTAGAGAGAATCCTATTTACTATGCTTTGAGGACAAAGCATTCTTTCAGGGGGTGGCAATGTAACAAACATAATAACAATATTAATATAGTAATCATAGCTCACACACCCCTTCAACTTGTGAATAGTCAATGTATATTTATTAGTGTTACCAGATTCAGAATCGGCAATGAATTGGCGAAACAAAAGAGCGAAGAGTTTTAATCGGATCGGGATAGAAAAAATCGAGGAAATATCAGTGAATACAAAAAATAAAGATATGCATGTAATTTGAATTAAAAATAACATTTTTCACTGATATTCAATAATGCCATGTCCAAACAATGCATAATAATAATATCACAATATCAATAGTAAATACTAAATAGATGTCCAAAATATCATGAATGATTAACAGTATCTCATAATATGATATGAGTCCAGACTCCAAACATGATCCTGTTATCACAAATCATGTAGTTGCCCCATTAGGTGAATCCTATACAGGATGGCAAACGTGACAGGCAACCAAAGTTGTGACCTACTAAAACCCTAACCCCCAAAAGATGGATGGTTGTCACGTTGGTTAGGGATTCCTTCGCTTTATGCCATTGAATGCCCAAGTGAAAAGGGGGGAGACCCGATCTTGTCCTGAAAGGACAGATCTATAGCTAATCACCAGATCAAGCCCAAAGAGTGAATACGTAAGGTGAGAGCTGGAAACCCTAGATTTAAGGGATAAGCCACACTTTAAGGGATATTCGAGTACGGGTGTTTAAGGAATATGGAAATGTTACTCGAATCAATCAGATCAGTGGCTTACAGAGTTAAAACAGATCTAGAGTTGGTGTGTTTGTTAAAATGATCAAACACGGAACCCTGGGGGATTTAATCAGGAATATAGGAAATACCCAGGACAAGGTTGATTTAATGAAATTAAGGCTTCAACACACTTATTTGGGTGAAAGGATTCGACAATAAAAATACCAAACTAAAACCGTAAAAAAAACAAAGGAAATTGACAAGCAAGCCAGCCTGGGGTGTTTTCTCCCAGGCTGAAACCAGTGCCTGGAGATGGGCAGAGGAGTCCAAGCTTGACGTTTTAAGAGAAAGGGGGTTTTTTAGTATGCCGGACAAAACACATATCACAAAATTTACAATTGCCGGTGCAAATTGGTCCAGTGATTTTCCTACTACTAAATGAGGGTTTTTTCAATGCAGGAAATGATGGGCACTGCATGCAGAAAATAAAAGAAGAAGAAAATACATGTGAGACGTACCTGGATCTTATAGATGATTTTCGAGATGATGAAGAATGTTGGTTTCCCAATCAAATGAGCATTCTGGGAGCGTATCTTGATAATATTCAGCTTCAATCAATGACCCTAGCGCCCTGTTCAACATGCCCAATCAAAGAAAGATCTAAAGATCAGACAAACGAATAGGATCTGCATTATAAAGAAAGTACGGGAATGAAAAATCATTAGAGAAAGAATCACTCCTTGATTCAGATGAGTGGGTAAGGAAAAATATGCACGATCTATTCCGAAAACAAACTCAGTATAGGAGACCAACAATGCCAATCAACAAATCATCAATACATCAGAAGAACTTAAAGTGTTATCCCATACAAAATCTCTTTATTCAAATTCTGGTGCCAGAGCTCATGAATACAATGGGGGGGGGTCACCTCTCTTAAATAGTTTGAGAGAGACGTAAAACCTAAATTACTTTTACATCCAACGGTTCAGATTAACACATCATCAATGGTGGAGATCAGCAATACATAGATCAATACATGGATCAAGTGACTAAGTCAAAGAGGGGGTGCACTTTGCTCAAGGACGCCTATCCTAAGTGAAAGTCACGATACCATAATATGTGACATGATAACACATAGGAGGGGGTCACTAGGGGCTTAATTCACCCTAGGCCCCTTTACAACTTCAAATCATATAATATAATAGTGAAATACATCATTAGCCAATAAGAGGGGGCGTCCCTTGGTGGGCTTTCCTCACTAGCTGAGCCAAAATAAATAATTTAGAAATCTGTTGACTGAAAATTGTTGGGGAATTGTCCGGGATGCTGAAACACATCATCTGCCAAAATTCCAAACCATTTCCTTGACCCAAGAGGTCAAATCAATTTTTTCAGTTAATTCACTCGTTCATTTTTGTTGCCAGCTGGTACAATCTCTGGAAAATGATAAATCCACCATAACTTTGTGCAGGGTGCACATTGGGGCAAACTCACTACTCTGGATGATCTAGAGACATAGAAGAATGGTATAAGTGACTACTCATACCCCCTAGAACACTACATTGCTCTAGGAGAACCCAACATACTGCCATCTGTAATAAAATTTGATCATTTGGCCAATAATTAAGTGATAATAATCACTTTTCAGGAGCAAAGGGTCCAAACTCTCAAAATTGAAACCACAGTATTGGTCCTGGGCATGCCTGGAACAAATATAGACCATGTTGTTTTTTGAGTCAGTGCCTTGGGAACCGTGCTTGACTTGGTCAAACTGAGTTGACCCAATCAAAGTACTTAAACTGAAGGTGAGAAGCTGTATCCCTATGATCCTGCAAGCATCTAGGGTAAGAAATGCTCCAATGATGTATATCAAAACAATGCTTAAGCCAAGTTATTCATAATCATGTTGACAATAATAATAAAAATAAGAAGATATACCTGTGCTTCTGAAAAATCTCGAAACCTTTTGGAAATCTGCTTGTTCATGCCATACTTACAAAGGGTAAACAATGTGCTACTGCTGGGTGAGGATGGACAGCAAGGTTGAGGCAAAGGGTGATGACTTTTGACTGACTTTGACTTTGTGATTTATCCGAATAATGACAAGTACACACAACCAAAGTGACATATGCATGATAGACTGAACAATAGGGAATGGTGGTGTCTCACAGGTGGATGAGCTGATCTGAAAAGTGTCCATTCAACCTTAACAATCATGTCTACGAATCACATCCAAGCTGAAGATCAAGCTCCATGAGGATCTTTTCTAGAACCCTTGCGTTGAGTACACAAGAAACTGTAGTGAAGAGATCCTAGGGGACACTTAGAATTAGTTGTCCCTGACTCCATCTCACATCAAAACCCATGGGCTCCGTGATGAATTTAATCATTACATTTCACTCAGATGGGCAGCAATCTTTAGATTTAGCATCTGTTTATCCACTGCTTTATTTGGGCCTTTAACAAGTTCACTTCATAGCCTTTTTTATTTGTGTCGAAAGACACGGTTTGCAATTTCATTTGCAGGCTTGCATTTCATAATATATAACATATAGTTCATAATGCATGTAATGATGGTAGACATATTGCTTCAACTTTTAGCTGACAACTTCTAGGGCAACTAGGGGGAATATCCACAGTCAGGACCAAACATTGGGGGCAACCAACCACAGAGGTCAAGGCTTCAAAACCCAGCTCGCCGAAGCTTAGGAACCAACACCAGTGGGTTCTCTTGGCCCAGAAGAATCAAGACTTCGGCAAGTTTTGTTGCACAACTCAGAGCCAAGACACAAAACAACATGGGATCCATCATTCATAGAGGTCAAAATGGGGAAAGGATCTTCAATCTCACAAGTCTCAAACAGTCTAAGTCAGAGGACAAATTTTACAATGGATGAAATTGGATGGACAAGGATAAGTGATACATGGAACCAACCTAGCACTAAGGTTTATTATTTGTACAAGCATGGCATGAGCAACAGTCTTCACATCAAGTCCCTTGATTAGTCATAACAAAGGTTAAAGCAATAGTAGATATAAGCATAGGTCACCATAATCATCCTAACCCGATAAGCATAGGCATTTGTCATACATCATAGAGCAAAATCAAACCAAAGAAGCGTATACTTGATCTCACCATAGATACCTGTCTCCAACTGATAATCCCCTCTATAACTGTGTGTACCAACTCTGATTTGTTACTCTGCTCCAATGAACTAGATCATCATCAAAAGCATCTCAATGGACTTCTGAATCTCAGTCCTGGCAAGGAAAATCTGTTGAACAAGGCTCTGGAATGGCTGAAACTGTAATGATCCATGCTAATACCCCAAAATAGAATAAAAGATAAGTATGCATGCTGCATCATGGAAGCCCAGCTAAAAAATGTATATGTGATAACACCTGGCTCCAACTGGGACAAGTGCTCTAATGAAGAGAGTGCTTGAGAACCTCATAAAGCTTTGGTCTGCAGCACCATCAACAACAAGCAATCCAGCACATCCAGCATTATGCTTCCTTTCCAAGCATTACCTATTACCTACGCACATGGAGGTGAGAAATACCATAGCAACATGTATGGGAAAAATATATGCAGAAATAAACTAACAAGAAATAAATGTTGGAAAGTAAAGTGTTGAAAAGTAAATTCTAATCTAATCACTTCAAATGCAGTAAAGAACTAAAAACATAAAAGACTACTGCTCAGAGAGATTATTCAAACCCTACCTACTCTAACCTAATCAATCAGACAAGTGTTAAGTAAAGTCATAAATCCAATGCAACCACTTGCTGAATGGATTGATTGATCTTTCTTCGCAGTTAATGAGATAACATGTCAGAAATGGTTTGGAAGAAATGTGAATGAAAATCAAAACCATTCTAACATGTTGCCCGATATTCAAAGAAAAATGTGGAATAAAATCATGCAAAGGCTGGAACTGATTTTTACAAACTTCATTCATCAAAACACTGATGGGATCATAAAAATAACGTGAGTTCACCTTTGATGAAAAAAGACAATATGACTGATGATTCAACTCCGCTAGGCAATTATTTGTTCTCTCCTCTACATGAGTAGGACACTCACTTCTGTTCACTCCAGAAAAAAATGGAAAAACCAGATGGGGATAAATTGTAATGTGATAAAACTACGATTGAAATTAACCCCTCTTGTTGTTCCAAAATGGAGAAAAGATGAAATTGATCTTTATGCACCTTCTCCAGCCATCCATAAGACAAATTTACAATTGAAACATATTATTCATTAAAGATGACTGAAATGAGATATGAAGTGCCTTTTCTCCGATTATGCGACAAAGTTCAAACTCCTAACTAGAAATCTTGAAAGTAACAGCTTGATTGGACCACAAACCCATTCAGGAAGACTCAAAAAGTTGGGATAGGAGGGTGGATGGAAAATTTTCTCCCAAATGGCTTGGAATAATTGATCTCGGGATTTGATGAGAGAAGAAAGTTTTCAATTGAATTCCAGGAATGATTGCAAGATGATTTGAAGCAAGGTCAATAACCATACATTGAACCGACACATCCTGATTAAGGATTGGATAAGGAATTTTTTCGATACCATTAGAACAAGGATGTTCACTTACAATCACATCATAATTACCATGTGATTGATCTTCTTTCGAGATATGATCAAAATTTGATTCAAAATAATCGTCAACCAGGCAATGAGGATCTTTGATGGATTCATGGCTAAGAGAATCAACTATAGATGGTTCATGGCAGTGATCATTTTGTTCTCCCTCTTTATCTGTGCCTTCTTGAGGTAATGATCACAAGATTCTAATAATCTCCTCCTCTATATCAATATCAAGGTCATTATCCTGAAGGGTCAACATTTCCTCGTCATCATTCAAAGGCATATTCATTGTTGGCTTAGGAGAGGAGTGTTGAGTATGGTTGTCATTGATAACAAGCCATCAATGACAAAGGGACATGGCAAGTCGTGTATACTAGGTGCCAGAAATGACCCATACTGTGGTCATTTGTTGAAGATGATATGGCTTATGTGTTGACAATGAAGTTGTTGTTGTCCAAAACTGGCACGCGTGTGCTGAAGCCCAAAAGGTGAGCTTACCAGGTCGGTGACAACTCTCGAGAGAGAAGCCAATGTCACCACACTCCTCTCTCCTCGCTTCAGGTTGGCTCTTCTCCAACTCAAGGGGGGCTTCCCTAAGGTAGGATCGCTAAGGTAGGTGCAACGAAGGGTAAGGTGAACTGAAGAGGATGCCTTAGAGAAACATTTGTAACAAAAAAGAAAGGTATTTTGATTGAGTGATGGGAAGGAAGGGAGGATCAGTCCATGAGGGAAGACCAGTGTCAGTATCAGAAGGGAGAATGGAGTCAAAAGAGGACTCAGGGAGGCCTTGTGTTTCACAGAAGTGAAACTAAACTAGTACGTTCCATAATCAAAGACGAGGAGAATGTAAGTATAACTGACTATTGTCCATTACTCCTAAGATCTTTAAAAAACATAACGTCGACAAACAAGTTGACAACTGCAAATGCTTGCCCAATGGACTAGATTATAGCCTTCTATGCTAAGTTTACTCTACAACTTATGAAAAACACGCAACCATGAAAGAGATGCCCAATATATCCAAAAAACCAACATGATTTTCTATTCAGCTTAATGGGGAAAAATCCTCCCAACTTTTTTCCATCTGTTACAATGAAGAAGGTTGGGCCTTTATAGGCGAAAAACTCTTCTCATATCATTTTCAAAAAAGGAAAAAATAATAATAAAATAATTAGAGAAAAAGTGTGATCTTAGATCCACTTTTTTCTCCACTCGAATACCCTCAAGGACTACTACTCTTTACTAGAAGTCTAAAATCTACTATATTAAAGGAATTACCACTTAAACTAACTCATATATCAAAGTAGAAACAGTTTATTAAAAAGGACCCACACTTTGACTAGCCGCTAAAACCATAAACGCCAATACTGAGAGCCAACTGCCGGCTTTCAAGCACACAACTCATAACCATGAACTCTTGTCTTGTAAAATCACAGGAAATCACATTTGAACTCCATGACTCAACTATCAGGAAGGGAGACCATGGGCATGAATGCACTCCAAGTCTACTAGTGGGTGGGTACGACCAGAATCGCAACCTCCAGAAGAGATCCATGTTTGCTAGAAATTGTTCTCGGGTTGCCATGGTACCATAAGTGGACACCTCACGAAAACTTAAACCTTTGAGACTCCATGAATCGACTCTCTCAGGATTTCAGGCTCCACGTATTTGCAAACTGGTTGTGTCTTTGAATGATTGGGTCGCTAGATGCTGCCGACAACTCCTTGAAACTGTTCAACAGTCAAACGAAATATTATAATTGCATAAGTCATGGCCCAACTAAAAATGATGACGAGAAAAAGCTCATGATTTATCGAAAGACTAAAGTTGATGCATGCAAACGCCAATATCCACCTGATTCCCAGCACTTATGCAAATCAATTAGACTCTTGGTCCAATTGAAAACGACACCAAAAACCCGTGAAGAATTCCACACAAGTTGAGCAGTCGACTGCCTAATACTTCATCACAAAACTCGCCTAGTAGAGTGACAGCTATCAATGGTGATGGTTATTTTTATCCTAGCAAACTCAACATCCGACTCAGAACACCATCCACGCCAATCCTGCCTCTCGAGCCAAATAGGAACGTCGACTACATCATACAAGAAGCCAATGATGACCGGTTTGGGCTCCACGTGGAAGAAACAACCCGTGACTATGACTTCCCTTTACTCAGCACCGTCAATGAGACTGGCCATAGAGATTGAGATTTTCGCTGATGATAATTTGCTATATCTGTCAAATAAAACGCTTGGAGGAAAAATCTGCATTACAATGAATCATCCTGAGAGACAATAAATCCCGTCAAAATGGAGACTGAGAATAGTTTGATCGCTGAATGTGAATGGACATGTATTCTGAATGGAAACTAAAACCTTTATTAACTTCAAGCATGCCTTCTCAGCAAATCCACAAAGTTCACCATGGACATGCTCAAAAACAGAGCGGTATTGAAGCATTGATTGGACTACTTGCAGAAGTAATGGACATACTTTCTTAACTTGTAGGACCATTCGAACAGACTTAGCATCCGTTGGGACACCAAAAATTAGCATACGCCTCTTCGCTTTCAAACATAGCAACCAGCGATCACATGTTAACTGCAACTTATCTTTCCATTCTGATGAGAATACACTTTGCTCAGAGGATTGCACTACAGAAAATTCATACAAAATTCTTTGGGTATCACTGCACCACTGATGCCAAGTATAATCAAAATGTTGGGTAGTAATCTCTTCAAAGTTACGGTGACCTATTGCTAGACGTTTAGTTGATAGCTTCTTCAAAGTTTGTTGTAACATCATACAAGCCCTCTGAGAAGTAAGAATGTCAGAAAACAAGAACTGCTCTGTAAAAGCAACTCCTGCCGTTCTTTAGGATAGTCGATGCACGCTATTTTTGATACAATAGTGGCAAGTTGGTTTGCAACCTGATGACTTTCCTCTCTTACAAGATGTAGAAGCTTTTCGCGCAAATATGTTTTCTCTTTGTCGCTGATAATTTGTTGCCTCCAATACCGATTTACATTGCTTTTTTTTTGAAATAGATAGAAGCCATCCACTGTACATTGGATTGATTCCCCAAATCCTTTGCAAAAATTATCTCCAATAGGCAAGAGCAGAAACCCGACCTACTTTCATATTCTGATAAAGCTTCCTCAACGGGATTATGCAAATTCTCATCTTCACTCAATGCATCAGTCGATAATCTGACTAAACTTTGAGGATCATCCATTCGAACTGCCATCTAAGAAACTGTAGTACCAATTTCTTTCAAAATGAATTTGACTGCAACTCCAGGAAAATCAGCTACAGCCTTATGGTCTCTTCTATTGCTATCCTGCAGCATACTGTGTAGCCTCAAATTATTCCTGAACATCATGCTACCATTCAGGTGGTAACAGCCATAACACTTAGATGGTTTGATGGCCCATGCTCCCACTTAATGACAACAAGATGGTGGTTTGATTGTCCTTGGTTATTGTATGTAACCCTTAGATATTGCTCTTGATGAAATCCATGGTAACACAAACAACTTGACGCCATAAGGAATGTTGAAGAACGTTGAAATTGAAGAAGCCCTTGGACACTATTGAAATTCATGCTATGATTAAATCTATTATCACATATATAGTAGCCGGGCTACCATATTCTATTTTTCAGATTCAGTACATTTTTTCAGCCAGATCTCCTACATATGAGATGCTAAGATGAGCAGTTTTGATGGATCATTATGTTACTAGTGGACTATTGTACTCTCCCATGCCAGGATTGAGTTTCAGGACACTCAGATTTGAGGACTGATGCAGTCATTTAGTCATTTGCAGAGCAGTTTGTGATGCCCAAATTTGTATCAGTATTTTCTCATCGGACAGATGATGGTTCAAATGGATTATTTGCATGGTTATGACTCGGCTTATATATTGTGTTATGGTTATCATTGCTCTTATACTCATTTTTGTGACATGTATTAGCATTTAGTATCATGATCTGGCAGTCATATAAATATGTGGACTTGGATGTATCTATACTATTATTTGATGTCCCTACTCAGACTTGGAAGTTCTTGATCTATACTCATTGGTTTTACCCTCCTTAGGGAGAATAGAGGTAGTCATCCCCACCATTTTTTAGCTTGCTAGTGTTGGTTTCATCTTGCACTGTCTCCACACATCCATTACCTTCCAGTTATGTTTTAACCCAACCTACTGCTTGACTTGTGGCATGGAGGACCTTTCCCTCGCTAGAGCCTTTGTTGGACAAATCTCCCTGTTTATTTGTGTCTCGACTCTGAGTTACCTAGGATGTGTTTGCTTACCTGAAACAAGTAGCGCTGGCATCAATACAATGTATCTGGAAATGAAATGAATATCTTGCAAAAAGCCCATTCATGAAAAGTAGTGTTTTTCAACATACATGAATGAAAGGCTAGCCTAATGAAATTGGCTCTGAAAAATATTGTAATGAAATATCTTAAATATTCATGAAAAGTAGTGTTTTTCAACATACATGAATGCAAAACCTAAAATAATAAAAGTCCGCATAAAAGTGCGTAGACCAAGGCTATGGAAAATCAAAGGCCCAAAAAAGCAATGGTTCCTAAAAGTTCTATCTAAAGATTGTTGGCCTTACTTGTATTGAGTTGGATTGTGAGCATTTGTCAAGGTGAGTAAGCTCCTCTGAAGTAGTTTACCCATTTGTGAGGCACTGCCATCCCCTTTGTTATTGTTTGTCCAGCATATGGCTAGAGTGTGCATTCCCTTTCCATATCCAAAGTGTCACAATGTTGAGTTGGTGGTCATCCTTTATCCTAGCCTTGAAAATTTTAGCCCTCACCCTTCTCTAACAAATTGACTACAACTATGAAGTGAGTATGGTCTTGAAAGTTTGATCTGAGTTATAATAAATAAAACTCTATATATATATTTAGTTGATGTATCGCCAGTGAAGTGATTGCTACTTGTTATGATTGTTACTTAAATGATTTGTAGAGCATGTCTTAGCCTTTGAACACTTGTAGCATATGGATGCCAGCGTGAGCTATATTGGTTATCTGATCATTTACAAGTTATTATTTTGTATATTGGATATTGCTGATGATTAGGCAAAGACCTGGAAAGGGTATGAGTATATACCCTAGATGGATTTGGACTCTCCGAGTCTAGTGAGACAGCTTGTTTTCAGTTTCGGGCACTTGCAGAGATGATCAGGCTCACTTTACCCTTCTGATGCAGTTTTGCTTCACTGGATGATGTGTCTAAGCAAGGAGATGTTTTTATTGAATCTCCTAGGGCACTGTATGGGCATGTTTATCATTGTTGAAAACTAAACTAAATAGTTCAACACTAATCTTCTTACTTTGCATGCTTATCATTGTTGAAAACTAAACTAAATAGTTCAACACTTATCACTTTTTCAAGTCAAGAAGGGTTTCAAGTCTTGACCTTTAGCCAAGATCCTCTTTGTTCAAAGCCAACATTTACCTATTTGCAAGATAAGAAGTCTCTCGTTTCCATGAGTGAAATTGTTATAACTCAAACAAGTCAGCATTATTTCCATTTCACTCTAATTTCAGCCATCAACACTTGCTTTGCTTTAAACTTGAATGGTTTATTTGTAATTTCATCATAAGTGCAATAACTTAATGTTTTATGTTTAAATGCTATAATTGGCTTCTGTTCATTTGAGCACTTAGATTATAAAATGGAACGTGTTCAAGTATTATATGTGTTGATACTATTTATCTCATGACATTGATTAAACTATTTGCTTAATCTCAAGAACTCATGTTATGATTCCTGAATTCATGGAGACTTAGATTTAATTCCTCACAACTCCCTTAAGTCCTCTTAACTATCAAGTCAAGTGTATTATACTTGAACTTTACTAATCCTCCTTGATACACTTGGTCTTCTTACAAATCAATTAGGGTTAGTACTTGAGAACGCTAGCCCAGCCTGCACTGTACCCATTTTAGGGTTGCATGTGGAACCTCTAGTTAGTATCTGGAAAACCTTAGTTGGGGACACCTCCTATGGCTAGTCTACACTTCTTTTAGGATTCTAGAAGACCTAAATAGGGAGAGGCCTACTTGTTTGACACTTAGGGGTAGATCTCTGAGGTTTTGCTGGTTTAGCAGTTGATTTTCCTTGCATCATTTAAGCTTCTAGATTTTGCAACAGCAATACTTAGGTTGGTTACATTAAATGTATAAGCTTGACATAAAATCATGGCAACTGCAATGCATTACTAGGTCAGCCTATTACACATTTAGGGTTACCTATATACATGAAGGAAAATTGCCATGATTTCAGGCCATTTATCGTTATCTTTTATGTTTCTTCCTTTTTCTTGCACTATAATTTATTTTTGTCCTTGACAAGAATGTCCTCTAAAATCATAAGGATGCATTTTGGTGTTCCATATTCCATGTTAATTGCCTCATATAAGGCCATAACAATCTGTCCTTGATGAGTTATGATGGTAGTCTTCATCCCAATATTAAATATTAGGCCAAAGACCAAACGTTTTCAAAGGTAACTACCCACATGGAAGTCCATGGATAAACACATATCAATTCTTCAGACTAACCTTAATCAAAAGGTGGCAATATACACACCTACCAAAAGCCATCTACCTTTCTTAAGAAGATTGAGGTCGGATTGAACTCTATCGAGGGATGGGGCATTATTCAACCAATCCAACAGCCATTGAGATCGTGTTTAATACTACCAAGGATGCTTGTAAGTTGTATGGCTTTTTCATGATAGGCGTTGCACACAATAAAAGTCCAATACTATGCTCTGTGACTTTATAAATATTTTGATTCTTTTCAACCATAAAATCATCTAGAAAATATTGCAGCCACTCTTAACCTCCTCTGTGTTGGATTCTAATCATCTATATTATGTGCATCCAAAAAAAATTAGATACCATAACAATTTTTTGAAGTAGTAATTTCTTTATGTCAAGTATACCATCTATTTCTCTAATGAAGAACTTCCTACAACATGGCATTTTCCATGTAATGGATAAATTGCATGTATATGTCCTTTCCACTTGATTTCTATATGTCTCTAATAAATGGACCACAAATGACTCCCTCTCTACCTACAATTATGTAACATAATTTTTTGCATTTGGACTTCCACATACATCATGTTACCTCCCGAACTAGCATGCCTGATTAGAACCCAAAAGAACAATGCTAACCCAAGGGAAACCTAGAGAGGCTACCCAATTTCACCTCAGTATTTCCCTCTCTACACTTTAGGTTGGCTCTCCTCAACCACTAGGGGGTTTCCCTAGAAAATATGATTACTGAAGCTTAGACAATGAAGCACAAAGTGATATGGGTGTAGCTTTAGCAAAACATTTTTGTGTCTTTTGTAGTATACCAGAAAATGGAGTCAAGGAACCAATCCAAGAGGGTGAGTTCACGAATGGTTAAAGCAGTAAGGACCACTAAATCATGCCACAAGAAACCTTAACATGCTGAAAATAAGGTGAGCAAAGCCACATGTACAAGTCTCAATCAAGAGATAGTAGGGTGCCTCGATGAAATGAGGAAATATACCAAGTGGTAACCCCGACTCCTAACCTCCAAAGGCTCACCAAGGTAGTGCTACAAGAGAATTAGTCATCAATGAATGACCCTAGATCCATGGTTTGACCCCCTTGGATCTCCTCCAATACCAAACAGCATCATCAAACCATCAAAGAGCACGCAATAAATCCTTTATTATGTAACACTACCTCAAAATATGGCTGAAAATGATGTTTGGGACACCTCCAAGGTGAACACCCTCTATGAATGAGCTCCAAAAATGTGAACACTCCCTCATCAAAACATAGGAAGATGTGAAATGAAGGCTCACCAACCTAAACGTCCAGCACAATGACATAGATTTGTGTGCAAACCATCCTCCAAGTGGAGCATTCCAATAAACAAGTTCTCCAACAAAAAGAAAGCATCTTAGATCTAGGGTTTTACCACCTAGATAACCATCAAAACTCAATGACCTCATCAAACTGGGGTAGATATGAATGCAAGTAACCCTCCATGTGAAATTGTTCCATCAAGTAGTGCTAGGAATGAGTCAAAGTAGCTCTCGAAAGTGAACACTTCAACCATAAAGATGGATGAGTGTGTAAGCAACCTCAAAGGAGTGGGCACTCTGTTACCCCTCCAAATGCATCTGCATTTTAAGTGGTTAAGAACTTAAGACACTGTTTACAACAGCAGTATGAATAATGTTGATGAGTGGCAAAGATGTCTACTGTCAGAGTGATGGAAGAGGAACTTGGTAGGCCTATTGAGATCTTTGAAAGAGCAGGACTATGTAATGATTCAGCTAACATGCCAGATGTTAAATAAGAATATGGGTTTATAGAGATGAAAGGTGGACTGAAAGCTGAGATCTGTGCTATCAAGCAATCTCTTTGCTGGATAATTAAACTCATTAAATCTTTCTGCAAAAGCAATGGAATAACTATCAGTCCTATAAGCATGGGTTTGTTCGGAATGCCACCTCAAGGGTGAATTTTTCGTGTTGTGGATCTTCAGCTGAGAATATCATTTGGATATCTTCTTGCAGCTTTGTCTGAGATTGGGTTAACAAGGAACATAATCTACTCTTGTGCCTACATTTGTATCACCAGTGGTGGGTCTTGGAAGCAGAGAAAGTTCACACCCTGGTTTGGCATGAGCTACAGTTGGATTAGGCACATTGCCAAAATCAGGGAGGGACTTAAGTCGAGGAGTATCTTTGGGTATTCCTGGTTATGCCGGCATTGGAGCAATGAGCTTGGGCTGAGGTGAATAGGGGGACTTCGAGGCATTTGTTGATCTTCCTGCTACAGTGGAAAATGTAAGCACGAGAGCACCGGCCAGTCATCCATTGAGGCCTCTATTTCTCAAGTAACACACATGTTTATCTTTGGGAATTTGGTAAAGTGACAGCAACTGCAACTTATGGTGTTCTACCAGCTGCAAATATTCCTCCCCCCTATGCACTTGCATCGGTATCAGCTGTGCAATTTGAACGCTTTGGACATAGATTTGCCACTGCTGCATTGGATGGCACAGTTTGTGCTTGGCAACTTGAAGTGGGAGGGAGAAGCAGCGTTCAACCCACAGAATCTTCTCTTTTGTTTTCGTCAACATGCAGCAGATGTAGCCTTTGTTGGTGCCAGTGGATCTATACTGGCTGCGACAGGTTTCAGTTCAAATGGTGTCAATATGGTGGTATGGGACACTCTGGCTCCCCCAAACATTTCTCATGCTTCAAGTGTATGCCGTGAAGGTGGTGCTCGTTCTCTTGCTATGTTTTGATCATGATATAGGAAGTGGACCTATATCTCCGGGGCGATATTGGAGTGCATGACTTTCGTTGCATTGCTACTGGTAAAACTAAGCGTCATAGACTGAATAAAGTTCAAAACTGTGATTGAAAAGGTCTTGGAGTGGTATGTGACAGGTCTCCTGTGTTGCATCAAAACAAATGCACATGACAAGTCCAAGGGCATCCACTTCAATCTTGAAAGAATGTTAAACTCCACTTGACCATATTGTTCTGTGCAGAGGATAGCCCAATAGAAAGGTACTCATAAAAACTTATTCGTGGATCATCAGATAGGGCACGTTTTCAAGGTTATCACATCACTGAGATGAGTTCTGTTCCGGTTCAGCAGGCCAGAAGCTTTTTATTTCGACTGTCACAACGCCTTTCTACAGACTTGGTTTGAGTTCCAAATCAGCCTCAGACTCAATCTGCGTGGGATATCATCGCTGTTGGTGGGCCTTCCCTCAAGCATCTTTCGGGCGTGATTAAAGGAGTTGTTTCTCGGGATTTTTCAGCATACTCGTGCCTGAGCCTACCTCTTCACGTGGAGCTCAAACATACCACCAATTTTTCGTTGAAGGCTTCAACAAGTGGCAGCCAAATTCTCTGTTAAGAAACCGAGTGAGAGTGATTGCGCTGACACGAGGAGAGCATTTACGGCAGTTTCTCTGGCAGTGATGGTGTTTTTCTCTGGCAGTCGTTTCCAAATGAGTTGTTTCAGTCATTATGATAGATTTGAGAATATAGCGATTTGGTTCAAATATCCTGGTGACCGATTTCTTGATTAGCCGCCGATAGAAGATGTCTGCACGGTTACGTAGAGTCCACCCACTGAATTCTTTCAAAATAGCACATAGACATCACGCTGATCGTTATCATTCTCAGCTGACACTTAGGCCATGGTATATGCGGCGTATAGTATGTTCTTCTTGACAGCCAAAGCACCAAATAGAAACCTCATGACAGTTACCAGTCAATTGGCGTCCTTCTGGTAGCTGTATGTTGAAGTAGCCAGCATGATTACTACCTAGAACTCGAGCTCGACGTTTCCCAACGCCTGCGTGAGTCGCTGAAAGGTGTAAGTTCCAAAGTTTTGTTGCCCGCCATGGCTCCACGATTTTCTTTTTGGCAGCCAACTGTAATGCACAATCGCAGAAGATCGGGACTCATGAGCTCTATTTGACAGTCGTTGGGACATCCTCGCTGATTGTTGGCGTTATCTCTGGCATACCGTAGAGCTTTTGGAGCAGGCTTTGAACCGTGGCAAGTAATCTTAGAGGACAACTCATGAAATTTCACATTGGCCGCCAATAAACATGAATTTAGCGTTGAGGAACTGATTGTAGTTCGATGGTTATATTGGTCCCGATCACTAAAACCATCGCTCATTACATCACCACGGCCAGTTAACTACTGTCAGTTCCCAGCTGATTGAGATGGGTCATTACCTTTTTTGTTGACTGGGAGTGGTCTTTTTACTGCGCCGAGGAGAGAACTGTGGTCTACGGAGTGGTAGTTGTGTAAACTTCACTGGCACAAAATCATGCATCGGCGTGTTGTTTCACGTGAAGGCAGCCAGTCGGGGCAGGCTCCACAGCGCTTTGATTATTGGAATTATTCATCGTTGGCTCAAATTCGTCCATTAGCCTCCTTTGAACTGGAGATCACTGTTGATTATTCATTCTCTGTTTAGCAGGTTGCTCTGTGTGTTGAAAGCATAGAGTCATCACTTAGTGGCTAAAGGTTACTATTTGTGGGATCCACGTGGAAATAGCGATTCTGTTTGATTGATCCGATTGTATTTGGTTGCCTTTTTTTTATGAGAGAGCAGTTACCTTAAGTGATTTCCTTTAATAAATATGATTTAGTGATGTATTTGGTAGGCGAGGAAAAAGTGGATCAAGATCCTCTTTCCACTTTTTGTCTCATTTTTTATTATTATTTTTTTTTTCTTTTAAGAGGTTTTTTAGCCTATAAAGAGGTGAGCCTCTTTCATTGTAATTGGGCTGGGAGGATTTTTCCCCAGAAATAATAAAGAAAAAATATCATGTTGAGTTTTTGGGATATGTTGGATTTCTCTGTCGTAGTTTTGGGTTTTCATAAGTTATAGACCAAGCCAGCATAGAGGGCTATAATCTAGCACATTAGGCAAGCATTTGCGGCTGCCAAGTTGTTTGTCGCCGCTATGTTCTTGGAGGTTTGGGAGTAATGGAAAGTAGTCAGTTATACTTCCATTCTCCTTGCCTCTAATTATGGAACGGACCAGTTTAGTCTCACTTATGCGAAACACAAAGCCCTTCTGAGTCCCCTTCTGACTCCATTTACCCTTCTAGTACTGGCACTGGCCTTCCCTCGAGGACTGATCCTCCCTTCCCTTCCTGCCCATCGAGCCGAATCATTTTCCTTTTTTGCTACCCGTGTTTCTCTAAGGCAACCTCTTCAGATCACCCTACCCTCAGTTGCACCTGCCTTAGAGATCCGAACTTAGGGAAACCCCCCTAGCGCTGGAGAAGAGCCAGCCTGAAGCGAGGAGAGAGGGGTGTGGTGACATTGGCCTCTCGAGAGAGAGTTGTCGCCGGACCGGCGCGCCCGCGGTTTGGGCTTTCAGCACCCGCATGCCAGTTTTGGGCGACAACACACTCCTCAAAATATAGCATGGAAAGTATGTAATCAATCTCCAAGATTAGGCACTACCTTCTTTTGACTTCATCAAGGGTCAAGATCTCAAAACATGCAATGAATGATGTCCACATATCAACCAAAACCCAATCTCAGTGCTATCTCATCAATCCATAAGTGGAAGATAAATCCATAGAATAAGGAACTCATCCATCAAATCCAAGAGGAATGTGCCCACAATAGTCAACAATCTCCATGAAGAAGGGACCAACCTCGTCTACAATACATGTCATGCCTCCACGTGCGTGCCAAGAGAAAGAATCAAGGAGAGCATCAGCAAATAATGATAGATAACCATGCCAGCTACCAATAGAGTGCTAAGAACCGAGAACGCTCCAATGAAATGATCGCTAACCATGTCATGATGCCAACAAATGGTTGAGGAACAAGGGCGTTCCAAGGAATTCCCATCATAAGCCATCCATGCTCTCTTGGGGGGAGCACCTCCCACCTCTTGCTCCCACTCCCAAAGCTCGCTCCCAAAACGCTCTCAGTTTTGGGAGTGCACAACCGAGGCGCTCCCTACCTCTCCTATACTAAAAGCTCCTATACTAGGTGGATCATTTGATGACAATGTTATGGTACCTCCCTTCTTTGCCAAGCTCCTGTAAAAGTTGTTATGGTTGATCATTTGATGACAATGTTATAAGTTATAAGTACTAGATGATTGATGTTATATGGTTTAATCCATGTTCAACATCCTACATGTTTTTTAGATATAAATCCATCAAAATATATTAAAATATATACTATATAAAAAACGCTCCCGAAATGGGAGCTTTTGAAAGTTTCACTTTTCCTTCTGCTCACGTTCGCCACTCCCAACCACATAACATCCATGTCATCAAACCATCCACATAAGCAAAGTGCTCTACAAAAAATTGATAGTATGTCTTCAATATGCCATGTCAAGCCAAAAGCACTAGGGCACTCTTACGCAAAATCCATCAAACAATCATCGCCTAAAAATCATCACAACATGAAAGGAAACTCTGGCATCAAGAACCCAAGGCATCCAAACCTCCATCAAACTGAAACCCCCCGCTAAATATGTGATAAAATCATGTGTGGACACCCATGACAAAATGGGGTTAACAAACTGCAACTTGTTACATTCTCCATGCCAAATGTCATGGCATAACAACCAGAAATCTTGGAATTTTATCTGAGGCGGATGCTATTTTATGATATTTATTTATCTAGATTGCTCTGATTACATTTACTTGATGCTTTTTAGTTCCAATGATCCTTTCATAAGCCTATGTTTATTGACTCAAGTCATATGTAAAACAGCATCCTTGTAAAAAGAAGAATGTTTCTAAAGGGCGAGGAAAAACTATTCGGAAAATCAAGATGAGCGTCATAGTGGAAATATATGAATATCACTGGTTAAGAACATGAAAAATAAGATTACTGGATGTAGCATAATGAATAAAAGTTATTTAGATATAACCTAGAGCTTGAGAGGTATTCTAATTGAAGCTTCTCAAAGAAGAAGACGTGATAACTTATTGCTACAAATAAACTATATAAGAAAGGTTAAGTGCAAATTAGTAAGGGTATTATCTTCGTAAAATATATTGTATGCATGGCAATGAACGTTGTGTTTGTTTTCTCATCATGGACAAATATATGTAAATTCAACATAAAAGACTGCCAAAATAGACTTGGAAATAAATGTTTAACTCCAGGAAATATTTCCAAATATGCAGAACATTAGAATGTAAATTTCTAGCACTCTACATAATATGTGGTCCAAATGCATGTGTAGAAAATTTAAACCTGTAGCTTACTTAGCAGTGATTCGTGATTTCTCTGTCACATTGTGCCATGTGTAATGCGACATAACAATTCCACAGAAGAAAACTGTAAGAATCCCACTTAGGTAAAAAAGCTGCAAACAAACATAGTTCAGAAGAGAAATATGTTAGAAGACTTTAGATCTAGCAAATCTGGGCAAAACGGCACACAAAGTCTGATCATGCAAAAGCTGTTAATGCTCGATCTAATCTCACCTCTGCTAACATATATGACAAATAAGCCATTAGTGCCATGAGTCCAATTTCGCGATCCGTAGAATGCCTAAACAAAAATGATTGATAAGTCTAAACTTTCAGAATAAATAGATATGAAGAATACAAACAACTTAACCATTATTATTGGTGCACAGCTTCAAAAAGGAAGGAAAAGCAGAAAACAAAAAGAAGACCAAAAAAGGATTCCAGAGACAACTTACCTTCCAAAGTACAAGCTCTTTATGATGTATGCAGTCAAGAGCCCAGTCTGAAAAATTGATGAGAAGAACTTTAATTAAAAAGACGAAATATGATAAAAGACATAAAATGTATTGATGACCAAAAGCATTCATAGCACAGTAGTTAGGAGAAGGTGAAATATAGTATCTAAAGGTATACTACTTGAAAGGGAATTCAACAAAATGTTTGACATGGACACTCTAAATCATATCATAAACAGAATTCAGTTTTTGCAAATAATAAAGTAATAATTTTACAACCTGGTCTCAAGCCCTCAACGGGGAAGACTTGATGTATACGTAAAACCAACGTAACATTTATCGTGTCAGCACAAATATATCATCGGGGGTCCAAAATATAACTTATTGGCAATGTCAGGAGAAATATTGGAAAATATCAGGAAAGTTCAAAAAATATATAAATAATCATTTTTTCAAGTTTTTTTAAATCTAAAGCACCAACATCAAACAAACACATTGCTATATAAATATAAAAATAAAACCAATATATAAGATGTATAAGATGTCAAGTGGCACATGCACATCGATACTAAAATATAATACATTGATATATGTCCTGAGTTAAAAGCCCTTACAACATACTACAAAATCACATCAAAACAAAAATAAAAGTATATCAAGAAATGAATCATCATACGGGATCTAGATACTACAAGGATAATGCACTAAGGAATCATTGATTCCCTCTACCCCTTTCATGGTAAAAGGTCACTACTCTTCATGTGGAAGCAGTAGGTGGACACGTTGAGGCCAAGCCTATGGTGGAAGGTGCCATTGTTGGGGCTAAGGTGGAAGCTTGAATTGGGATGTCTTCCAACTCCTCCCCTAGCTGCATATCTATGTGGAGGTAGTGGCTGTGGTGTACTCTCAATCTTCTCTTGTGTCTCTACTAGAAGTGGAACATCCTCCTATGATTCCACCTCCTCTTCCAACACATCAGCCTTATGCTCCAAGCCCAACCATATAGGTGCATCCTCCAAGACAAAGCTCTCAGTCTCTACCCTCCATGAACTCGTGGTGTCAATCGCATACAATGAATTTGGTATCCGTGTCAAGTGCTTTGTCAATATACTTCACCCATAGACTAAGATTGTAGTAGAAACAGACAATGTCACCCAGTTATTGAACATGATGCATGTTCGTTTCCAGAGTTCAGAAGTTCAGTTTGTTCCAGAGTTAGCCAGTTTTGGCTAGCCTTTTTTTTGTCAAAGTGACCATGCCCCATGGAGTTGTAATAAAGTGTGCTAGTAGGGGGGTCTTGAGTGGCTCGGTTCCCTTTAGACTTAACTTAACAATCAAATAGGGTATTCCAAGGAGTTTTTTTCCTTGTTGATTATTTCTTTGCCTTTAGCCGAGTTATAATCGATGAGTTTTTCTCCTGCTACCTCCAAAGCTGGAATGCCCAAATTTGGCGATAAGGCCTTAGGGGGTTATTAGAGTCCAGCATTAAAATATAAACCTACTAGACACTATTGGTATGTTCTATGGTCATTTCCTAGGCTCCGGCATGCATTAAAACATTATCCGAAAAAAATTTCCAAGACGTCCTCGGATTTTTTAATTTTATTTTTTAACTATAGAGAAATAATTAAATTTTTCAATTAATTAAACGATTTTTCTTATGGTTTAATTGAAAATTTTCAAAATGTAATAATTAAGTGGTCTGGAGGTGGATTTTGGCAAATAAAAACTTGTTTTCTAAGCCAAAACACTCATTTAACCCCTAGACACACTTATCCTAAGTTTCGGATGATTATTTTTTTCTTAATTAAATATTTCCTCAAAATCAATAAATGAGGAATATTTAATTAAAATAATCATTTAATTATTTATTGGAGATAAATCAAATCTCTCCAAAATAAACCAAATTGAATAAAGTAAAGGGCTAATTAGCTTAGCAAAAAGCATCTGGGAAGATTCCAATCAAGTCCTAGCTGATCTGAGTCAGTATCGGAGTGCTACAGTGAACTTCACCCTGGGATTTGCGCCCCTCTCCATGCATGGACGTTTTTCCTTCTTTGACATGTTTCTATTAGACGGGTGATGCAAACAAGAAAGAGGGTGGGCACCTTGCCTAGGTTGAGGCCACCTCACCCCCTGCCATAACTCCGGAAGCTCAGTTTAACTCCAAATCAACTGTCGAAGCTTTAATCAATGAGGGTTGCGCCCCCTTAATCTCTCATTGATCCATGCGCTAGGGTTTTAAGCCCTATCTTTCTCCCTTTTTGTATAAATAGGGGTCCTTCTTCCTCATTCCAGATGGAAGCAAGGAACCTTTGCTCATGTACTCTGTTGTTACTATTTGAATAAAGTTGAAGGCTTTGGAGGCTTATGAATGTGATTCTATGGGTGCATACTTTTGGTGGATGAGGTGATATGGTTGCATTTCTGTCATGCTTTGTTCTTTCATAATTAATCTGGCTAAGAAGGTTATCTTAGAGCACGTAATGTAAATATTTGCAGTTGTCAATTTATTTACTTACTCTTTACTCTTAGCGATTTAAGAAGGCATGTTTTATTAAGTTATAGTTCATGCTTTTTTGGTTTCTAATCGTGAATAGTACCATATCTAATATGTTTGTTGCAAGTGTGATAGCTTTGTTTGCAAATCACAATTCTGAGTAAAAGGTTGAGCTCGGTTGCATCTCCTTTTCTTGGATCTAGAGCAAAACACTTACGGTCTCGCATTCAAACTTCCAAGTTTTCCAAGAGATTCAAGCTAGAGTAGTTGTTACCGCTTCTTTCGATAAAAACTCAAAATCTCTCTCTCTCCCTGTTACCTTTTCTATTATACTTAAGAAATAGATCTGTCATTGCATGCTTATCATTTGGAATCTATCTTTCTTTAAGTATTCAGATCTGATTTGCCTTTAAAGAACTCCATCCTTTGATTAGATCTAAGCTTGGAAAAATTGTGCTTTTACTTCAAAATCTTGAAAATTTTTCTAATTATAAAATTTTTCAATTTTTTTTATGTTTTTATTGTCTTTCCCATCGTTTTCTAACATTTCTTGTTCGATGGTTTTTAGCAGGTATGCGTGTAAAAGTGGAGTTTTGGAGTGACCAGGACCATCAAGGAGGCCCCAAAACCATCCGGTGGACACCCACTTTGATATAGTTTCTTGATGTACCATTGTAAGCTCTTAGATCCAAGTTTATTGCACTAAAAAGCACTCCATCTTTGTCATAAAAAGTTGTAAAAAATTAAACGAGAGCAGTAGGGTAACCAGCACCCACATCCCATCCCCCCTGGGGGATTTGCGTCTTTTGTCATTTTTCGTGAGATTGTTTTTCCTAACCTCACCACTTCCCACACTCACTATTAAACATGCAAGGTGTATACTTCTTTCCTATGTTGCCAGGAAACGTGGGTACGGGTACGGGTACGGGTACGGGCACTGGTACGGGTACGGCACTTTTTGAAACAGGGTACTTCGGTACGTCGAGGGT